>OY741999.1:2234131-2645237 GCA_963555575.2 Hygrocybe coccinea
CATCATATTACCAACCCAAAAGCATAATTAGAAACATCAAATCTCAAATCATTTCAAAATCATATTTGTAAATTGGTCACAATTGTGTGATCTAGACAGATTCACTTGCATTATACATATCAGCTACCTATGACTCCCATCTAATCCCTTTAATTAGAGGGTGGCAACAGATCTCGGCCTCCCTCTAACTAGAGGTGTTTCAAGTTTTTTAGAGCCTCCTCCAATATAAAAATATATCTACACAAGAAAACATGTCCACCAAGAAAACATATTCACCAAGAAAACATGTTCACACAACAAAACATGTCCATACAACAAAACATGTTCACTTACAATAAAACATGTCTACACAACAAAACATATTCACTTACAATAAAACATGTCCACCAAGAACACATATCCACACAACAAAACATGTCCACACAACAAGACATGTCCACAGAACAAAACATGTCCACACAAGAATCTGTTTAGATCACACAATTATAACCAATTTACAAATATGATTTTGAAATGATTTGAGATTTGATGTTTCTAATTATGCTTTTGGGTTGGTAATATGATGAATGCTTGAACTGGATAATATTGACAATGTGGTGGAATTGGTAAATTTGAGCTACAACTTGATAACTATGATTGTAATATAGTAGCTACTGGATGTGAGTTGGTAGCTACCAGATGTGAGTTGGTAGCTACCAAATGTGAGTTGGCAGCTACCGGATGTGACTTGGCAGCTACTGGATGTGATTTGGCAGCTACTGGACATGATGTGGTAGCTACTAGACATTGCTTGGTAGCTACCATTGTGACATGGTAGCTACCGGTGTGACATGGTAGCTACCAGTGTGATATGGTAGCTACCGGTGTGACATGGTAGCTACAAGTGTGACATGGTAGCTACTGATGTGACATGGTAGTTACCATTGTGACATAGTAGCTACCAGGGGATTCAATAGCTACTAGAATAACTTGGAAGGTCATCAAGCCTATATTCAAGCAAGTTAGTTCTACAGTTATACCAACTGCTCATAATATGTAAATTGGTTGAATGAGCACTTTACAAAATCTAATGTCAATGTGTAAATATGTTAGAGGTGTAACAAAAGTATTTACTCATATAAATGGCTCACTTTGCGAGATGAGCTGTAAATGTCCAAAGCAAGACTAACATTGTTCTGGATTGTAATATGAGTCTCAAATTAATAAATTTGTGAGTTCAAGCCAAGTCTGGATTGATCAATAATATTGCTAAATTACTATCAACTGTGTATATTTAAATACTTTATACAGACTTTTGCCTGTTCATGAATTCCATTGATATGAGTGTTCAAACATCAACATTTGAGCTGCACTGCTTTGATCAAACATTGTAATCATGGTATGTTCATAATCATTTTGTTACTATTCATGTGAAGTGAATTTAGAATGAAAAGTTGAAATTATAAGCATTAGTAATTGGCATTTGTTTTCTCCAGATAATCTGGATAATAGAGAATGATTGATGTGAATATCAGATGTCAAGTGTTCTATGTTGCAGGGAGTAGTTTGATTGATAGTTTGTAGTAGTTAATATCTAGTACCATCTTGTTAGTGGAATGTCAGGAAAATTGCCAATTGACTGGTATAGGGATATTGTTTAAAGATTATGCTATGAGATGATTGAAAGCAACAGCAACAGAAAAACAGAGAATGTGATCCCCCAGACACTGTGTGACATGAATTAGTGGGTAGATACCGTGAAGCACAACATTTGAATATGGTAGCTACCATGATTGGTAGATACCATGATTGGTAGATACCATGATTGGTAGATACCATGATTGGGAGCTACCATTTGGTAGATACCATAGCTGGGAGGTACCGCAAATACCATAGCATCAAGCAACAACTTTTCTTGAAATTGTTGAAGCTCGGTGCCAGGTGGCATGGGATGCCTGAAGTGGTTCTTGCGGTTAACTCTTCCAATTTGGATGATACTGATCCTCAAGGAATGTTCCACCAGATATCTGGTACTTTGGGCACTCAGGAGTGGGAACGGTTCTGTGCTTTCTTTTGCATGGTTTTCAAAGCTGAAGAACTTCATGCTCAAATCTATGAGGATGCAATATCCATCAGCACTAGAGCCAGACCCAAGGACAGTGTAGGTATATCATGATTAATTAATTCCCATACATTTGATTCCTGATTGTCTAATAGATCGGTCTCAACAAGGGTTCAGCTGTTTATTGTCCCAAGGCTCACCCAGCAAATCATCTGTCATGAAAATACGTCACCCCCATACATTTTTCCTTACTTTCGCGTATTTCCATGACAATCCTCTCCAGTTCTCAAACTCACGACTTATTTCACACTAGTGTTGGGGAAGTTCGGTCTCAGACCGACCCAAACCCGGTTTAGACCGAACTGAAACCGGCGGTTTCGGTTCTGGTGTAGTAGTGGATAGTGTCCACTACTACGAGTAGATCACGTGATTGTTCCCACGTTCTGTAGGATTACCTTTTGTGTAGATAGCTTATGAGACTTCAGCTTGTCACACCATCCGAGTTCCACTGAGGAGATCCAGCGGGGGCTGTAGCCCCTGCTACACCTGGTGATGAGAGTGTGATCCGTCTCACATCTGCTTTTCTCACCATGCTCTAGATTTTTTGAGCTTTTTTTGAGCTTTATTATTGGTTTTCTCGAGCTACTGATTTTTTTCACGCGGTCTCACCACTCAGTTGCAGGACAACCCCCAATTTTCGTCCATGACCAGACATACGACCATCCGTGTCCTCAGTAGACAGCCCGCGAGCCCTTAGGTCTCACAAGGAGCCGCCGCTACCCTTTCTTCAAGGCAAAACGGCTGATTCGCGTACCGCCACGTCATCGTTCACAACGCCAGCCCTTTTCATTGTTCACCACCGAGACGTCCCTGTTGGACCTCACGCAACTACGCTTACCGTTCACAAGCCTCGCGTTACATCGCGTTATGCCAACCAAGCAACCGCGCGCATCTGGCCACGTCATTTTTTAGCGCCACATTTTCATAGGTTTCAGACCACCCACGCATGCTCGATGGGCCTATCGAACCCACGGCCCACATCCTAGAGCCCCGCGCACCCCTTTGACACCCCACACAAGCCGTTCCGTAGCTCCAAAAGCGATGCCACGTCACGACACCCTCAGCCGCCGTTTTTCGCGTAACCCAGTTTCTTAACCCACCCACTCGGCCCCACGGGTCCTCGCACAACATAACAAGAGCCCCCGTCCACTCGCATCGACCCAAAAGGGCCATTACTGGCCTCCACGGACACCCAGCGCGACCACCACGTCACCGTTAGTCAACCCCCGATGTTTCCATATTCCCCCACACATATACACTAGCCCAACCCCCTGCGACGCCGCCCCACGTCTGAAAGCACCACGCGAGCCACCCTCGCCACTTTAGAGCCCCCGCGTTTCGCCACGTCACCATAGTTCGACCCCCGTTTTTGCATAACAGAACCCCCCAGTCCATCCGACCAACCCCACTAACCCACGTTCAACGCACCAGGAGCCCCCGTTCACGTGCGCTGCCCTAAACAAACAAACGCCGGCACTTATGGTCACCCCACGGACCCGCCGCGTCATCGTTAGCCGACCCTGGTTTTTCACCACCCACCCTCGCGAACGCACTCACCCAGCTCCCCACGTCCTCGTTCCATGCCCTGAAGTACCAAGCACCCCTTCACCACCCTACATGAGCCACCCCCGCTGTTTTTGAGCCCCCAAAGCCCTGCCATGTCATACCCAGTAGACCCCTGGTTTTTCGTAAGTTCCCCACCCTGTGTTCTTCCTCTCGGCTCCCTGCAACCTTGTTCAACACCCGATATCCTACTGCTTCCACTGTGTTCACCTACCCCCACCCCATCCCACACCACCACTTCACAAGACCCCCATGTTTTTCCCAAATTACATTCTGAGCACAGGCGATTCGGTCTACACGGCGGCATCCACTACGATGAGGAATCCCTTCGGCAGCATCCATCAGGAGTGAGGTATCCCTTGATGTAGGCAGCGTTTCATAAGTCCTCGACGGAGTTGGAGTTTTGAGTTGAAGTTTGGGAGTTTTGTGAGTGTTGGTCTTTTGGCTTTGCAGTGGCGAGGACGCCACTGTTTTTTTTGAGGGGGGTACATGTAGTAGTGGATAGTGTCCACTACTACGAGTAGATCACGTGATTGTTCCCACGTTCTGTAGGATTACCTTTTGTGTAGATAGCTTATGAGACTTCAGCTTGTCACACCATCCGAGTTCCACTGAGGAGATCCAGCGGGGGCTGTAGCCCCTGCTACACCGGTTTGGGAATTTCTAGCGGAGACCGAACCGTTCGGTCTCGGTTTGGGAGATTTGGCCGCAGTTCAAACCCAGTTCAAACTGAGTTTGAACCGAACTGATAAACGACAGCCGGCGACTCAAAACTCCATCCACAATGCCTTGAACAGGCCCCAAACAATGACCACAACCATAAACACCACAACCAACTCCCCCGATGTATGCCAAACGAGGACGATGGAGCAACCGAGGTCGACAAAACGGCCGGCGAGGTACTCCCTGCCGCCCGCGTATGTTTTTATTTATATTTATTCGAACTTAACTAACGCATTAACAGATTACAGGATGACACACCACCACCACCTGGACGCAACCGAGGTGGAACACATGTGTCGTACGCGTGCGTTTCGCCACCTCGCGAAGATGCTGGCCCCAAATCCCACACACCCATGCAACCGAGGCGAAACCGAGGCAAGATGGAGTAACCGCCCCCCAATCCCACCTCGCGAAGATGCCGGCCACGTCAATTGACGTGCGCGGCTCTCTCGCGAGGTCAGATGGCATAACAGCAGGGCCCCTGCCCCCCAATCCCACCTCGCGAAGATGCCAGCCACGTCAATTGACGTGCGTGGCTCTCTCGCAAGGTGGATACTCGACGGTCTCGGTTTAGACCGGGTTTGGACCAAACCAAACCGACGTAAATGGTTTACGTCGGTTTCGGTTTCGGTTCCAGGAATTTTGGCAGGAACCGAATGGTTCGGTCTCGGTTTGGGGCAAAAAGACCCCAAACCGGACCAAACCGAACTTCCCCAACACTACTAGAGACCAGTCCTGATGGCATTAATGCAATTGATACCGCTCCACTCACACCTCAAATTGTAGTGGTAAATGGAAAACAGCTGTTCAAGATAAAAGACAAGAAATCATTGCTGACAGAAATGCACGTGTTGCTGATGCTGAACATACTAAAACAACTCATGCTTCTGGTGTTGTTGAAAATGAAGTTAAAATTGTTTTTGAGACACAATTTTAAAACAAAGATGCAAGCAGCCCAGGATTTGATAGATGGCACAGTTGATCTTTTCAAACTAAATACAGAACACCAAAGAACATTTAGAATTGTTGCCAATCACACCATGACTTTAAATTCAGATCAGCTAAAAATGTACTTAGGTGGCATGGGTGGAACTGGCAAAAGTCAAGTGATTAAAGCACTCAAGCATTTGTTTCAACAAAGACATGAATCACATCGTCTTGTCATACTGGGTCCAACTGGCACATCAGCAGCATTATTGGGTGGTTCTACTTATCATTCATTCTTGGGAATCCGAATGAACAGTGAGACTGGTAATCAAAGTGTAACAATTGCACAAGTAAAAGAAAGATTGGAGGGAATTGATTATATTTTCATAGATGAAGTATCTATGCTGTCATGCCATGAATTATACAAAATCAGCTCACAGCTTGCCAAAGCTCTTAATGTATTTGACATGCCATTTGGAGGCATTAATATGATTTTTGCTGGAGATTTTGCACAATTGCTCCCAGTAGGAGGTGCATCATTGTATAGTGGAGGAGTAGGAACACAGGTAGACTCTGGCCTGAAGCCACATAATCAAGAAGCAGCTATTGGCAAGGCACTGTGGCATCAGATAACCACTGTTGTGATTTTGAGAGAAAACATGCGTCAAAAAACACAAACACCTGAAGATGCATCATTGCAAACTGCCCTGGTAAATATGTGGTATGGAGCATGCACTCCTGAAGACATCAGATTTTTGAGAAAGAGAATTGCTGGCAAATGTCCAGATCAGCCAAATGTAGCTGCAAAAAATTTCAGAAATGTTGCTATTATCTGTGGAGTGCACTCTCAGAAAGACCAACACTTTACACTGAGCTACTGATCCTAGCGGAGTCCGATCGGACTCTCATCGGACTCACATCGGACTCCATCAGGACTCACCTTCTTTCCAAATAGTGATACAACATTTGACAAGTCTGATCGGACTCTGGTTGGACTCTCATTGGACTTTCATAGGACTCCATCCAGGAATTATTTAGTACTTTTCACTTTATCACAACTTTTCCTAACCTCCACCACCACCACCACCACCACCCTTTCACTACCATCTTCCACTTCCACTTCCTCCTCCTCCTCCTCATCATCATTATCACCATCTTCCTCCCCCTTCTTATCCATTTCCCTATCATTAACATCATCCATTTCATCTTCTTGCTTTTCAATTATTTGTGTTCTATTGAAGAAACAACATGGCATGCAAAAACCAATCAAAGTTGCAAGGAAGCATTCTTTTCAAATTTGGTTGAAGTCCACCTAACCATGCATTCAACAGTTCACATGCTTGTAATACATCTTTGTCAATACAAATCATAAAAATAAAGCCAAATACTTAACTGAATGTTGGTTGAATGTACATTTATAATATGGTTGTTCTACATTATCATGTTCCACTACTACAGATTTGGCACAGGTTCATCAATGGAGCAAGATTGCACCATTTATGACACAGATGGCATTTTGTGATTAACATAGTGCTAGGAATTACAATGAATTGAGTGGTTTCCTTCTAGTATTTCAGCTCCCATCAGCAATACTACTTCTAAGCAGCCTGTCAATAAAGATCTAATTTGTGTAAGAGGACCCATCCTTCCAGTTCCAGTTCCATGGCTCCAAAGTTCATCTACTGTGTATGCTAACAGTTCCAGGTCTGGTTCCATATTGGATCTGTTTCTGGTTCTAGTAGTTCCAGTTCCAATCCCTATTCAATTTTCCATCTGGTTCTGATCCCAGTTCCATATTGGATCCAGTCCCAGTTCCAGTTGTTCCTGTTCCAACTAAGTCCCTAATCCTAGATGGGATTATGTGTTCATGTGTGGACCCTCATTATTATGGACCATCTATCCTTCATGTTTCATACCCATCACCTCACCCCCCTCATGTTCATTGTCTTGCCTCACAGCAGACATCTTCTCCATTAGTATAGTTCATCTTTTGCCATTGTACTAGTTGCCACTTTGTCCTTCTATCATTTACACTGTCCTCTTTGTGTTGTGTATAACCAGCCTTGTGTATTTATAATAGTTGCTGGTAGGGTATAGCACAGGTTTGGGCCTTTATGTATGAAACAAAATACCAATATTGTTGGAATTACTTGGACTTTGGGTGGGTAATGGGTCTTGAAAATCCTTGGCAAACCCGTGTCCATCATTTCCTTCATTATCCACACTGTATACAATGAATAAATCCCATAAAATATCACACTGGAGCTTGATATTTCATTTGGTTGAGCATTACCACTGTGATTCTGATATTCCAATCAGATTCCAAGTAAATTCCATTCAGAATGGTCATTTTTTCAACACATCTCAACAGCTTATATATTGTCCCACAATTCTTGGTTAATTGATCCATATATATATATATATATATATATACATATATATAAATTTAATATTTCACAAATTATTTAAATAATTAATCTAAGCCTATGAGGTGAAACAAGGGGGAAAGGTACAATTGGGGAAAGTGAGGGAAGGGGAAGCAAGGAGTGAGAGGGAAAAGTGAGGGGACTGGGATGGAATGGGAAGGGGGGAATGGGAGGGGAATGGGAATGGGGAATGGGGGAATGGCAATGGCAATGGGTGGGGAAGGTGGAAGGGGAATGGGAATGAGAATGGGAGGGCGGGGAAGGGGAAGGGAAGGGAGAAGGGGAAGGGAAGGGAAGGGAGAAGGGAGAAGGGAAGGGAAGGGGGAAGGGAGAAGGGAAGGGGGAAGGGAGGGTTTGAGGGTGGGGAATAAAGGGGAAAGGGGGGAAGGGGAATAAAGGGGAAGGAGGGGGGGGAGAAAGAGGCGAGGGAGGGGGAGAAAGAGGCGGGGGAGGGGGGGGACTTACAGGCCCCCATGGTTGCTGCTGCTGGCCCCCATTGCCGTTGCTGCTGCTGCTGCTGTCATCGCTGCTGTTGCCGCCACTGCTGGCGTTGCTGTCGTGGCCCTTGCGCCCCTCTGCTGGTCGCCGTTGGCGTCGTCATCATGGTCCCCGTCGCCATGCTGGTCATCTTCCTCGTCCTCGTCATGTTGGCATGACGGGCTTGGGCGTAGGTAGTTAGTAAAACGATGTATGAAAATAAAAATAAAAACTTACAAGGCAGCGGGGGTGGGTGCACCACCCCCCACTGCCATTGCTGCCGTACCCGTTGCTGGTGGTTCATCTGGCATTGCCGCGTGGGCGTGGATGTAGGTGTTGGCGTTGGTGTTGGGTGCTGATGCTGCTGCTGCTGCTGTTGCCGCGGTTGTGGTTGCAGCTGCAGTTGCTGCTGCTCCAGATGCCGCTGCTGCTGCCGTTGTCTTTGGTGATGACGTGGCTGGGCCGGGCTGCTTGGGCGCGTTTGGTCACTCGCGTTGGCTGTTCGTGGGTCGACGTCGGTACGTGGGTGTTGGTGATGACGTGGCGGCTGCGGCTGGGCTGGGCTAGGGCTTGTTTGGAGATGACGGCATTGGCGTTGGTTGTGGCTGCTGTCATGAAAATACATCACCCCCTATACATTTTTCCTTACCTTCCCATATTTTCATGACGATCCTCTCCAGTTCTCAGACTCACGACTTATTTCACACCATGCAGAGTGGGGCGAAGCAATACATTTACATTTACAACCCCTCAGAGAGGGGGCAGAACACAACAGACAAGTTACAACTACAACTCCCCTAGAGGGAGTACGACTACGGATATATCCCCTGAAGGGGAACACTAATCTACGATAAACGGATCCTCTTCGGATCCTCCAACCTCAACTCTGGATCCCCCGACACACCCCGTGTCAACCAAAAGGGAACCTTCATCGATCATACCCTGGACGGCATTCTCTAACGCCTTCTCGACCGCTGCCCGACAATTCCAAGTAAACCGATCAGCAAGACCGAACTGATAACGAGGCTGGGACTTACGATATCCCAGCCAGAGGTTGTCTTCAGAGTTCGCCCACAAGACCGTCTCGAGCGACGGCATCGAGTCTGATGGTACCGGAGAAGGGGGGAACGCATCGTCCAACGCTGGAAGCCAAAGATCATTAGAACACGATCAACAACAGAAGAAGACTTGGGGTAGTGGGCCATCGCAAGCGTGGCATGAACGAGTTCTTCTTGGTTCTATTCACTCATTTCATGTCCTTTATTACTTCTAGATTTTCTTGATCAAGCATTCTTACTGCTATTGAGCAATGTTATTTACATTTCATAATGCTATACTTGTCTTTAACTGGACAATGGACATTGTGGTACATTGAATGTCAATTATACAACAGTTTACCCTGGCTTTCATTGAAATATCACCACTGCTATCATTATTTGTCAGTGCTATACCAACAATTATCAATAAAAACTGTACTGTATGACATTATATAATTTATTTCTAACAATTCTATATCTAATGGCCCACTTTCCCACCCAGAAGATATCCCTAAGAGTTTGATATTCAAAATGAATTTACAAATTTGAATGTCCCACTTTCCCATCCAATGAATAACTTTCCAACCATATAAATTATTATTATGTTCGTGCATAAATTGCTAGTACAAGTATTTTATTGTCATATTTGCTAAGATAATCATCTGACATCATACCCATATGGCCATTGTGCTTACATGTTGCTCCAGTTGTCATACCATCATGATACCAAATTGTTCCAGCTTTTGATATGAATCGAGAGGTAAAATGATATCCTCCAGCATATACAATACCTCTTAGATACAAATTTACTGACTTTTCATGTACATTTACAGTTATTTGATGGCTGGTAATCATGTTTATGTTGGGGTATTCCAATACTAGCAAATCGGGTGTCTTTGTATAGTATATGGTACGCATCATTGAACCATTGCATTGTGGACATTTATTTCTAACATTGTGTGCAATGGTTTGCACCCAATCAGATGTTGAGCCAGAAACAGATGGATCAGCATGCAATAGATAGGCAAGGTTGTCATCTTTTTCTTGTCCTTCATAGTTACAGTGAGAGCAAATGAGCTTTGAGGATGCAATACAAGCTTGTGGTTTCAACATTTCCATACATAGTGTAGCAACACTGGTACCATTAGCACCCATGGGGAATTGCTGTGGATCCTTTGCATGGAGTTTCATTCTCACGGCATTTCTTACATTTTCAAAGCTCAATTGTTGATCCATCATATTAAACCCTTGTACAAGCATTGACAGATAAATGTTTCCAATTGCCTGAAATCTGGTTGTCCAAATTGCAGGATGTTCTGCCCACATATTGTACAGAATAACAAAGATTGAATCATATGCACAACTCCAGTTGATTTCATCCCAACATAAGCCACAGGGTGCAAGGATAGTGGAACTGCTGTCATGAGTTATATTTCTCTTTTTCCTGCTCAAAGATTGTGGCTCATCATGTTCATTGTAAGTACGTTTCAAAGATTGCTTTACTGGTGAGCTCCCTTTTGCAGCCACAAAACCAAGACTGGCTTGTTGAAGTGAATTTTGCTTTGTTCTTGCATTAGTAGATTTGCCAATGAGCTGCCATGAACTGTCAACAACCACAGGAAGCATAGATAATGGATCTCTGGCAGACCATTTTAATGCTGCATCTACCTTGGCAGGGACATAATCAGTGCCTTTCCATATTTGATATTGACGAATCAATGTATTGCGGAGTTGTCCATTTAAGTGGTCAGGTAGTTGTTCTTCATATCGCAGTCTTGTGATATCATCTAATATTTCCTGTTCTCTGAATTCTTGTCTGAGATAGCCACTGCAACCTCTTGTAATCACATTGGGGTCAAAGCCTTGGATAATAATGGTGCCTGCTGCACTTGCACTTCTGGACAGAGCTGTATAATAGGACATGTGTGAAAAGCAGCTGTTTAAATGTACAACATTATAAGGGCGGGTTTTGCCCTGAGATGCATGGGCTGTCATAGCAAAGTTGGGCAGGACCCACACCTGTTGTCTTTCAACAGATTCTTTGAGATCACTTGGGAACAGACATTGAATTGTCTTTGTATTCTTTACAATGGGAACAACATTATCTGGTAGACCTGGTATTTGAATCAACTGTGGTGGATTATCCAATTCCACAAAGAGTGTATCTAGAACACGTTTATCATATGGGCCTTTCATTGATTGCCAGCCAACAACAAACCCTTCTTGGCCTTTAGTGATACATAATTCCGTTGCATCATTGTTCCTGATCATAACAGGCATACCATGGCACAATGAAAGCTTGCCAGGAAAATGTTCAGTTGCGCCATGGTTGAGTTTCCAAATCTCAAGTTGCTCATCAAAATCAATCTGATTTGACTTGTGTATAGTCTTTGAAGCTGCTTTGGATTTCCCCCATTTAGTTTTCTTTGCTGGGTCACTTTCTTTGCCCCATTTGTCCATCGAGTAGAAGTTGGTCAACTTTTGATTTGTATCTTCTGCAAAACGCTCACATCCAAGTTGGTTGATTCTGTCTTTCTGAGAGTGCACTCCACAGATAATGGCAACATTTCTGAAATTTTTTGCAGCTACGTTTGGCTGATCTGGACGTTTGCCAGCAATTTTCTTTCTCAAAAATCTGATGTCTTCAGGAGTGCATGCTCCATACCGCATATTTACCAGGGCAGTTCGCAATGATGCATCTTCAGGTGTTTGTGTTTTTTGACGCATGTTTTCTCTCAAAATCACAACAGTGGTTATCTGATGCCACAGTGCCTTGCCAATAGCTGCTTCTTGATAATGTGGCTTCAGGCCAGAGTCTACCTGTGTTCCTACTGATCCACTATACAATGATGCACCTCCTACTGGTGGCAATTGTGCAAAGTCTCCAGCAAAAATCATATTGATGCCTCCAAATGGCATGTCAAATACATTAAGAGCTTTGGCAAGCTGTGAACTGATCTTGTATAATTCATGGCATGACAGCATAGATACTTCATCTATGAAAATATAATCAATTCTCTCCAATCTTGCTTTTACTTGTGCAATTGTTACACTTTGATTACCAGTCTCACTGTTCATGCGGATTCCCAAGAATGAATGATAAGTGGAACCACCCAATAATGCTGCTGATGTGCCAGTTGGACCCAGTATGACAAGACGATGTGATTCATGTCTTTGTTGAAACAAATGCTTGAGTGCTTTAATCACTTGACTTTTGCCAGTTCCACCCATGCCACCTAAGTACATTTTTAGCTGATCTGAATTTAAAGTCACGGTGTGATTGGCAACAATTCTAAATGCTCTTTGTTGTTCTGTATTTAGTTTGAAAAGATCAACTGTGCCATCTATCAATTCCTGAGCTGCTTGCATCTTTGCTTTAAAATTGTGTCTCAGATATGATTGGTCAACAATTTTGACTTCATTTTCAACAACACCAGAAGCATGAGTTGTTTTAGTATGTTCAGCATCGGCAACACGTGCATTTCTATCAGCAATGATTTCTTGTCTTTTATCTTGAACAGCTGTTTTCCATTTACCACCAGGCTGTACAATTTCAGGTGTGAGTGGAGCCGTATCAATTGTATTAATGCCATCAGGACTGGTCTCTAGCCAGCCAGCATTTCTTACACTATCCTCAGTGGCATCCATTTGGGCTTTGATTAATCGTCCTTTTGAACCAAGGGTGGAGTATTTATTTAATCCATAATCCTCATTTTCAATGCCTTCATCATCACCAAAATCATCACCAGAGCCATTCTCATTTTCATCCATGTCATTTATTTCATCTGATGTCATCCAAGAATGAAATATGCCAGTTGTACCATCATTCTGTTTCAGCTGAGCTGAATAATCATCTCGAGCATCATTGCATTCATATCTAATGTTAAAGTGATCCATTATTTGCATTTGACTTGGTGTGAATTTGTAATCTGTGAATGCTTCATCCCATGATTGATTGTCATCCTTGAGATCATGACCTGTTCTCCAGGGCTTGAATAATGTCAACATGGTGGCACAGTAGTACTCTCTGTCTCCGCGATCTCTTCTTGGAAGTGAACCTCCTACAAAGTTAGGTACAACTTTTTTATATGATGGATGATATTCTATCCAGTGTGTTCCATGTAATGGATGAGCTGACAAAAAATATTTATCAGCATGTTTATCATCTGTGTCTTCAGAACCAATTGACTCTGAGCTTCCATCAACATTGCTAATATTATCACTGTTCTCTTCCGACATAGTATTTAAATCTTCATCCGCAATAATAGACCCACTTGAATCAGTATTGCTATCATAACTGCTACTGTCATCACTATTTTCATGGCAACTGTCAACTCTGTACTTATTATTTCCCAGATTGAGCTCATCATCTATATTATCATCAATGTTGTCTGGTAAAATGAAATTATATTCAGCTGTTGCTTTGTATTGTTCATTTGTTGAGTTTGAATCAATCAAGTCCAGCTCATCATCACTGGTTTGTGCAGGATTGGTTTTCTGTGTTGGAGTAGGTATTTTTACTCGTCTTGCCTTTTGTATCCATTCATATAAACATGTAACATTATAAATCTCAGGTCTATAAATGTAGTCATGAACTGCTGAAAAGCCAACATATTGATTTTGGTTTTTTTGCAAGAGAACCTTGTCTGTTTCACTGTTTTCAGCAGAATCCTTCTCAGATTTGAACACATTCATTGTTTCTCTCACATAACTTTTCCAATATACTGTTACAAACTTGTGGCTTGTATAGTGATCTGGATTACCTAGCAAATACAAAGATGCCATTGGACCACCTATTTCCATCTTTGATGTCAATGAATTGATTATCTGTATTATCAAACGTCTAGCTTTGTCTTTTTGTTTCATAGATCCTCCCAGCATTTCAGAATTTTTAGTGAAAACACTTCTGATGGAGTCAAAGATACTATATGTTTTCAGACCAGGTTTTGTAACATAATCAGTCACATATGCTACTATAGCTTTGATGGCAGTACCTGAAAGAAGACTTGTTACATCCGAATTGCATCGAAGTAGATATGTAATGCATGGTGTCAATGTATTGATCCAAGCTTCGCCTTTTTTCATGTTCAAAGCTCCTGATTTAGGATCAACTTGAGTCTGTTCAAAGGTTTGTCTTGGAAACCTAGCTTTGCATTTTCCATGCTTATTCATGCATGTTGGTCTATCTTTTTTGTTAGCTTTTTCACCAGTTGACATATTTCTACCACAATTATGTATATTGGACCGCATAATCAAATCATCAACTGTACTGGAAAATTTATTCCACCAGGCATGAAGTCGTGATTTATTGGAACAATGATCATTACAAACATGATCCAGCTTATTACACATAGGTGGAGGTGCTTCTGGTAATGTCTGAGTTGGGTCTTGGTAATCATTATCATGACTATTTTCTTCAGCTTTGGCTTTGACATCAGCCATAGATCCAGTGATAAACTCTCCAATGTGAACACTCTCAAGGTACTCCACCAATCTTTGTTGAAAATCAGAGGTTGGATCCATTATTCTGTCTCTGATTTGTTGTGGTGATAATACCCCTTTAAGCCACAAGAGCATATGCATATGCAATGTCAACCGTCCTTGTTGTTCAACTGTTCCATAATAGGCTTCTGTGTTGCCATAGATTCCTGGATGATTTTCTCCAACACCAAGTATATGCTTAATGAATAATTGTGTCATAAAGTGAAAAAATCTTGCACCAGCCACTGGATTATGAGCAATTAACCGATATCTTTCATTGTAGTCTCTTAGAACAGGATTAAATATTTCTTTAGTGTCTGCAAAATATAATGATATTGGGTGCTTGTTGTCAGCAGGAGCAAATGTAATAAACCAAGATGGTGCACCAACGAATGAAATTAGAGACCAAATTTCATTGCGCATATATTTTTTGCTGGTGACAGATCCCTTTACACCACCTCCAACATGATCAATGTCATTAATAAGTTTGAAACACAGTTTTTCCTCATCTGTTTCTGGTGTTACTTTATCACCATTTTCCATTCTTTTGGAAATATCAGCCAATGTATGAATGTCAACATCCAACAACCTGTTAGAAATTTCCTGAAATTTTGACTTTTCTGCCAATAAATATCCTGCTGTAGTGCATTGTTTTATCTGTTCATGATTGAATGCAATCAATGGAAAATATGGATCTTTTTGAAATCTTTTGTCATAATACATAAGCAAATGCCTTTTGTGCCTAATATCTGATAGTTCTCCCTGTTGATAGGCATTGCCTATTCCACCAAGACCATATGGAAACAACCAGGGCATCATTTGAGGAAATAACTGTGGATTGCTGTAGATGGATTCAGGATAAGTTGCATGACCAACAGCCAGAATCTTTTGATTTGAAGTCAAATGTTTTATTGCAATAGCTTTGAGAGCTTTGGTACTTTTGTTGGAATATTCTTCACCTGTCAGCCCATGAACCACAAATGGACATTTTCCTGATTCAACACCATCTTCTTCTTCAATATCATTAATAGCTGTTGACTCTGGATTTTTGTTTGTAAATGATTGATGATAATCTACTACAACTGGTGGGCCATTTTCTGGATACTGATCAAGATTTCTCTGTGATATTTCCAGATCATAATAATCACAATGATTCAACTTTAACCATTCCAATGCAGCTTTAACCTTGTTTCTTCTTACAAGAAGAGGTGTTCTCTCAAAGTCTGATTTAGTAGGCTTACATGGCCCTGTATAAATAAATGCTAACACTTCATCCAAGTCTTCAATGGGTGGAGGTAGAATATCATATACTTTAGGAATAGGATTAGCAAAAGTAATTGCATTTGCTCTCATTTTATGCATTCCTGAAGATACTCTAACAATACAACGATTGTGTCGCACTCTTGCAACCAGCAACTGTTCTGCAAATGATAAATCTGTTAACTGTACTGGAATATCCCCCAACCATTTTCCATTTGCTAATGATAACAGAGGTATTTTATCTTTGGCCAAAGATGTATGACAAGTTGTACATATATTGTGTAGCTGTTTAAGCAACACTGGGCCGTCCAGATCTTTAATAGGATCTTCAGCAGTAAAACGTTCTGCTTGAGTTACTCTTTGATTTATCAATATCTTCATATTTATGTTGGCATTGGAGAGTTTTAACAAATTTCTAATAGGAGTCAACTGACCACATACAGCACAACCTGATTCTGCAATTTGATCAGATAACATATCTTCACATGCATTAGTAATAATTGTATGTTGTAGGGCAGATGTGAGAGGTGGAGGTGGAAACAGGGCTGTACTTTTCTTTTTGTGTTTATACTTTTGATCTGATTTTGCATGAATCAGTTTATATTCATCTTTATTTTTTTGTTGATATTTCATTACTGAATGTAAATTTCTTGCTTTGTAGTCTATATTTTTTTTACTTTGATATTGCTTCACCGCTCTTGCATTGGATTCTTTTGATTTTTTATTGAGAATGTCCATATCTATAACATCAAATACTGATAAATATTGAGTACAATTTGTACAGATATGACTCTTGATTGAAACTTGGATATCTGCACTGCGGGATCTAGCATTGGTAACAATATTATGAGCTGCTGTAATGCACTTTAGTTGATCTGTTGTTAATTGTGGTAATAGCACATTCCATGGAATAGAACAGTGTAATGTGTTTAATGTATCATGTTTGATTTCTGATTGTTTTATATACTCTCTGAATTTGAACTTTACATTAGTAGTATACATTATAGTGTTTGATAAGTAAGGAGATAGCTCATTAAAGGTAAATAATTTTGATCCACCACCAAAAATATCATTTCTCTTTACATTTATATTATGGTAGCCACATTTATCTGACACAAAACTATATTGCAAAGTATCAAGACAAATCAAATGAAAACCTACAAAATGTGGTGAATAATATGTAAGAAATACATCAAAAATAAACAATATACTACATATAACTAATGCACAATACTTTACAATATACACTGCAAAATCATGAGCTGCATACATGTTTTGCATCAACTTTAAATATATTCTTTGACATTTTTTGGAAATTATTTCATGTACAAAAAATAAATGATACATAGATGCATTTAAAAACAAAAGACATCGTATACAGAATTCAATAATAAAAGGTAGTTGTGCATTAGTTGATGAGATCCAATGATTTAAACCATTACAATATAATTGAGAACAGTGTTCTTCAGTTTCTAATGTTAGGTTTGGGATTTTATGAAAAATTTGACAAATCACAATGTTTTTGTCAAATGTTTTTATGATCATATTCTGTGGTGAATGAACAGAATGATAAGAAAACACCATTTCCTGGAGTGTATCAGGATAATATTTTAACACCCTGTCTTGGGACACATAAGCAAGACGATCAGAAGGTATCTGTGTCCTGGAACTCAAGTTCTGTGGTGCATAAACAGAAAGATAGGAAAACACCATATCCTGGGGTGTATCAGGATAATATTTTAACACCCTGTCTTGGGACACATGAGCAAGACGATAAAAAGATATTTGTGTCCTTGAACTCAAGTTCTGCGGTGCATAGACAGAACGATAAGAAAACACCATATTCTGAGATATATCAGAATGATAATTCAATATCTGGCCTTGTACCATATAGACAAGACTACCAGAAAACCCTGTTATTCCAATGATAAATTAGATACATCCAAACTGCCCTTGTAAAGAAATAAACGTACTCGATAATACATTAGCAGCTATTTATGATTATTCATATCAGTCAAGGATACCTAAAATATTTGTTTAAGTACATACTCATTGAAACGGTTACATTATCTGTATGTGGAGTCGAGTACTGGACATGTGAACCAGTCTTGTATGCAAAACAAGTAAATTGTACCGTCAATATGTACCATTAAAATTAATAAAAACCACTCAAAACCCACATAACTGATCAACAGACTAGAGAGAGTAAGAAGGAGCAGAAGCAGTGGAAACAGAACACAGTGGAATGGCATGGTAATCATGAACAGGTTGTTAAACGTATCACAACTGTTGAGTTTAAATTTCAGAGCAAACAATGTATTTGTAATCAAACAATGATAAATATATAGACCGGCTAGTGATCATATAGAAAATGCTGCATACATTTAAGTATGCAAGGGGTATTCAGAAACACTACAGGACGGTACGCTGATAAAGAGAAATGGTAAGAAGTAACAAATATAGACCTGCTATTGAAGAAATGCCACAAACAAATACATGAGGGGTATTCAGAATCGGAGGGACTGGTTTGAGGAACCGGTAAAGGAGAGCATATATAAGAAGAGTCATATGAAGTATTCGGCCAATTAGAGAATAAAAATTGATACTACTCCATGCACAATGCAAGAACAACAACCCATTGCACGTTAAGTGACAATTGTGTGGAAAGCTCCTTGCCAACCCAAGTATTCGCAGTGTATCCAACAAGCGATATGGTGCCGGTTAAATCACCGGTCCAAAGTTCCATGGTTGTATCCAGAAGATGGAGTTGATTCATATTGAAGTTGCCTGTCCTTCCATCATACACAGGAACTTTTATATGTCTATGAGCGAACATTGACAAATTTTAAAATTTTATGGACTAACCATTATCGTCGAAATTAAGAGCACCCTTAACGGCTCCAGTCCTAGACGGTCCTGCTACTTTAACAGGTGATTTCCTCGGGGAGCCTCTGGACAACAGACGGCCGAATCCTTGTTGAGATCCTTCTAAATATATATAATCAACAATTAAAAATGCAAAAGTTAATACTAAAGTACCGGTCCCATCCTTGGGCTTCGCTCTTGTGCTGATCGTTATCGTATCCTCATAAATTTGAGCATAAAGGTCTTGAACCTTGAAAACCATACAAAAGAAGGCACAGAAACGCTCCCACTCTTGGGTACACAAAGTACCGGTTATTTGACGGAACATTCCTTGAGGGTGGGGCTCAAGTAAATTGGAGGAGTTAACCGCAAGGACAGAAGTGAAAACAGCATATGAGAAATTGGTAGAAGCATTTGCTTGAATAGCATATTTCGTGCTTCGAGCAGAGTCAGAAGAGGCAGCCTTTACGGTAGATGGTGCTGCACGTGAGGGATTGACAAATATTCCTGCTCTTGTGAAGAGAATTGCCTTGATTATAACACTATTATATCAGTGAGCCATGACTACATCAGTATATATTTAATGTGAATATATCTCACTTCATCTTGACATCTGGATAGAGCTCAGAAATGCGGGTTAGGCCAAAGGCACCCATAGGATTTGGACCATTGTTGGAGGTGATAAGAGTACCGTTACTTGATTGAACATGTAAGTGAGCAGCGGTGTGACTCAAAAACTAAATACACACCGAAGAGGAGGAAGTTTTCCATATGTTTCCGCAATCATGGGATCGAACAATTCAGGATAAGTAACTTCACAGTTCAAAGGTGCTTTTTCAGCAGTTGGGTTCATAAACGTATCACTATTATATAATCAGATGCTGTACAGTATTAGATAAGCAATACGTACGCTTCAGGAAAATCCTCAAAGTATACGGGATTATCTTCCTCTTTCACCTTATTCTTGCCCTTCAACACGGAACTAAAATCCAAGGAATACACTGAACATGATTAATAAATACGTGAATAAACACACTGACTTGATCTCAGCAATATGAGCTGCCATCTCCTTGGATATCGCCGGTTTGAATTTGCTCTTGATGACAGTTCTAGAGAAAAATGAAAAGGCAAATAGAAGAGAGACTAATGAAGTCGCACTTGGTATTCTTTCCAGAAGCATGTGTACTCATCTCATCAGTCTGATCTTGGTTCTCAAAACCGTCTGTGGCACCCAAAGTTTCCTGTGCATGCATTCTAATATAATGCAAATCATAACAATGATGTTAGTCCAATGTTAAGCTCAGAGACTTACCGTTGTTTTTTTCCTTTGACATTTGACCTATAAAAGAGTATTAGCTCCATACAAATATGTAACAGATAATAGACAAACTTGACCGGCTCCAAATCGCTGTCAGCATCCACAATCCTGTGTAATTGTATGAGAAATATACGATACAATCATTGAACAAAAACATACTTCTTATAAGTCAACTTCACCATTTTCTTAGCACGTGCTAAGGGCTGGTCATCATCCGAAACAGTGTCAGCAACCGTATCATCTGGTACAGAAAGACTATTGTTGATAACATGTTAGTCCATATCTATATATAAAACAATAAAGTGGCTTACCCTTCAGATTCTTCTGCCTCAACATCGATTGACCTGGAGTCAGACTGATGGCTGATAAAATGTAATTTGTTGTGAGAGATATGGTTTACATGCATTGACCATTTTATAATACGTACATGTTCTTCTTTCTGGCAATAGAATTAAAACTAATATGTGGTTTCAATACATTAGCATATGGGCAAATACGCTTTGGGCTTACGAAGGTGGATCATCTTCATCATCGTCATCATCAACCGATAGAACATCTTTGGGCTTGGACTTTTTTGTATTCCTGGGACACTCAAGGTCAGCATTGAGACAAATGCGTTCAATAACAAACATATGCCTACAAAGACTTTTGCCGTTTGCTAATCCTATTTTATGCTGAACAAATAATCTGGAGGACAACAGAGTGGAACTTACGATTGTTTTTCAACAGCCTTGCCTTCAGATTCAGACTCTGATATGACTCGTTTCTTGGAATGTGGTAAAGCTTGGGAATGTGGTAAAGATCTGGAAGCTTTTGTCGGAGTGGATGTAGTAATCTTGGATGAGACCTCTCTGTATTTGGTAAGTAGACATGGGTGGATGAGGTGTTGTGGAGAAAAGAAAATGCATGTACTTACTTGATGACTTTCACATCGTCTGTTTCTGCCCTATTGTAAATGTGAGTTGTGAGTTAGATGCATGTAGTTTTCAATGATGTACAGTAAGTCCATATCACTGTGAAAACTTTTAGCAAGCAATGACATTCAGAAGGTTTAATGAATACCTAGACACAGAATCGTGCTCCTTGATTTGCTTGACTTGTTTCTGACGAGGAACAGATCTAAGGTTATGTAATTACAAGTGATAAGTTAATGTAAAATGATCTATCAGAGAAATCAAAACCCACTTGGAAGCTTGCTTTGTAGCGGCACGACGAGACATGGAAGCCATGAAGAGATCAAAGTAAAACAAGTTCGTTTTCAACACTATTACAAACAATGATATACATACATCACGTGCACCAGAAACATAATCGTGTTGTTCCAGAATGTTCCTACAAAACTCTCATGAATTAATGCATATATATGATGCTATTTTATCTCTGAAGTGTATATTAGAAGAGACAGCCAGAGATTACCTCTCAAAAAACATAACTTGAAGACGTATCTATATTGACATAATGTGGGAAAATCTGCATATATAGTCAGTATCACGACACAAGTATCACTTTCCCATACCCATCTATGAATAAGTTTTATGAATCTGTAGCCGCTAGTGAGTAGAATATCATACTGCCATCCGCTAAGTCAATCATATCATCACAGGTGTTCAGCTAGAACTGGAAGCTTCTGCACAGTATAATGGTTCCAAGCAAGCTAATTATCTCTGCACATTGACCAAGGTAAGAGCACGAATATCTTTGTGACACAGCAGGACTTAGCTGCACATAGAAAGATGGCCTTCATGATTCACTGCAAGTGCGCTATAACAAAGACCGTCATCAGTATCAACTTGTAAAGGGAGGTCCTGGAGAAGAACCTGAAGAAGTAGTGTTGCGTCTCACAGGCATCCTTACCCACTGTGAACTACCACCAGTTCTCAAGCTTCCTAGGTATTTTTAACACAATGACCAACATAAAGCATACTCACAAGTTTCAGGAATCCAATGCGCCTCAGACAGGCAATACAATTGACCGGTCTGGATACTCACAAATATAAAGCTGCATTGGAGGGTATATCCGCAATTTGCTCTACCTTTGCCAAGCATATGTGTTCAGACAAGTTACAAGACTGGACTCCTGATGCATTTGGAGAATGGATGGCGGTAGGAGCTGGCAACAGATATTTCAGCACCGGCACAATTGCAGCAACTGCTGAAGTTGTACCTTTCAATGATCTTGTTGACCCTGATGGGATTTTGGCATCCGTAGATTCCAAGTACCGCCATACTGTGGATAATGAAGTTGGCTATTTTCAAAGGGAGAAAAAAAATGATGATTGCTTCCAGTAGGTTCTTGAACCATGTGAAATTCCTGATGCTAAATATTTATCTCAGATATACTCGCACGAACCCCATCAATATTTCCATCGGTGATATTGTAGAAGCAAGACTTTCATTCTTGGTGGTTCCTGTTGCCAGTGGCCGTAACAATGTCAGCAAACAGTTTAAACTTGTGATAGTGCTTAGATCACTTGCTTTGATCGACAATACATTCACCAAGGTTGGAAACCATCTTCTCATTGTGCATTATCTAAATCATAAATTTTCATTAGAAAGCTGCACTTGCGCTTGCCCAAGCATCGTTTCAGAAGCCCAAAGTTTTGAGAGCATTGAAGAGGAATGCAGACTTTTCTGAGGATGAACAGGAGATGGAGAAATATTCAGTAAATCCTCGCTTGGCATCTGACTAGGCATTATTGAATTTGAATTTGTAATGTGGTTGTCGTTAATAACCACATAATATACCATTTGTCTCCAACTGCCAATAGCTTTTATGTGTTTGCCTGTGTATGGCTAAGTTAATGGCTGCTGTATGATATTACAACTACTTTGGAAAGAAAAGATATATAAGTACAAATTGTAGAGAAAAAATAGTCCATTTGACAGTAATTGATATTAATGTTTATCGGTTCATATTTATTTTTTCAAACAAGTTCCAGGAGAATGCTCGAGAATACTTGCAAAGTGCATGCTCCATCATGATCACATTAAATCCCATGATTTCCTTCTCCTCATCAGTGAATCCTTCATCCACATGGTTGTAGATATTCTTGAAGGCAGTTCGGCACTCTTCAATGGTTTCATCCACTTTCAACAATTGCATACAAGTTAATCCAGCCTTTGCACCTTTGTTAATCTTGTAGCAAATGTCTGCCATTTCTGTTATGGTGGGCATGGGGATAAGACCAGCTTCTGCATAATCTCCAGCAAGTAGCATTCCTGCTAACCCTCCAAGCTGTGGAAAGATGGACTGCTTTTTGGCTGAGGAACCTCCAGCAGATTTGGTTGCCTGAATAAAAGTGATGCAGTCCAGAAATGATGGTTTCCTAGACTTGAGCCATGTTTCCCATCTGTCACTTTCTTCCCAGTAGACTGTCACTATTTTGCTTTTCTTTGGATTCTGATTTGGGTTTGGAGTTCCCAAAGCCTTCATATTCACCAGTTGCTTATCAGGAAGGGTTTTGACAAGGATTTGAAAGTCATCAACAGTGAAGATGGGTGGGTGTGAGTGAACCACTGGTGCTGCAAAAGTGATTGCACGAAATATGGCTGCACAAAAGAATCCTTGACGAGTATGAATGATTCCAGGAGCATAAGGGCCATCAGACTGCATCATCCGGGAAATATCCTTTCCATGCCTCCTGAGTGGTTGTAATCGGTTGCTATCCTTTCTTATGTTTTGTTGTAAGATACTGCCTGTGGTAGCTGGTGTGGAAGGATTCTCGCAAGCAACAGCTAATGCTTCACGAAGAAAGCTGCAAAAGCCATCCACTGATCCCTTGTGTTTGGATGATATCCTGGGTGTGCGGATTGTGCCAGCTGAAGAAGATGGTTGATTTGGTGTAACTGGAGATGCCAAGGAATCCAATAATGGCTGTAGCTGTAGCATAGAAATTTCATCTTCATCAAATTTGAAGTGAGCGGCAAACCAGGTGGTGTCTTTGGTAGACAAAGCATGGCTGTATTGCTTGAAAATGTGTCCCAGGATCTTCAAATATTGGGATTCATCTGAGCCATTATCAGAGAGAGGATGGGTGATCCAATCCTCCACCACCTTGGTAAAGTGTTCCTTTTTCACTTTTTTCATCTTCCGGTTCCCAAAGACATATTTTTTGACATTGAGATAAGCATCCCAAATCTCGGCCAAGTACAGGACATCCATGTGGAAAGATTGGAGAATGTGTCGAATGAATAAATATTGGTGGTACGATCCATCATCAAAAGCTGGATATCCAAGCCATTCACGAATTATATCCAGGATAACACGGGTGACAAGAGAATTCTGTTCTTCAGGAGTGTCATTAGAGTATTTTTGCTGGGTTTTGAATTCATAAGTAACCCTCTGGCTGCCATTCCAATATGTATCAGAGTGAATCTGTGCATGTGGCTTGCGTGATAGAATAAGACCTTGAACATCCATGGTCAACTTGACAAGCCAGTCTTTATTGACATGTCGTTTGGTCAAAGCTAGTTGACAATGATTGGCACAGCTTGACTCCAGCCATGCCCATGCAAGATAATTGGCTAGCATTAGCTGGTGTCGGGTAAGATGAAGACTCATGAAAGATTGCGCCTCGTGGTCTCCAATGGATTGAATAGTTGGCCAGATGGAAGCGATAGCTTGTACTGTGGTTTCCATGACTGAGTCTGGTTTTTTGAGAAGTGCAGACAAGACTTTCTCCAATGTTCCAGCAGTATATCCCTCCAATCCTGATTTGCCAATGGCCCTGCAAGCATTCACAAGACTCTCCATCATCTTTTCCAGCTGGTTGACAGTTAACAACTTCAAGAATGTATTGGATTCTATAATATACTCAGGTTATAAAAACATAAGTGGTTGATTTGAATGTATTAACACACCAGGTTTCTCTTGTTGCCTTGCATTGTATTCCAAACCACCAACCACAGTTTCTTCTTGAATAGCTGTCATAATGTCCATACTCATTGTGGAAACAGACATAGAAGTGGAAGCTTCAGCCAGTTGAGGTGATTGTGAGACCAACATCTGTTCCACAGCTACATCCAGTGTAAGAGTATCATTGGAAGAACCACCAGAAGAGGGCGCTGGATTTGTGGTACTGGAGGATGCCTTCTTAGAAGAACCACTTGATTGCCTAGTAACAACTGCTTCTTAAATTATTAAATACCGTTAGTTTTATATGGCAAACTATCTGAATATACATACCAATATTAGAAGAAGGTTTGATTTCTGTTAGAACGGTGTAAGAACAATATCATGATTAACAAAAATAAATGTACACACTCTTTGAAGCTGTTTCAGGTTCTTTTCCCTTTTGTGAGACTTGTTTGCGTTTAATGCCTGTTATCTGGTATAAGTGACTTGTATAATTTACAAGCACCACAACACACCTTTCTTGAAAGTACCAGCTGGTCTACCTATATTTTGTGTGATATTATCTATGGTCTGTTCTTGTAGAACAAACCAAGGTATAAATTTGGCCAGTTTTGTACGATAGGCTTTATATCTCTGAATTGCATCCTCTCGTGAACTTCCTGGGCCAGTATTGTCCACAAGATCATTCAAGGTGCCCAAGGCAGAGGATGCGTCTTCATTTTTCCAGCCTGGTCCAAGAGGCCAAGTTCCCACTGTCATTCTAGGCCCATCAATGTCAGGACGCAGTGATATGGAGTCCAAGAATTTTTGAGAGTCAACTTGGACATTGTAGTGTGGAGGGAGTTGCCGAAGAAAAAAGAGGGATAAAGAGAGTAGAGATTTTGACATATGGTCCACATTTGCTGCTGGACTCATAATAACTCCTCCATCTTCAGCAAATGTTGCCTGAGTACACCATGCTTTCAATTGGTCAGAGTTGGAACTACAAAACAAAAGCTTGTTGAGTTTCAAGAATAGCTGGTGGATCATTTGGAACCTACACTAGTTCAGTCATTTCAGGCCTGAGTGTGAATGGACTATGATCTGGCATTGCTGCTAGAGCTTGCAGACCTTCACCCTCCACCATAGACCGAGAAGGGTACAAAATGACAATCCACCGGTAAGCCCATGGAACAGGTTGAGCACCAACAGGAGCAGTTGGCGGAGATCCTCCATGTGTCCTCAAACCAGAAAAATGAGCAATAACCAAGGTGTCCAGGTAGATATGGCATCCAATTTCAAGTAAATGAAAGCAGCCTTTATCATAGTCTTCAGGAACATCTGAGTTTGCGATCATTGCAGAATAGTCGGCAGGTGCGTCACGTTTGTCATTATGGATACCTCCAAAAAACCCCATTTCATTAAGATTTGCATCTAGCTTGACTTAGCTTTCATTAACAATTGGTTTATAAATGTGTGAATTACCTGTTGTTGCTGCCTTTGCTGAAGCCACATTATATTGCATGGCAGGCCAGTAATAGTTGTTGTCAGAACCAAGGCGTGGCAGGTTGGTCATCATGGAATGCTCTTTCATGATATCTAGTCCTTCAGTTGGACCCTCCATTTTGGACTCTAAACCAGCACAGATACTAGCCTAGATAATTTGTTAAATATCTGTGGAAAATGACCAGAAACATTAGCTTACTTGAACC
Source organism: Hygrocybe coccinea (assembly GCA_963555575.2). Taxonomy (NCBI): domain Eukaryota; kingdom Fungi; phylum Basidiomycota; class Agaricomycetes; order Agaricales; family Hygrophoraceae; genus Hygrocybe; species Hygrocybe coccinea. The sequence goes on from OY741999.1 coordinate 2,260,856, forward strand.
ATAAATCTTCTTTTTGTTAAGTCCTCATCAAATCTTCCCTCCTCCAGCTTTCCTCCCGCACAGGGTGCATTCAAACTAGGCTGTTGTTGATATGATATGCCCATGTTATAGCAGCGAGCTTTTTGTACTTTGATTGCACGAGCACTTCGTTCAAAAGCAATTCCACCATGATAAGTACCGTCGGAAAATGTGGCAGCATCACTAGTTCGGTCTTCACGGGGCCCAAGTGCTCCATCTCTTGCTTTATCAAGTGCAGTGATTGTTTCGGATGATAGTACATCCCTTAGAATATGTATTAGGATCAATATTGTTCAAAGGTAAGAAAATAAACGTACTTTCCGGTAATCCAGCATTGAATCACATCATCCATTGGATCACCAGCTCCATACATATCTCGTGCAAACACGGCATCACCTGGAAACAGTTCCAAAGATCCTAACATTGCATGTAATTAGCCAAGTTGTCACATTGTTCATTAATGGTTTTCACTAACCAGACTTGGCAACGGCTGATCTTTTGCCATTAAGAATCTCCTGTTTTTGCCCCACTTCCCATGCCTGCTTCATGCCTGCGACTGAGGTGTCTTGCAACTTGTCAAGAAAATGAGTATAGATACAATAACTATTGTGATACTGCAAATAAAAATGTGGTAATTTTTAACAATATTTTACTGTATGTATGGGACACTTTTGTCCACTGAAGGCAGTTGTAAAATGTGATATCTGAGTCTCTAGAATGCAAACAAAAAAGGGTGGTCCGGAGTTGTGGCTGAAATTAGAGTGGAGTCTTAAATCCATAGTGAGAGCTTTGGAGCTCAGATGAGTGCACAGACCTTCTGTTGCTCAGCAGCAACATTATCGGGGGGGTGGTGTAACAAAGGTATGTATGTAACCCTATTGTCCTTGCTCTAGTAATGATCTCCAAAACCCATCTCCATCGAAAACCAGGAGTCGGGAGGTCTGCCCCCCAACTTTTTCAACCACCAGGACGCCCCACCCCGCTCTATGTTTGACCACCCACAGCTCGTGTACACCCCCCGGCCCTCGTGTGCATTGAAAACGAGCAGGCAGGGGGTCTCAAGTCCTCGTGTTCCCGCCATCTGTCCAAGCACCATCTCCCCCCTTGTTGGAACCACCAGGATGCCCCATCCGGCCCCGTTTTCATCCACCCCCAGATCGTGTATGGCCCCTGCAATCCGTTTCCGTTGAAACCAAAGGCTCAGGGGGTCTCAGAGCCTCATGCGCCCGCCATCTGTCCAGCCCACCCCAACCCCATTTTTTCAGCATCCACAGGACCATTTTCCCACCCATTTTCAAGCAGCCCCAACCCGAATAGACCCCTCGTGTCTTGTTCAGATTGAAAATGAGACGTCAAGGGCCTTAGAACCGTCACCTTGCCACCCTATGTCCAACCCACCCCACTCCAATTTTTTCATCAAGCACGGCACCCCCTTCCCACCTGTTTTCGACCACCCCTGACTCGAATAGACCTCCCATGTCTCGTTCGCGTTGAAAACAAGATACTGAGGGCCCTATAACCGCCACCTCGCCGCCCAATGTCCAACCCACCCTGTCTCCATTTTTTTAACATCCACGGCACCCTCTTCCCACCCATTTTCAAGTGCCCCCATTTCGAATAGACCCCCGTGTATCGTTTGCATTGAAAACAAGACGTCGAGGGTCCCAGAGCCGCCGCCTTGCCGCCCAATGTCCAAACCCCACCCCCATTTTTTCAACATCCACGGCACCCCCTTTCCACCCATTTTCAACCACCCCCGACTTGAATAGACCCCCCCTCGTCTTGTTCGGACTGAAAACAAGACGTCGGGGGCGCTAGAACCGTCGTGTTGCTGCCCTATGTCCAACCCACCCCATGCCCATTTTTTTAACATCCACAGCACCCTTTTCCCACCCGTTTTCACACGTCCTGAACTCAAATAGACCCCCCACATCTCGTTCAGATTGAAAACGAGACGTCAAGGGCCCTAGAACCATCACCCCCTCACCCTATGTCCAACCTACCCCACCCCCATTTTTTTACATCCACAGCACCCCCTTCCAACTCATTTTTGACCACCCCTGACTTGAATAGACCCCCCGCATCCTGAAAACATATGGGGGGGTTTTCCAGTCCAACCCGTTTCCACCCAGTGGCTAAGCCCCCCCCCTGACGTTTTTGAACCCAGGACACGCAACCCCCTCCCCCCAACTGTTTTCCACCTGGGACCCCCACCCATCTTCACCCCGGTCAACAGATTTGAGTTTGCCTACCATTAGTGCTGTAGTAGTGTATATATACTGTATCTCAAAATAAAATTTTGCAATGCAGATGAGTTCCAATTGAGAAGCATGATGTGTATGAGGAGGGGGGGGTCAGTATGGCATAAGGGAGAACATCGTACCATTTCTGGGGCAATATCTACAGTCCAATGGGTCCCCCCTAATAGCTCCTCCCACCATTTGGCCATCCGTGGTCTGGAGGTAGAGATCTGGATATGGGGTGGAGGTATGAGGAGGAGGGGGTCAGCATGACTCAAGGGGATACATTGTACCACTTCTGGGACCATTTTTGCACTCCATTGGGTTCCCTCTAGCTGCTCCTCATCCGATTTTATGGCCTGTAATCCGGGAGTAGAGATCTGGGTATAGGGGGTATGAGGAGGAAGGGATCAGCATGGCTCAATGGAGGGGATCATACCACTTCCAATGTCATAGAAATACTCTAATAGATATCCTCTGATGGCTCCTCACGCCCTTTGATGATCTGATGTCTGAGAGCAGAGATCTGACATTATGGAGGGCAGGAGGAAACCTGCTTGGGTGCTGAATAAGCAAAAAGTGGCTAGCAAAATCCTCTCGGGCATTGAGGCGATTTTGCTAGCCAGTTTGAGGGCCAAATATAGTGTTAACAATATATCAAATATTAAATAATCAAAATAATTAAATATTTGATAATTTTCCTTGTGTGGTCACCTCAGACTGTGATGGGGAGTCAGCTTGGTGCAATGGAGTGGACTGTACCACTTCTGATGTGATAGACACACTCTAATAGATTTCTTCTAATGGTTCCTCCCACCATTTGATGAACCAATGTCCGAGTATAAAGATCTGACAATATAGGGGTATCAGGAGGAGGGGGTGAGCATGGCTCGGTGGGGAGCATTGTACCACTTCCAAAGTGACAGACACACTCTAATAAGGGGATGATGGTGAGTCCATAGACACAAACAGGGGGCCAAATGGGGGTGAATGCAGCTGGGTGCATCAAAAACCGCAACTAAATAAGAAAGATGTTGAGTTCTGCAGCTCTGAAGGCGCGACTGGGACTAGAACATAAAACCAAGGTGTAGAAGACATTGAGAGAGACCTATATGATAGCTGAGAGATGATGAGAGCTGAGTATGCTGCCAAAAGCCAGTGCAAGAGGCCGAGCCACTCAAGACAAGTGGCAAAAAAGCCAGAAATGAGCTGAAACCTGTTGAATGCCTCACCATGGGCTTCAAAAATGATACACTGAGGGGATCCTCAAGGTGTGGGGTGCAAGGTATGATCCAAGGGAGACTTTGAGCTCTTGAAAATGATGGTGAAAGGGAGAATCAGACCTATTTGTACTTATTAGTACATAATGAGAAAGTAAGTCATAAAAACCATAAAATATAAGAATCCAAGGTCAGAGATATGCTATGCGTATCACTGGATCACAGACCATGAAACCATGTAAGAAGCAGCTCAGGAGGACCCAATGGAGTGTAGGGATGGCCCTAGAAGTGGTACAATACTTTCCCTTGAGTCAAACTGACTGCCGTCCTCCTCATTCTCCCCTGTATCCAAATCTCTACCCCTGGATCACCTACCACAAAACCATGTGAGAATAAGCTAGGAAGGACCAAATGGAGTGTAGGCATGGTCCCAGAAGTGATATGATGCTCCCCCTTGGATCATACTGACCCCCTCCTCGTCATACCCCACTATATCCAGATCTCTACCCCTGGATCACATACCACAAAACCATGTGAGGATAAGCTAGGGGAGATCCAATGGGGTGTAAGAATGGCTCCAGAAGTGGTATGATGTACCCCCTTGAGCCATACTGATCCCCTCCCCATACCCGCTAATCTCTAATCAGAGAAAAGTTATGTGCACATCATGTGATGTGATATGACGTCAGGATAGGCGACACTTTGCCAGTCGAGAGGCAAAGTGTCGCCTCCACTGATGTCATTGATCACATGCTAGATCACATGACCCAAAAGTGATTTCTGAGGTTGACTGAGAGGGGTGGGGTGGGCTCCACAGGCCAGAGACAGCTCTAAGAATTGGTATTGAGCATGGCATGGAGATGCTGTAGGCCCTGAATAAATTTGGGAGCAAGCAGAGCATTGTTGGGCTGCCTGGGAAGTGATCTGTGTAAAGACACACAGTATATGGGAACTGGCTGTAGAAATAGGGACCCATAAAATTTGAGGAATTTAGAGTGTGTTCTACATCTGATTCTAGACATTTTCTGTCACTACAAGTAGTTGCCAAGTGGTGTATTTGAGTCTACAGAATGAGGATGGTCCGGAGTTGTGGCTGAAATTCAAGCGGAGTTTGAAATATACAGCAAGAGCGTTCGAGCTCAGATGAATCCAAAACCTTCTGCTGCTCAACATCCCATCCCCCATTCCGAACTCTGCTGCCAGCTCCCTGCTTCCCCTGCTGCCCCACAACTTTCCCATCTCCCTCTATTGGCTACTGACCCTCTCTAGGCAACTTTTTGGCCCCCAAAAGGCCCCCCATGTTCAGCAGCAGTGCCACCATTGTCCCCAGCAACATGGGCACATTCCGGCTGCTTGTGAGCGCCAGGAAGGGTTTCTGAGGGCAGCAGGGGATGTGGTGCACCCACCTCCTGTTGTACCAGGTGAGTTTTGCCTTTTTTTGGCTGTTCTAGATGTGACCTGACCATAGAGTGCTCACCCAGGTCTCACCCTCTCCTCCCAGCCTTCCCACTCCCTGTCCAGCACTCTTCCAGCCTCCTTTCAGCCCCCCTGTTGCCCCAGCACCTATTTTTCACCCTCTTCACTTTCTCCTGGCCTGACTTTCACCTCCCTAACCAATTCTCCCCTTCAGTCCTGTCTTATGATTCTCATTCACTCTCATTCACTCTCCTATCACCCCCCCTCTCTTTCCTGTCCTTTATACCCCATTACCCCCCATTGTAGGCATAGTGTAATACTTGGTAAATAATTTGACATTTTAATGAAATTAATTGGATTAAATAATAATAAATTGATAACAACTTAACAATAAAAAGATACAACTCATAATAATATCATGCAAGTAAAGTGGAACTCAAGTAACATAGAGAGGCAACAGATCACTTCTGGGGGAATACTTACAGTCCATGAGGTCCCCCCTAACTGTTCCTCCCACCATGTGGCCATCCATCCTCTGGGGGTAGAGATCTGATGTGTGGGGGGCATGAGGAGAAGGAGATCAGTATGGCATAAGGGGACACATTGTACCACTTTTGGGGGGATCCCTACACTCCATTGGGTCCTCCCTAACTGTTCTCCATGTGGTTGGGCCATTTGTTGTCTGGGGATAGAGATCTGAATATAGAAGGGGGGTATGAGGAGGAGGGGGTCAGCATGACTCAAGGGGATACATTGTACCACTTCTGGGACCATTCTTACAATCCATTGGGTTCCCCCTCACTGCTCCTCATGCCATTTTGTAGCCTGTAAGGCAGGGGTAGAGATCTGGATATGGGAGGTATGAGGAGGAAGGGATCAGCATGGCTCAATGAGGGGGATCATACCACTTCCAATGTTATAGATGTACTCGACTAGATATCCTCTGATGGCTCCTCACACCATTTGATGATCTGATGTCTGAGAGCAAAGATCTGACATTATGGGGGCAGGAGGAAATGTGCTTGGGTGCTTGGGTGTTGAATAAGCAAAAAGTAGCTAGCAAAATCCCCTCAGGCACAGGGTGCACAGTAGCATACTCTGTAACAAAGTATGTTGAATGTATTGGGAAAGTATACTAAATATTGTGATCATATTGTTGCACACAGTATTCAAAGAGTATTCAAAATGATGATTCAATATTTTGAAACAAAGTACCTTACCAGTATCAAAGAGCAATTTTACAGTACTGCTTCAATAATTTTAATAAATGTCTTGTTATTGAAGCAGTACTCTAAAATTGTCATTCACTACTGGTAATGTACTTTGTTTCAAAATATTGAATCATCATTTTGAATACTCTTTGCAAACTGTATGATAACAATACTTAGTATACTTTCCCAATACATTCAACATAATTTGTTACATAGTATGCTACTGTGCACCCTGTGAGGCATTGAAGTGATTTTGCTAGCCAGTATAAGGGCCAAATATGGTTTTAACAATATATCAAATATCAAATCATTACAATAATTAAATATTTGGTAAATTTCCTTGTGTAGTCATCTCAAACCATGAAGTGGAGTCAGCTTGGCACAATAGAGAGGACCATAACACTTCTGATGTGATATGTCTGACACACTCTATTTAATTTCTTCTAATGGTTCCTCCCACCATTTGATGAACCAATGGCTGAGTACAGAGATCTGACAATATAGTATAGGGGTATGGGGAGGAGGAGGTGAGCATGGCTCAGTGGGGTGGATTGTACCACTTACAAAGTGACAGGCACACTCTCATGGGTTTCTTCCAATGGCTCCTCACACCATTTGATCCTCCAACATCCAAGTGTAAAGATCTGACACTGAAGGTCAACTTGGCACAACAGAACAGGACCATACCACCTTTGCTGTGATAAACATACTCCAATATATTTCTTTTAATCCAATGTCCAAGAGTAAAGATCTGACACTATAGGAGTATGAGGAGGAGGATGTCAGCATGGTTCAATGAGGAGAATCATACCACTTCCAATGTAATAATACATATTAATTAGAAATCTGCAATGGTAACCCATGGATTTTCTTGGGCAACCTGCACCTGACCTGCCAAATACCTGAACCCACAATGATGGGTATGGAATACCCATGGGTGGTAAGATATGTATATAATAAAATTCAAATTCAATTAAGAGAGCAGGGAGAGATGAGGAGGTTGTGAGAGGGGGGGACTGTGGGTGAATGCAGGAGGTGGGAGAGGAAGAGGTGGGAGAGTGGTGGTGGTCATTAGTGAACAGTACAAACCCCTGGACCAGGACTACCTGCACCCACACCAGTCAAAACCTGTACCCATGGCCATGGGTACAGTAGTGATGCCAAAGTTCGGTTTGGAACCAATCTGAACCTGGTTTGAATCACGAACTGAACTGGAAATTCAGGTTCAGTTCAGCAAAATGCTGAACCGAAACCACGGTTCGGTTTGCAGTTCAGGCCTTATGGCCAGGTTCAAATTGTGTTCAAATGCAGTTTGAACTGCGAACAGATTACATAGATACTGTAATATATATTAATATATAAACTATAAATATTAATTGAATTAATTAATTAAGGGGGCGGCAGGGGGGAGTAGAGAGAGATGGGAGGAGAAGAGTGGAAGAGGGAGTGGGGGTAAGTGGGAGAGGGGGGATGCCTGTTCTCATTGTCATCATTGTCCCCATTGTTGTCCTCATCCCCATTGTCATCCTTGTTGTCCTCATTCTTATTGTTGGTCTTGTTGTCCGTGTTTGCATCGTCCATGTCCTCATCATCCACGTCATCATCCTTGTCCCTGTTGTCCTTTTCCCCATCCTCATCCTCGTCATCCTCATCCTTGTCTTACTTGTCGCCATGATGGTGGTGGTGGCCATCCTCATTCATGTCATCCTCATCCTTGTTGTCTTCGTGTTGTCCGTCATGATCTTCATTGTTGGTGCGCATGGTGTTGATGGTGCATGGGTTGTTGGTGGTCATGCATTCAGAGACACATGGCCACGTTTTGTTGAGGTGTGACCAAAGTGACCAAAAAAATCACATGGTCTGTGTGCCCTTTGAATCCCTATATAAGGGGCTCAAAATCCCCCATCCATCCTTCAAAAAATTTATTTCATAGAATTTAGTTAGTATTTAGTAGTAATGGTGTTATTAATAATAAAATATTATGAATATTCTGCAGCTGCCTGTGGTTTGGCATTTGAACTGCATTTTAATGTGGACTGAACTGTACTAAACAGTTCCATGCAGTTTTGGTTCCAGTTTGGCCAAAGGTTAAACTGAACTGCCGGTTTCAGTTTTGGTTTTTGAAAAAACTTGAAAAGCTGGACCAAACTGAACTTCAGCAACACTAGGGTACAGGTTACCTGCAGATGGCCATGAGTACAGATTACCTGTGGGTTTATCCATGGGTTATAACCTACATATGGATTAATATTAATTAATATATGATAAAATACAAAATGTAAATTAATTAATTAATGGGAGAGGGCAGAGAGAGAGATGTGGAGGGGGAAGGGGTGATTGGGAGAGGGTGATGGGGGGGATGGAGGGGGACAGGGTGGTGGTGGCCATGGTTGTTGTTCTCATTGTCATCCTGGTCCCTGTCATCATCGTTCCTGTTCCTATTCTTGTTCTTGTTCTTGTTCTTGTTCTTGTCCCTATTCTCATGTCCCTGTCCTCATTGTTGTCTCTGTCCTCATCATTGTCCTGTCCTCATTGCCCCTGTAGTCCTTGCCATCATTGTTGTCCTTGTCATCTTGTTGTACTTGTCCTCATCAACCATCCTCATCATCTTTGTGTTGCCTGTGGAGGGGGTGATGGTCTCACCGCCCATTGTTATCATCCTCATTGTTCTTGTCAGTGTACTATTGTTGGTGCTGGTGACCATGGGTTGTTGGTTGTTTCAGAGACGTTGTAGCAGGGGCTACAGCCCCCACTGGATCTCCTCAGTTAGTTGAGGGTGGTATGACAAGCTCAGATCCTATGACCTATCTAAGACATCAGGTAGTGTGGGGACAGTTATGTGATCTACTAGTAGTAGTGGGGCATTACCCACCACTACAACATGTGACCACATTTGTTGAAGGATGACCCAGTGACCAAATAGGTCACATGGTCCATGCATGGTTCATGTGCCATTTGAATCCCATATAAAATGGCTCAGAATTCCTCAAAACATTTATTTTGTGATATTCAATTATTAATAGTCTTAATAATAATAACAATAATAATATTGTATTACAAAATAACATACCCACCAACCTGCAGTGGTGGGTCTGGGTTAGCTGCAAGTTAGATTTTTATGATCTGTACCCATACCTGTGGAACCTTGGGTACAAACCCACACATGTTACCCATACCTGTGCTATTCACTAGTGGTGGTCATGGCCATGACTGTCGTTGTCTTTGTCATTCTTATTGTCACCCATAACTCTATTGTCATCATCATCCTTGTCTCTGTTATTCTTGTCATCTTTGTTATTTGCTGTTATCCTAGTCATCCTGGTCATCTTGTAATTATTCATGTCCTTGTCCTTGTAGTGGTGGTGGTGTTGGATTCTGATGAGCCACTCTATATAGAGTATGAACTTGGTCAAGTTCCAAGTAGCTTACTAATCTGTTTCTACTTATTTGCAAAAGTGGACATGGCCTGGATTAGAGTCAACAGTCTCTAGTATTCACTGTTGTCTCTATCCCAGATAAGTAGTATAGTTTCTGTATCTTTACACCTAGTATTCACTATTGCCTCTATCCCAGTTTACATGAGCATAGACTCTACCTTTAATAGGTGGTGGTGGTGGCCATCTTGAAAAATTGGTCATTGAGTGGGAAAGTGAGACATCCAAATGTGTAAATTCATATTGGATATCAAGCTCTAAGATATCAGGCTCTAAGGATATCTTCTGGGTAGGAAAGTGGGCCATTAAATAAAAGTAAATTAGAAATAAATTACATAATGATATATGTAAAATTCTTATTCTTACTTGTTGGTAAAGCACTGACAAATAATAATAATAGTGGTGATAGAGTAAACTGTTGTACAAGTGACATCCAGTCCACTACAATGTTGACTATTTGTATGGCATTAAGAAGTGTAAATAACCTTGTCCAATAGCAGTAGGACTATATTTGATGGAACCAAGAAGAACTCGTTCATGCCATGCTTGCAATGGCCCACTCCCTCAAGTGCCTGCGACTGAGGTGTCTTGCAAATATACATATGTCTTATTAACACATCTGCATTTTTGTCTTAAAGGATGGTCGGACACTTCATATAAAACTGGTAGATTGGGGTCACGGTTCTGTAATTCCACCATTGTCCCTGGATCTCCAACTCTGAGATAATCCTCCAATTCAGATAATTCAGACAGTGAATCTTCCGATTCTGGCCCTGGGGAACAAAATTCCGCGTCCATATCCATATCATGGGAGGCATGTTCAGGCTCAAGCATAGCAATGTCAGCATCAATAGGCTGAGAACGGTGAGCATGGTTAATAGCCTGGATCACCTCTTGAATGGGCTCACACCCAGGAATAGTCTCAGTTTGCATGGAAGAGGAATCTGGAATACAAACTTAGCCTTGTTATATTATAAGATAATAAATAAACCTATAATGCTTACAAAGTGAATGAGTTGGCAATGATGTATAAGCACACGTTCCAAGTGGACACACGGTCAGAGTGTGTATGAGAAGCGACACACGGTCAGAGTGTGTATGAGAAGCGACACGTCCAGCGGCACACGTTCGAGTGTGTTCAAAGCGTACGAGAGAGAGCCCACAATATAATTGCACACACGTTTGCACGAGCAAGCTAGTAATCTTGGCTAGCCCGGGTTGTCACCAACCCCTGTACGATGCACTTGTGATGGTCGGACTCAACGTTACCACCACAATATATGCTCAGGTCTCTTAGTATGTACAATGTTGCCTAGTCGAATAAGATGTATAGTAGGGAGTTGCCAGTTGTTGTTGCCAGAGAACCAGACACTCCTTGCAGCCCCTTCAAAATCAAACCAACTGAACGTGAAATAGCTGTTGCAAAACAACTATACGCCGCAAGACAGTACAAGGGGATTTCTCCCTTCACTTTTGACGTCTCAGGTGTACACCCCTTTTCTGCCAGGCAGGTGGAAGTGACAATTGAGGACGCAGGAAAGCTGATAGAAGCTGGAAAGCTAATAAAAGCAACTGAAAGTGCAAGTACCGTGGAGTGTGAGAGGCAAGTGTGCTAAAGCGAACTAAGGCCAAGCGGTTTAGCTTCACACCCAACTAGGCTGTCCAAATCAGCTTTCAATGTCCAAGGAAACAAAAGAGCAGCTCAGATGTAGTAGTGGAGGGTGGATGTTACTGGTCAAGCAGTGACCAGCCCCTATTGACATGCACAATTTGTTGGTGAAGATTTCATATAATCCAAATTGATTTCACTGCATGGAATGCATTTTTTAACCAAATCTATTGAGAGAACTGTCTACTTATTTAAATGCAATGCTAGATACAAAGAAAAATGAGCTGGAGCTAGTGAGGCAGAAGGCGGAAATGCAAGGGACAAAGACCCTCCACCCTCTTATTTTCTACAGCGATGAGGCGTGGTGGGGCCGTACTGGGCAGGGATGGTCAAAAACGGAGCGGGAGGGGTCGTCCTGGTGGCCAAAAAAGTGGGGGGGGGGGGGGGGTGGGCTGGTTGGGCAAAAGGCGGGACTGCGAGGGCGTAGGACCCCCCGGCCTCTCGTTTTCTACGGGAACGAGGCGCGGGGGGTGTGTACTGGCTGGGGGTGGTCGAAAACGGGGGGGAGAGGTCATCCTGGTGGCCAAAAAAAGTGGGGGGGGGGCTGGCTGGGCAAAAGGCGGGACTGCGAGGGCGTTGGACCCCCCGGCCTCTCGTTTTCTACGGGAACGAGGCGCGGGGTGTGTGTACTGGCTGGGGGTGGTCGAAAACGGGGCGGGAGGGGCCGTCCTGGTGGCCAAAAAAAGTGGGGGGGGGCTGGTTAGACAAAAGGCGGGACTGCGAGGGCGTAGGAACCCCCGGCCTCCCGTTTTCTACGGCAACGAGGCGCGGGGGGTGTGTTCCGGCCGGGGGTGGTCGAAAACGGGGCGGGAGATGTCCTCGTGGCTGAAAAAAGTGGGGGGGGGGCTGACTGGGCACAAGGCGGGAACGCGAGGGTGTAGGACCCCCTGGCCTCTCGTTTTCTACGGGAACGAGGTGCGGGGGGTCTGTACCGGCCGGGGGTCGTCGAAAACGGGGCGGGAGGGGTCGTCCTGGTGGCTGAAAAAAGTGGTGGGGGCTGGTTGGGCACAAGGCCGGAACGCGAGGGCGTAGGACCCCCCGGCCTCTCGTTTTCTACGGGAACGAGGCGCGGGGGGTCTGTACCGGCCGGGGGTCGTCGCAAACAGGGCGGGAGGGCATGTCTTGCACCCTCCCTTGCTGCTGTGATGCTGCCAGCAGCAGAGGCAACCTGAGTCACATGATCACATGACGTCAGTGCTGGCGACACTTTGCCTCTCGACTGGCAAAGTGTCGCCTATCCTGACGTCATGGCACATCACATGATGTGCACATGACTTCTCTCAGCTCAAAACCGCCTTTTGGGGTGCAGGGGGGGTCCATAGCAGCTATAGGTGGTCAAAGAGATGGTGCAGACAATGGAGAGGAGATAATAAGCAGCACTTGGTCAGTGGTGGACCCACATGGCATGCTGGGAGTTGACAAAATTGAACCGTTGGTCATGGACCCTCAAAACATTTAATATTTAATCAAGCACTCACCTTATACTGAAGAGGGATTTACTACAATCCTGGTCTGCTTCAGGCATGACAGCAGCTGGTGATAGGTGAATGACATCAGAGTCAATGAAGCGGAACAAAAGATTAGAGGGGGGATCATGAGCAAGAGGGCAACAAAGGGGGCAGAACAGGCCACACGAGGTAGGGAAAGCCGTGGTGAGGGTGACAAATGGATGCTGGGACTACAGAAGGACTGAAAGGAGGCTGGGAGGAGCAGGTGAAACTTGAGTGAGAGCTCCATGGGTAATTCAGATTCAGGACAGCTAATAAAACAGACAACTCATCTGGTATAGCAGGAGGTGGGTGCACCACATCCCCTGCTGCCCTCAGAAACCCTCCATGGCACTCAAGAGCAGCCAGAATGCACTCTTTCTGCTAGGGGTGCTTGTGACACTATTGCCAGACATTGGGGACCTTTTGGAGGTCAAAATCTGTCCTGGAGAGGGTTAGAGGACAGTAGAGAGGGATGGGAAAGTTGTAGAGCAGTAGGAATAGCAGGGAGCTAGCAGTAGAGTTTGAAAACGAGGGGGATGGGGCTGTTGAGTAACAGAAGGTTTTGGATTCATCTGAGCTCGAACACTCTCACTATGGATTTCAAACTCCACTGGAATTTCCACCACAACTCCGGACCACCCTCACTTGTTTGCATTCTAGAGACTCAGATACTACATTTCATGGCTACCATGAGTGGTCAAAATTGTATCATTCATATGATAGAATACATTTAAAATTCACCACATTTTTAATTGCAATATTACACTTGTTATATTCCATATACTCATTACCCTTGCATGAAATGGCACACAGGCAATCCTAATAGGACCAGATTGCCACCATATTTTATTTATGTAGAGCTAGTATCCCTCACAGTTTCCTTGGTAAGTTTTATAAGAACCCATGCAGTGTGAAGGCTAAAAGAGTCTCTGAATTCTGGAATGAAACCGGTCAGAAGGGATTTCAAACTCAGTTGCTATATTGGGACACAATTTTCCCTCAGTCCCTGAGATGAATGAATCGCCTCAATGGCTGAAAACCGGGTTTATAAGAACGAGTTTTCCATAAATGGAAGAACTCGTAATGAAATAACTCACCGTACGGGTTCTCCAATAACTTGCACAGAAGCCTCTTGTTGCGAACAGATAACGGGCAACACTCTGTGCGATGCTTTGCCTTCCCGCAAGCAAAACACCGACCAGTAGCCCAATACAGATCCCGATCAGCGTCCAAGAGTGAGAGGGCGTAGTGATGCGTAACACAATTAACCGTGATAGGGGGGGTTGGATTGAACAGAGCGGACGTCTTGAAGAACGTAAGACGGTGAGAAGAGTGGGGATACATCGCATGCTGAAGAACGAAGGCCAAAGGACAACAGGGCTTTATACCACCAGCATGCCTTCATGCATTTGACCTTCCGCTCACAGAATCCCACGATCCATCCACGTGACCGGAGGTTGAAATCCCCGACTCCCACGCTGTCTCCTTCTCCATCAAACCACCATCACACAGCGCCCAGACCCTTAACCATGATCGAACCAATGACCACCGCGATCCTCATCTTTTTTCTCATCCTTATTCTCATTCTGGCTTCATTACTATGGGGAATACGACAGACTTACGACATCGCCAACCCCGAAATCCCCCTGACCACCGTCATATTCCACCGGCCTCCCACGATCGACGACGACGCGTCACACGGCAACAATAACCCTTACGACAGATGGGGAAACCGTGATGACGCGTATCACGAAACATACGAATCCGCTGACGCGTCCGCAGGCCGAGACGGCACGATTACGAATCGCAGCAATGCCGAGGGCAATGCGATTACGAGGCAGGAACAAGGCGAACACGTCAGCCCTCCGACCCATCGTACGACGAAAAGCGAGTCATTTTTACTACAACTCATCGATACTGCGGAGGGGGAGGAAACGTATAAAAGACATCGAAGTACCGGTAGTTTACTTTAACTTTGACCTCCTGTACCATCTCCTAGTAGTTGTACAACGACGCCGATAGAAGTTCAAATCAAAAACCCTTATCACTCTTCATTCTCAAACCTTATCCCTGAAGTCTCGAACATCTGATCGAGTCTCACGTATAAGCGCTCATATCCTCAATAACATCCAGTCACCCCCACGCTACAGCACCTAGCCGTCAGGCCGACCTCCGATCTCCGACATTGTGCAACCCTTTGAGCGACACCAGATAGCGTGGCTACTAGTCGTGACAGCTGCAGTCCAACATTGTCAGCAAAAAAAAGCAGAAAAAAGGAAAAATACATACCCGGGGCAGTGGGAATGGGCGCACCACCACCCTGCTGCATCCATCATCCCCATCCCTCCCTGTCAGGTCACACTGCGCTTGTTGTACATTGGACTACCAGGCGTCAGCACTCGCGTTATGGTGCTAGCGAGGGGCGGTGTTAGTTTTGATCCTGTAGAATATTGATAGAAAGTATGAATGAACCTACCTTTGAAGGGGGCGCTCCCCGCCCCCATTTCGTTGTCTGTATGCTGTGAATTGCTGACACGTGCTTTGTTGAGCGTCATGTGGCAATGTTGAATGGTCCGTGCACTTTGGCCAACTTTATTTAAACCCGCGAGAATGATAACCTACTTCGGGGAAGTTCCCCAGTAATTACAAAGTAATAAGTGATTAATTAATTATTATAAATATTGAGTCCGTTCGGACACTGAGTGACTTCTGACGGACTCCTATGGGTCTAATAGAGTCTGACTGGACTCAGCTCGGACTCGGACTGGTTCGGACCTCACTTTTGGCAGAACAAATAGTGAAGCAGAGTCTGATGTGAGTCCGATCAGAGTCCGATCGGACTCACATGGTCCGATCGGACTCTGACCGGAATCAGTGGCTCAGTGTAAAGTGCTCAGAAAGACAGAATCAACCAGCTTGGATGTGAGCGTTTTTCAGAAGATACAAATCAAAAGTTGACCAACTTCTACTCAAAGGACAAATGGGGCAAAGAAAGTGACCCAGCACAGAAAACTCAATGGGGGAAATCCAAAGCAGCTTCAAAGACTATACACAAGTCAAATCACATTGATTTTGATGAGCAACTTGAGATTTGGAAACTCAACCATGGCACAACTGAACATTTTCCTGGCAAGCTGTCATTGTGCCTTGGTATGCCTGTTATGATCAGAAATAATGATGCAACAGAATTATGTATCACTAAAGACCAAGAAGGGTTTGTTGTTGGCTGGCAATCAATGAAAGGCCCATATGATAAACGTGTTCTAGATACACTTTTTGTGGAATTGGATAATCCACCACAGTTGATTCAAATACCTGGTCTACCAAATAATGTTGTTCCCATTGTGAAGAATACAAAGACAATTCAATGTCTGTTCCCAAGTGATCTCAAAGAATCTGTTGAAAGACAACAGGTGTGGGTCCTGCCCAACTTTGCTATGACGGCTCATGCATCTCATGGCAAAACCCGCCCTTACAATGTTGTACATTTAAACAGCTGCTTTTCACACATGTCCTACTGTCCAGAAGTGCAAGTGCAGCAGGCACCATTATTATGCAAGGCTTTGACCCCAATGTGATTACAAGAGGTTGCAGTGGCTATCTCAGACAAGGATTCAGAGAACAGGAAATATTGGATGATATCTAGTGTAGGGGGCAAAACTCATACAACTTAACACCAAGTGCTGGTGCAGCACAACTTATGGCAGCAGGACATGGCAATACATGGCAAAACTGGCAAACTGGCAAAACTGGCAACACATGTAGTTATTGATTGCGCAGCAATTTGTGCTCTATACTACACACCGAGAGACTGTAATAAAGATGCGGGGTCCCATTTCCCACCAGTTCTATCCACATGCACAGCAATCTCCTCATTTTCTGTCAACAGCACAATGCCCCTTCTCACATTCTCCAGCTCTGAGAGGTCGAAAACCTGATCCAAAGGGACATGAGCATCCAAATGATCTCCCTCTGCATCCTTATCTGAGTCCAGCTTGTCAAATTTGGCATCAAGCTCGTCCATTGTGATGGATTCTGGACCTTCAAGGTTCACATCTTGCGGTTCTGTTACTGGTACGTCAGGTAGTGTGAATGTATCAACAAGCTCTTGAGCTCGTTCTGCATTGATGCCCGGTGTTGCTCGTGTATGCATATGTGAATGTTTGTGTCGTGTCGTTTGACCTCGTTTCACTGTATCATCATGTAGTTGCTGGTTGTAATGGTTGCGGAGTGCCCCAAGAGTTTCCATATGGGAGACTGTGAGACGTGAGCGCCTCACACTCTGTACACCACCAAGGTTTGAGAAGAGGCGCTCGACTTCAGCTGCATGGGGGACAATGCAGAACAGCCTGATTATGAGGGTTTTGAGGGGATGGTCTGACGAGTTCACGAGAAGAGAAGACCCATCTTTTCCATCAGAGATGCCGCTGTGAAAAGGAGCCTTTCCCTGTGAATAATTCTTGATGTCAATGGTGAGTTTTTGAGCCTGTTGAGCTGACCAGTTCCACTGGTGCACAATACCAAGGGCAATGTGGTATGTGTCATCAAGTTTCCGGGAGTGGGGTGCTGATGAGATGGCAAGTTTTCGGCACAGTGGGTGAAGGAACAGAGTAAGCCAGTGTAAATCTGTGTTCATCTTGTGGAACTGCTCATTCAGCACATGTCTTGCATGAATGGTGAATTCTACATCGTCACCTTCAATGTGAGGTAACCGGTCCACCTCCCTGTGTGCCCATATCAACTCCAACATGCAGTCAGCCAGTGTCACATTGCGAGATTCGACATTTCCAATCACATCTACAAGTGGCTTGCATGTCCGAATCAGCTGATTAGTTTTCGCCCACTGTTTGAAGTCAAGAACAGCCGTGACAATGTCTTTAGCAACTGCTGTGAGGCCCTGTATGCTGCATTGTGCATCATCTCGGAGACAGAGCTGGGTGAGTGGTGATTTGTGTTCTTGAATGCTCAACGCCTGAAGGATCAACGAATAGAATCTTGATTCTGTGTTGGATTTTAGGCCTCGGTTGACCCCTTCTTTTTGCACAATTTCTTGAAGTTGCCCACCCCAATAATGTGACGATTCGAAGAATGAAACAATGCGGGCATTCTTGCGAATGGCTTCCTTCATCGCTGGGAATGATATGATCTTTCCAATGATCATATTTATACCATGCATAAAACAAAACAAAGGCTAGTTATGCTAATCATCATTACTGGCATCTGTGGCTGATTAACTTTGCCACGTACAATTATCCACTTGTTGTGTCCCTCTGCAGTCCATTTGTGTCGAAAAGCCTGCATGGTTGTTGGGTTATCTGTGCACACTGCCAGGATGCAGGATGATACATTCTTCCGCTTCAAGGATTTGTCAGATATCTCAACTAGTTTGTTTGCCGTCGCTCTTTGCCCAGTCAAGTTTTCGAGGCCTAAAACCACAGGGTGTTGGCCCAATTCAGCAATGACACTGCCATAAATGCTTCGGCGTAGGCGATCCTCCCAACCATCAAGTAGATATGTTAGGTTTTGTCTGCCTTTCAATCGTTTACTATCTTCAATTGCAGCTCGTGCTTCCTCTGCAGGCAGGTATCTATTCATCAAGACATATCGGGTTGCAGGAGTATATGATGGTCGAAGGCCATTAACCCATTTCTGGAAGAAGGGATTTTCTGATGCAGTGAATGCAGTATTACTATGGACGAGTGTTACGATTTTCACCTTTTTGCCCCTGTCTTTTGCTTTGACAGCACGTGATACCCATACATTCCCACGAAGATGTGCCAAGTCCCACGCTCTGATTGGACGATACCTTGTTACCGAACTCTCGGGTTGACCCCATGTCCTCATTGGATGATTTGACGGTGCATAACCATTCATGCACAACCAGGAGCTGAAGGAACCTAAAGATGATACAATCCAAACCTGACCATTCCGTTCTTGTCACAACCCATGACCAGTGCGCATACCCGGAGACAAGAATACTCCGTGACCCAACCACCGATCATACCCAGCAATCGGAATACTCTGGTTCTCCGCCGACCGATCTTCCTTGTGCCTGTCACAGATAAATGAATAGCCTTGTGCCTGATGACCGATCGACTTTCCTATTTCGAAGAAGACCGACACGTCATCCCGATCCTCATGGTTACCTTTGACGCCCAGCTCATCGCCACGATTGTCATATGTTCTATTGGCATCTCCACCCTTGTGGGCGTCTATATCTATGCAACCTATATTCGGATAACACAACCTCCCCAAAATGACTCAGACATCGGATCCGTCATAGTTGCCGACAACCGATGACTCCTTTGACCTACCTTGGCCAACCATCTTGTTCTTCTTCACATGTCACCTCCACATTCATTCGCTTTCTTCTCATCAGCTGACCGCCGGTGCTCAGTTAACAACCCGAACTCGCATGTATGACAAGTTCCCTTGATGCTCCACAAAGACCTGCATTCCGACATGTTTCATCACCTTTGTGTACCAGTCCACTGGTCGAGAATATCCACACCTAGTCGACATCCCAGTCATCCAGTATCCTGCAGCCAAGAAGGGTTATATGAAGCACCCTTGCTTATCGTACTGCAGGAACCACAGTTGCTGGTGTATGATTACCAGTGTTCATTGCATTGCCCCCATCATGGTTCTTCCCCATTCAGTGATTCACTTTCCCCCCTGCCTCCAATGATGAAGCATCATGTTCACCTTTCCATCCCGATCCCGCATACACATACTCATAGTCGTATGCTGCTATTGGCCAGGCATCCACTGCCAATGCAAACCATCAGGAAGACGAACCAATCTCATCATTCCCAAATTAGGAACTCAGCCACATGACATCCACATGGCCACCTCATGTTCATCATGTGCTCACTGACACATCCACTCATGGATTGTTCCACCTCCTTGCCATGAGGCAACCATGAGGCGCAGGGTCTGGACCCTTGATTGCTCCGAACCATTTCCTTGCAATCACTACTTGAAACACTGATGGACATGCTGTATCTGCAGGACAGCCTTATTGTTCTTACATTTCTCTCGGTTTGTACATACAGACCCGGTAGTCTGTCTTTCATGGCATTTCCCTAACTTCTTTGTATTTAAACCTTCATCTTCGAACTGTTCCTCTTTTTCCCTTCCCTTTCCTCACGTTTAGTCTGGTTTTCTCTCCCTGGTTCGCTTTCCTAGACTCTCTCCCTCCCCCAGACTGCTACTTGCTGTATAGTAGTAGTAGACCATGAATACACCATCCTTCTTGAGTTTCCTCTGGTCTGATCTCGACTTTTAGTTGGTTGTTGCTGGAGCCCGCTGATCTAGCGATCCATAACAACGAGGAACCTGAATATCGAGTGAGTGCATGCATTTGAGCCAGACATTGTGATGACAAACCGGAGTAAGCAAACATTAGATTTGTCTATCTCCTCAGCTGTCAAGTTCCTGTCCAAGAAGGCATCCAAGGTGCGTTTCGTAGCAATTGTTTGACCTTTTGACAATTTTTCCTTCTTTATCACCGGTCCATCGACATCAATTGGTGAGTCTATTTCCCCATCTGAGGCATCTGAAATCTGACTAGTTGTTATTCCACCCTTCTGCATTAGAATGCACTGTGCATCTTTTCAGACATCATCAGGTGCATTGGGGCATGATTCATACTTCGATAGGTGCTTTATACAACGCAGGTCACAGTGTTCTATCAGGGGAGAACTCGAGGGACAGTAGTTGCACCGCATACACCAGCGTTTCATTTTTGAATTTTTATTGCCTTCCTTCATAAAATGCTCTTCAATGAAAGAATCAGGAGGTTGGCCACCAGGATGCTTTGACATGATGAAAGTTCTGTGGGCCTGTGGCATCACTAGATTTGACTGGTAACATTTTTCAAGAAGATTGACAATAGTGTATATTGCCCAAAATGTGACCTCAAAGCAACGGGTATTGTAACGACTGAGTTTCGCCACCTTTTGCCACACATTTTTCCAGCGGTTGAAGTGCCACCCTGGCATGCGCCATGTGGCAAAACCTGGTGCGGCAAAATGGTGCAGTTTTGCCACCATCACTAATGATATCACAAGACTGTGATATGAAGAACAACTACCTGACCATTTGAATGGACAACTCCGCAATACATTGATTCATCAATATCACATATGGAAAGGCACTGAGTATGTCACATTTAGAAATGACTTTACACCGTATTTCAAAAACCTTGTTAGTAAGTGAAAAAAAAAAACCAAGGCAGCTTACAAAGCTGCTCGGCCACTTCTGGGCAACTGTGGCTGAAGCTTTTAAATGACAAAAACAAGCAAGAACAGGACTAATTGAGCTTGAGGGCATCAATCCCAGTTGGATGTGGATGCATTATGTACATCATTTTTAAATATTTTCTGTCTACATAAGTGCAAGTGGGTGTTGTCAGATGATTATCAGAGATATATTTCAGTCATGTATCAATTTGGATACTATTACTCACTCAAATAATACTGAAGGTATTCTAAGTAAATTCAAAGCATTTATAATGACTATAAATTTGTTTAAGAATTTTTGGGATGCTCTCTGAGCTCACCATAAATCTTTTATACAATTCATCCATGGAGATTTCCTTTTTTGGGTGAGCAACATGGTTTCTCATTAGAATTATCTGATGTACACCGAAAATATTCAAAAATGGTGTAATGCATCCACACCCAACTGGGATTGATGCCCTCAAGCTCAATTAGTCCTGTTCTTGCTTGTTTTTGTCATTTAAAAGCTTCAGCCACAGTTGCCTGGAAGTGGCCAAGCTTTGTAGGCTGCCTTGTTTTTTTTTTTTTTCACTTACTGACAAGGTTTTTGAAATACACTGTAAATTCAGGTTAAATATTGAAACTCCGGTGTGTGAATTTCAAACCCGCAATTCCTCCGTGGTCACGTGTGGCTTTCAAGCTATGGACTTCGACGAAGTAAGCGTGATGATCAGTCCGTTTCTTCTAGGGCCTCACTCTTCGGCAGACAGAAATTTCGGGTGAAAATGGCGAAATCTACCTTTTTCAGTGGCTGTCTTGCCTCGAGAAACAGTGTACCGATCAAGTGAGTCTTGAAATTCATGAAATTCTTCTTTATGTTATTGCGCTCGACAGGCTTTCATCCGAGAAAGACAATCTACTCTAGAAAAGATTCTAGTCAAGATTATCACAGCGCCCGACTCATACCCTCCCCCAGGACGTGCCTTGCGTAACCTTGTTGCACGGTGTATGATCGCGTTGTACACTCGTGGGGAATCAAGAACGTTGTTCGATACGTTGCAATCGTTGCTGAAAGTGGTCGGAGATTCCAAAACAACAGATAAGGATTTGAACAAGATGTAGGGGCCGTTACTCGTGCAGAGTCGCATATTTATTCTCATGTCCTCGTAGTGCGGCATTTTCCTGCATTGGTGATTTGATGGCCAACTTTGGTGCTCAGGTTTGTCCTGTTATCCGCTTCCTCTCTTGTCCTTTGACTTCGCACCGAAGTTTATGTCCTTTATGGCTGAAATCTCAATCGTTACTCTCAGAACTGCTAAATCCTCGGCTGTACGTTATTTATGGCCTTTTGTTATCATATTTGACGTCCTTTGGCAGTCACCTCTACTTCGCTATCATGCATTGATAGCACTGCGGAAATCTCTGGTGATGGCGAAGAGGGCGGTGATCGATACAACAAATAGGGATATCTCAAAGCAGATGAAGTCGGGGCTTAGTGATAAAGCCCTGCCTGTTCAACGTGCTGCAGCAGATGTATGTTCCTTCATCTGGCTTTCTGGCTTAGATTGTGAGTTAAGCCATATCTAGGTACTCCTCGTTATGCATGATCCTCCTGATGGGAATTTGACGATAACCGAGATTGAATCCATCGTCTCCCTTTGTAGTAAAAACTTGGACACTACTGATCAGCTTACACGCCTCGCTTTCTCTCGACTTGTGGGGCATCTGCTTGCTTCTACTCAATTGGAACATCCTTTTGGTCCAGAATCGTTTGCCAAAGGGAAACAGGATTCAGGAGGCCATGACGAGTCTTTGCCTGCCCAAGCCATGCTGACGTTGAACGAGATGTTTATACAGCTTTCTGCTCAATTCCACAAGCTTCATTTGTCCCGCAGATCTCGAGTCGGCATTTTCGACTTTTATGTGGCAGTACTGATGAAGCTTGGTTCTACCTTCGTCGAGTCAAATTACACAATCATAGTTGGTCATTTTATGACGGAAATTGTGTCGAATCCTCGCAATGCCACTACGCGTCACGAAAAGTTGTTGGTTCGCAAGCTGGTCGAAATTCTTTTGAGAGATCTCATCGGGGTTCGCATGTTAAGTGAGCAGGGACAGATTGCGGCGATTCAAGAGTTGTCACGTTGTTACTTGAAGAGGTGGCCTGCGATGATGCCAGGCCAGATTTCTCCAAACCCCTCTGTTCTTTCCATCATCCTCAGGGAAATTGCGGGGTTATTACAACAATTGGGGAATGCTCCTCCTCCTGTTCAGGTTGGCATTTTTTGTGGTGCTTCATTTCTCAACCTCATTATTTCGACAGGATGCTCTCGCAGAGCCGTTGATAACACTTCTTGCTCACCAGAACCACACAGTTCGCGTTAATGCTGCCCGTGCGCTGCAATGCTTCTGTTATTCAACACCGTTGCGGTTGCCAAAAACAATATTCACCGTTATGGAAATGCTACAACGTGACCTCACGTCCTTGCTAATACCTACGAGTTCTTCGGATGTTCACTTTCGTGCATTGGGACATGCCTATGGACTTGCGGCCCTAGTGTGCGTCATACCTGAACGACCTCTGTACGTATCCTATGATGCTAGTGCAAAAGTGCTTGATATGGCGGTTCAACTTCTAAAACGAGCCGGCGATCACGATGTCAGTATTGCCAGGGTGGAAATAGAAGTTGCCTGGGCATCCATCGCGTCACTGATGTCATTGGGCCCAAACTTCGTGCGGCCGCACTTGCCGCAATTACTGGTCCTGTGGCGGAATGCCCTACCAAAGTCAACAAGCAAAGATTTGGCCAGTACTTCAGGACGCACCGTTGGGGAATGGGCATTCCTTCTGCACATACGCGAGTGTGCCCTTGGTGCCATTCTTTGCTTCCTGCGGCACAATGCATCCGTTTTGGTGACGCTTGATGTGGCACGACGGATTGCTTCTGTGCTTAGCAATGCCCTCGTATTCGCGAATAACGTCATTAGTCAGGTCGCTGACGAGTTTACGGAAGCCTCATCGTCAATGCTCTCAGGGGACCTATCCTTACGGTGCAGAGAAGCTTTACTTCGTCGCCGAGTCTTTCAATGCTTCACCACTCTTGGTTTCTCGAGTATCACGGACTCCATGCAATCGACTTTGCTGCAGTCGGTCGTTTCTCTATTTGCAAGCCCGGACGGATATGCCGGCTCTTCTGTGCAGGCTGCCATAGCATCGTCTGCTGGGACCTTCGTATCGATATGGCAGAGTGTTGATGGTTATGCATATGGTGTGACACATATTGAGATTATGGACAACCCTGGAATCGGATCCGAAGATGAGACGGCTCACCGCCGTAGAGACATCTTGAACCTGGACACGATCTCCGTCTCCATAGACAATTTGGTCAGCGCTCAGGATCTCTTAAAAACACTTTCGCTCATCATCTGATTAGCTTCACAAACCGGTACTGGGAGCCTGCGAACATGATCCCCTTTCGCTCTGTGAGCCTCGCACTTCACAAGAACTTCAGTTGCCCGAGCCGCCTCCCGCAGCAACTTCCGTTGTTGACACAGCAATTAGATTATTTGCTGAATTGTTACCCCTTCAAGATCTTGCCTCCACTACACGTACCATCACACAGCTTTTGGATTCAATTCGCTCTTATAAGTTGGAGAAAAACTCAGGTCGAAAAGCAGCCGTTCTCATTAATGCATCTGTTGCTCTTGTTCTGGCGTTACGTGACGCTGGAACATTTCATTTTCGCCGAGCCCAGGGTACTTTCGGGAGTCATCAGATCGCTACAACGCTGGCATTCTTCCTGAAGGTAGATAATCATTCGGGTACTTTATAAGTCTAAGCTCTTGACATTAACGACTTGTGTTAGGATATTTTGGTGGATGGGGATCCCGTTCTCCGATTGGCCGCTAGCGAATCCATTGGCCGATTAGCGAGTTTTGCGGGCACTACATTTTTGACGGCTCAGATCAAGCTCCTGGTTGATCAAGTGGTCAATAACCGCGATCCAAACGGTAGGGCCGGGTGTGCCCTTACATTTGGTGCTATTTACAGTCATGTCGGCGGTATAGCAGCGGGTCCACTTTTGAAAACTACTGTCAACGTTCTTTTATCACTCAGCAATGATCCTCATCCCCTTGTTCATTTTTGGGCACTGAAAGCCTTGGCTCTTGTCATCAACTCTGCTAGCTTGGCATATGCACCATTCGTTTCGAGTACTCTTGGTATGCTTCTAAAAGTCTATCTTGTAGAATCTCACGAACGGGAAGGAGGAACGTTGGCTAATGCAAACATGAGTGGCGATTATCCAGCCTACACCGTTGTCTGTCAGATTATTGATGCAGTCATCACGATTCTTGGTCCCGATATGCAAGAATCGCCTCGAACCAGGACTCTTGTTCTAAACCTTGTTCACGAATTCTCGGTGGAGGATGACGAGGCCATTTGTGTCGAGGCCATTAAATGCATACAGCATTTCCTTATGTTTGCTCCTGAACATGTTCATATCCCCGAACTGGTCGATCAATTTAGGGTGCATCTTTCTTCACCCCGACGGCCTCTCAAACTAGCATCCATCAACGCACTCTACCAGCTTGTGCAGAAGGATGCTGTAGCTATGTCAAAATTGGGTGGGGACCAACTCGTTGAAGATCTTTTCTTGATGCTCGACGACGACCCTTCGGTTGAGGGTGTTCGGAACGTCATTTCCAGCTGGCTCAAACAGACTGTTATTCATAACCCCTCAGCGTGGATTGGACTGTGTCAGAGGATCATGTCTAGAACCACAGCTTCGCAACGGGTTGTAGATGCTGCAACTACCCACGGGAGCCTTCGTGACGATGAAGGAGAGTCCCTGAATTTCGGAATGGGCCGTGGTCCTACTGGTTCTGGAAAAGCGCGTTTGACATCTCGTTGGAGGACACAACTTTTCGCTCTTAAGTGCTTGCATGACATTTGTACCATTGTTGCTCGGAGCGGACAAATGGAGCGTCTTGATATCGGCGTAGCCAGAAGGCAGGGTATACCAACAACTGGCCTTCTTGTTTCTCATGTGCCGGATCTCATCAAAATGGCCTTTACGGCCTCCACAGCTTATGTGACGGAAATCCGGCTAGAGGGTCTTATTGTCCTGCGGGACATAATCGAGGTATTTTTCTTGATACTTGTGTTGCTTTACGTCCTGACATTATTGCAGATATTTGCCGCAGTTCCAGATCCGGCATACAGTGATGCTCGTCTTCTAGAGCAGCATCAAGCTCCTATTACTGCCGCTCTCACTCCAGCAATTTCTCCCGATTCCACTCCAGAGGTCGTGGCGGCTGCCATCCAGACAAGTGCAATCTTTGTTGGATGTGGGGTTATTAAGGATGTCAATCGGATGGGGCGTATCTTAAAATTACTCACAGGAGCACTAGAACAATCAAAAGGTCCGTCAGCTTTGTTACATTGAACGTAGTGTCACTTTTGACGTGAATCTAGAATCAGGGTTATTGTCAGTAGGCGACGCTGGTGAATTAGGTCCAAATGCCTCTGCCATGCTGCGGATATCAACTTTGTCGGCATGGGCCCAACTCGAAATAGCCAGTTCATCACAGTTGTATCTCTGTGATGTGCTCAGACCTTTCCGGCCAGCCCTCGTGTCTCTGTGGATTGCCTATTTACGTGACTACGCCATCATTCGTGCAAATTCTGAATTTCTTCATGATGCATCATCCCTTGCCTTGGATGCCTCTTACTCTAGCCTCGGAAAAGAAGTACTGCTACCGGTAGGTCAATTAGTCATTCATGTGTGTATCTTGCTAGTTTCTGAGGTGCCTTCAGTACTACCTTGACTCGTGGCCGGTTATTCTCCAGGCTGTGGCTACAGCCATGCAAGCAGGTGATCTCCATATCCTTGCCGCAATGCATGGCCAAGCATCAGGCAGTTCAGTGACTGCACAGGAAGAACCTGCTGTTTTCTTCTTTATAATATTTGGTCTTGCATATGAAACCCTAGCATCCTCTCCACTAGATTCAACTCCGACAACGTCCACACGCCAAACTACTGTAATTGCAGCTTTACAAGCTTTGAAGTCTCTCATATGCCCGGAGTATTCTGGAAGAGCGATGACAGATCCAACAATGTCTGAAGAATTCATCAGTCTATGTTACCGTATGGCTATGACTGAGACTGCTGACATCCAAGTTCACCTAGTTGAACTGCTTGCAATCTTTGCGGCAAGTCATGGTCATCCACAATATGTTGAGCCTGGAAATTCCCGGTGAGTTTTATCTTCGTGTGGAAATTCGTGTGGAATGGCTGAATGTCTTGAAGCAGTATACCACCATTAACCTTTGCTGAAACTCACTGCTTACACATATGTGCTTATATGATTCGGCATGCAATTAGTTATGTCAAACCTACAAATCGTGAGTCATCAATTATAGTCCAAGAATAATGCTAACAATTAAATAGAGGACAATCCGGCTGATAGAATTGATGTGATCAGGGCATCATTCAGCGCATTTTGTAGAATTGCTTCTGTTACCCCAGACACGGTCCACAGAGAGGATATTCGAGGTGTAGCAATGCTTCTTTACTGTGGTATGTGATAGTTTGGCAATGTTTGCATTGGTGATTATGAAACAATGAACAGATTTACTCAAGAATGAGGCATCCGACATTGATCTTGTAGAACCAACCCTTCTCTCATTGAAATCAATACTGGAACTTCCTGCATCCAATGCCGAAAGGTTCGGCCAGTTGATCAATGGTCTACTTTCAGCATGTCTTCTCAACATTGATGAAATGAGGTCAGGTTCTTGACTTATGGGTAGAACAGTTATTGATGGGCTTCAGGCATCGTCAAGGAGTGATCTCCAACCAAAAAATCAAGAATAATCTTTTAGCAGCTGTGCTCATATTAACTGTTATCCATCCAATTGTCAAAGTTGGCCAAACAGTCATTGAACATTGTTGTTTCTTGATTTCCCAGAAATTGCATGTTATGACAGAGGTGAAATATGCTTATCGTACTCAAAGCTGCTAACATGGATTATTGTAGATATCTTTGACTGCTGCACACTGTGCCAAGACTCTGATTGTGGCCTCGATGTCTGGAAATATCCTCTTGTTTCAATGTTCCAAGTTGTTGGTGCCAGCACTAATTGAGTATATTGCCAAGATAGCATCACAGGATGTTGATGGGAATGTCTCTGAAACTGATCTATTGGTGATGGAAGAAGTTTGGAAGGCATTTTCAGCCATGTTTGTCTCTGTACCAGAAATGCAGCGTATGTTTGATTCTTTCACAACAGATGCAAAGCTAATGATTATTTGCGACAGGGATTGCTTTGTTGGGAATATTGTTGCCAACAACTGCTCTTCTGCTCTATTGCCATCCCAAATCCTCACAAGCTCTCAAGCTACAGACTATATCAAAGCTACTTTTCTTTGTGAAAATTTCACCTAGATCATTTCGAGAAGCTGCAGCTGAGTTGGAAGTGCACACACAGGAACTTTTGGAGCAGTCTGTGAGGCAAGCCATGGGAAATGTTGCAAGGGAACAAGTTGCTTCCAAACCTCAAATATCTTTACGTTCTTTCTGATATCTTAATATGTTTTATGCAATTCTGGCTGTTACAACTGTTTGCAAGAAGCATGACAGTTTGGTTCATTGTTGTTTGGCATAAGTCACATGGATTGATATGGTTATGGAGGGAAAAATTTTCTATTTTCTAAAAGCTATCAATGTTTGTTGGTGAGTCACAGTTGAAATAGATGGTAAACTGATATCTCTTGTGGCCCAATATGAGGTTGTAATATTATACCATCAAATGAGCTTGTATGAACCACCTAAATTATTTAGTTTTTGATGAGCTAGAAGCTCATATACCATATTTTTCCTCATTTTTAGTCATGAAATTATGTCACCCCCTGATATTACTCAACTGGTATTAGCAAAAATCAATCAATATTTTATTACAAATCCCTATTAGGGAATCATTTTGTAACTGGTTGTTTTGTGAATTCAGAGTCACATGTTAATTCTTTTACTGTGTGAACAATTTTGGCAAATTGTGGGAACAAATTTGAAGCCCTGGGAACAATTATGATGTGACTTCTGACTTTGTAAATGTGAGAATTTGTTGTGCCAATCAGCAAGAACAATAAGGCAGCTGGATCACAGGTGCCAAATTTGTCACTGTGAGAATGTTGGATCAGCATTGCCAAATTTGGAATGAGCTCTTGTATGTCAGCAGTCATATCATTTGAGTGACAGCAAGTGCTGTCAGAATTATACAAGAATGAAGAACTGTGGAATTCAGACAGTAGCAGTACAATCTACCTTAGGATCAGAGGTGCTGCTGATCAAACCTTGCTTGCCAAATAACTCAGCTCAGACATACTGATTCACACAAAATTCTGGAATCTCATTCTCAATAGTAATTAAAGCAAACAACAGGGAGCAAATTCTTAAATTTATCCCCAGTGTTGTACAAAGTCAATTCCAAAGTTCATCCAAAGCTTTCTTTTCTATTTAGAATGTTGTCACACTTGACATATGAAGTTGGTGGAATACAGATGGCCTCTACCTTATTATTATTGCAAAATTTCCATACATGAATAGACTGATCACATATTACGAGTTCTTCTATTTATGGAAAACTCATTCTTATAAACCCGGTTTTCAGCCATTGATTCATTCATCTCAGGGACTGAGGGAAAATTGTGTCCCAATATAGCAACTGAGTTTGAATTCCCTTCTAACCGGTTTCATTCCAGAATTCAGAGACTCCATTAGCTTTCACACTTCATGGATTCTCACAAAACCTACCAAGAGGACTGTGATGAAATACTAGCTTGCAGAAAAAAAATTTGCAGGTATTCTGGTCTTACTTGGGCTCACTGTGTGCCATTTCATGCAAGGGTAATGAGTATATGGAAAATGACAGTTTCAATACTGCACATACAAATATGGTAAATTCTAGCTATATTCTATGGTATGTATGGCACACTTTTGTCCACTTAATGCAGCTGTGAAATGTGGTATTTGAGTCTCTAGAGTGCAAACAAGTGAAGGTGGTTCTGCGTTGTGACTGAAATTTGAGTGGAGTTTGAAGTCCATAGTGAGAGCATTCAAGCTCAGATGAATCTGAAAATTTCAGTTATTCAACAGCTTCATCCTCCTTGAGTTCAAACTCTACTGCCAGCTTCCTATTGTACCTACTGCTCTAAAACTTTCCCATCCCCCTCTACTGTCTTTCAACTCCCTCTAGGAAGCTTTTTGACCTCCAAAAGGTCACCAATATCTGGCAATAGTGTCAACAGCATCCAGAGCAAGAAGAATGCATCCTGGCTGCTTCTAAGCACCATGGAGGGTTTCTGAGAGCAGCAGTGGATGTGGTGCACCCATTCTCTGCTATACAAGGTGAGTTTTCTGTTGTATTAGCTGTTCTGGATCTAAATTGACCATGGAGCACTCATCCAGATGTCACCTGCTCCTCCCGGTCTTCCTACTTGCTATCCAGCATTCTTCAAGTCTTCTTTCAGTCCCCTGTAGTCCCAGCACCCATTTGTCACCCTCACCACTGCTTTTCTCACCTTCTCTGACCTGTTCTGCCCCCTTTCTCATCCTCCTGTGCATTATGCCTGTCTAATCTGTTTTTTGACTTTCATTGACTCTCTTATCAGTTACTTATCACCACCACCTCCAATTCCTGTCCTCTATTGCTCTCATTGTAATTATACTGTAATAACTTGTAAATTATTTGACATTTCATGAAGGGTAGTTCTATTTGGCACCCCGGGGTGCACCCAACTTCCCACGCACCCCTTGCCTTATATGGTAGCTAAGTGAAATATTTTGAATGAATCAATTTTAACTCAATTACTGCTGGTGATAAAATAACTGAAAAATCATGGCTCTGTGGTATGAAGGCTAAGATGTTCAACAGTTAATTCTTGTCAAAATATGTTCAGTTAATGCTTAAATATAAGCACAAATTCTGGATGAGTCAATTATTCCTAAGCAACTATGTAATAGAACCAAAATAATATTTTTCTATAAGGATCTAGACATGTAAGCCTACTAAATGCAATTTCTCTAGAATTTTACAACCAACACAAGTTGAGTGAAAACTGATTCATTGAAATTATCTTACTTAGCTACCACTATATGAGGCAAGGGGTGCATGGGAAGTTGGGTGCACCCCGGGGAGCTGAATAGAATAATTCTTTCATGAAATGAATTAAATTGAATTAAATAACAATAAATTGATAAGTACATAATGACTGAAGAGTGAATTAGTGAACCACAATATGAAGGAAGCACAGGCCATGATGATCAGTATCAAAACCCAAGTATGAGATTAACTGACACCATCCTCTAACATGTCGGAGATGATGTTTCCTCTTGAGTCATACTGACCCCCTTCTTCTGATACTTCTCCGTATTCAGATCTCTACCCCTGGATCACAGACCATGAAACCATGTATGAAGCAGCTCAGGAGGACCAAATGGGGTGTAGGAATGATCCCAGAAGTGGTCTGATGCTTCCTCTTGGATCATACTGACCCCCTATTCCTCATACCCCCCTATATCCAGATCTCTACCCCTGGATCACATACCACAAAACCACGTGAGGATAAGCTAAGGGAGATCCAATGGGGTGTAAGGATGGCTCCAGAAGTGGTATGATCTTCTTGAGCCATACTGACCCTCTCCCCATACCCTCCAATCCCCAAGCAGAGAAAAGTCATGTGCACATCATGTGATGTGATATGAGGTCAGGATAGGCGACACTTTGCCTGGCATTTATATTATATCTGGACATCGAGAGGAGAAATTAAATAAATTAAATCAAAAAAGGAAGGAGATAAATAAATAAATTTAATAATACAATACTATTGTTAAAAGTGAAAAGTGGCGCGTCTGAATTGTCAGCGTCAACGATTGAAATTGATGACACTTTCCACAGGTAAGAATCATTCATCAATGTTAATATGCTAATTACATGAAACAGCATTGTATCTTAGTTCACAGCCCTTGCAAAAAATGAGTTCAACGGAGCTTTTGGGTGACCACCATTTCCACTGTCACTTTGCTGATGGGATGTCAACACCTCGAATATCCCATTCTGCCACCCCCTTGGTGTTGACGAGGTGGACAGCCATGAGAGCCCTATGTACTAAGTTTGGTTGGGAATCAGGCAGACAAGCAGTGAACCAGCTTGACATTGAGCTAGAGGTTATCTTCATCATCGAGAGGTCAGAACACATCAAATTGCCATGGAGTTGTACAAAGTCACAATGTTGGAAGAGGATATGGATATCAACCATCAGGGCTAACCCGACATCCAGATCAGGCATGTATCAAGAAACAAGCTCAATTTCTTAATAGGCAACTAATCAGGCTGTTCTACTTCACGAGATACCTTATCACAGACACTGTCTCTCACTAGAGTCTCAAGCCACATCTAAAGATCCTCAGGATATTTTGGGGTTTCCGCAGTGAGTCAAAAATCTGCTAATCTTACACTTGTTTAGTGGGCCAGTGCTTCACATGGCATGAACAAGTTCTTTTATCTCTATCTTAGAATGTTTAAATTACAAACAATAGGATTTTCTTGTTTAGCAGATTAATGTTCATTCAATTCTTTCTAATTTATTCAATGTCATTTCCCATCACTACTTCTTCTGACTAAGACAACAATACTTTCCCTAACTGTAGCATGACACTTGCACAACCTGCAAAACCTGCACAACTCACATATGCACGGCTTTCAATTTCTTGTTGATTTACATAAAACTTCATGCATACTCAAACTTTGCATCGCAATTTTGTGATAACCTCTCACATGCAACCCAACCTTAGCCTGACGCCTGGATGTTGCTGGTTGTGTACTATCATGTGACCCCCACTCGCAAAACGGTGTTTTTGCCACTCTTTATTTTGGAGTCCATGATCTCTCCTGCTTTCAACAAGTTCATCCTGTACGAGAATCGTCTTCGTTTCTACATCATCGCATCCAATGCTTCCGATTCACGGCATCGCATCATCAAGGTTGACCGTACATCTCAGGATGAATTAATCGTCGTTGAGGACAAGGCTGAGTATAGTGGTAGACAGATGAGTGCCATGTTAAAGATGCTAGACGACGGAAACAAGGCTTCAGGTGGATTGGGCAAAGCCAGAGTATTTTTCGGCATTGCTGGTTCGACGGCCATCACAAACACTTAAGCATGGCTTACCATCAGGCTTCACAGGATTTGTTAGGTTTACGGCAGGCTGGTATATGATCATGATTTCCAAGCGTTCTGTTGTGGCGCTCCTTGGCGGTCACTATGTATATCACTGCGAGAATACAGATATCGCCCCCGTCCTCTTCAATCACAAAGTAGAGAAACCCGCAGAAGAACAACGTCTTTTAAACATATTTAAGCAAGTGGACATGTCGAAGAATTTTTACTTCAGGTAAAACTAATCTAATAACGTTACCGTTGTTCAGCTGATGCCATCCATACCCAGCTACACTTATGACCTCTCTTCGACACTCCAACACAACCTCACAAGTTACAGTCGTCCAAACCACGGAAAATGGCATTTTAACGATCGATATGCATGGAATTTTCACATGATGACCGCCGCATTTGAAAATAAAGAAAGTCTCAAAGCCCATTGGCTCTTACCTCTTGTTCATGGACACGTAGACCAAGCTAGTATGCACAACATCACTTTCTTCCTGTCTTCCACCATAATTCCTTAATATTTGGCAATCGCTTTTCCGTTGCAGAATTGACGGTATTGGGTCGTGTCATTTTCGTTACTTTGATTGCTCGAAGATCCCGCCATTATGCCGGGGCTCGCTATCTGAAGAGGGGCGTCAATTTCGAGGTAACACGACTCGACTCTAACCTAATCAATCTGAACCTCACCTCTATCCTTAGGGGAATGTTGCTAATGAAGTAGAAACGGAACAGATTGTGTCTGAAGCTCTCACAACCCCATTTTACTATCCTGTCCGGAAGGATCTTCGTCGCCCCAGTCCAAATTATACCAGCTACGTCCAGGTGAAACTGTTTCTCCTTGTACCATTAGTCTAGAACTAATTCTATTGCAAAGTATCGGGGAAGTATACCAATATACTGGACCCAAGAGACAAATAGCATGAGTCCTAAACCGCCCATTGAAAGTCAGTGATATCGACCTTCTATCCATGGCATAATTTTATTTGTGCAGTTAGCGTCGTGGATCCATTCTACACAGCTGCTTCTCGACATTTCGACGATCTTTTCAGACGATACGGTGCTCCCATTACAATCCTTAACCTAATCAAAAGACGAGAACCTCAGCCACGCGAATCGAAATTATTAGACGAGTACACACAATGTGTACGTTACCTGAATCAGTTTTTGCCTCAGAGTAAGAAAATGATATATCGCGCTTGGGACATGTCGCGAGCCTATAAGGAGTAAGAGTGCACCACATTTAAGCTTCGCTATATGGACTGACAGTAGTCAAGGAAGACCCAAGACGTTATCAGTTATCTGGAAGATGTCGCGGAGGAATCAATTCAGATGACTGGTTTCTTTCACTCCGGTCCAGAACCATATTCTCATTATCTCCAGAACGATGGAGTGTGAGTTCCCCTAGGTTCCTGAATGGAGCTACCTGGTCTCATAAGCCATTCCATGTAGTAGCGATGCCAAACCTGTGTGGCGCGACACCATTTCCCTCCAGAATGGTATCTGCCGGACCAATTGTGTTGACTGCCTTGATCGAACCAATGCGGCACAGTTTGTGTTCGGCAAGAGAGCTTTAGGCCATCAACTCTACGCGCTGGGTTTAGTAGATAACCCCAATCTGGCCTTTGACTCCGATGCAGTTAACATGTTGACAGAAATGTATCACGACCACGGGGACAGTGAGTGCATTTGAATAATTGTTGATTATATTCGGTTGAAAAGTGCGGCTAGCTATTGCTCTTCAATACACGGGAAGCGCCCTCGTTAATCGAGTAGAGACTTATCGGCGAATGCCACATTGGAATAGCCATTCACGCGATATCATTGAAAACATTCGCCGATTCTATACGAACTCCCTTCTGGGTAAATGAGCCTCCATCCTGTAAAAATTTACTTTAACCGTGCATTTTAGACGCGGATAAACAGACTGCAATCAATCTCTTCCTAGGCGTGAAGAATGAAAGATCTATCACTCAGCCTCCTAGACGGGGTGGATATCAAAATTGGGTCAAAATGGAGCATCTTGAGCCTGCCTATATGATTGACAGATGTGAAAAGGGGATCTGTGAGTTCGTTCAGAGCAGAGGCGACTTCTGGATCGAGTATTATAGACCACTCCTATTCACGTCTCTGGGGAAGCACTTTGCTTATTGCATGAATAGCACTTTGAAACTTCCTGGGTGAGTGCGGTTCGATTCCATTTGTGTACTGGATTCTAAATCTTAATCAGCAAAACTGCAAAAGACATCAATCACAGCCCATTTTTACCTCACAGCAACTCAGTTAATCATCCAAGGTATCATCATATTATAAACCGTCGTGATGGCACGCACTGAAAACATTAGATTAATGGGAGGTGTTGTCCGACGATTCATTGGTGTTAACGCAACATCAAATTCTCAAAAGAATTCTGGAAAGTCTACGGCGAGACTGGAAATGAATAAACCTAACCTCAACCCGGGACTAGAACCACATTCGACGGAAATGATTGCGAAGCATATGTTGGATCCCAGCGTTTCGGAAGAAGAGGAAGCTGAATATCAAGGGTTTGTGCCCTACCACATCTTCCCCTGCGCAAATCGTAATCCTTGCTGTAGCTATATCGACCAGTGTAACGATCTTCTTGATGCTCCCATAAACCGTGGAGAGTACAAGGACATGGAAGTGTATCAGTTCGCCGTTCGAACAGCAACTGGCGAATGGGGAGAAGAAACGACAGATGAGGCCTTTCTCAGCTATCTCGACCGCGGAACGCCACAGAACCTGGATGACATAGGCCATAAAGACACATTGCCCATACATTTCAATTACGAGCGATGGTTAGGAGGGACACAGCGACATCTCTAGAACTTAGTCTATGATATCTCGGAATTTTTTCTTGACAGTGACCCTGTTATTCAAAGAAGGCTTTATTCTTTCTTTGTGTTCTTGTCGAAGGTGATAAAACGACCACCGAATATCCACCAAGTCCCAGCGCACATCACAGCAAGAACCCCACCTAACAAGATATGTGTCGCAATATAAACGTTTGACACAACTGCCTGGTCTTGCTCAATAATTCCCTTGATGTTCAGTATCCATTCGCTAAACCAAATCACCATTTTTGACAACAAAGACACTACCAGAACTTCTGGTCTTGGTGCCGCATCCTTCCAGCGCAACGCGCCGGAGGCTCCCCGAGAGCTGAAATAGGACGTGATGAAGAACGAGCAATAGGTGATCCGAGCAGAAAGATTGATCATGTTGGCATATACGAGAGAGGGATCACCAAAACCACAGGCGTACAACAGCAGAGCGGCAGAGATGTATATCACGGAAAACGCGGCCATCCAGCTGCTCAAGTTTTAGCGGCAGTATTCAACACCTTAAAAAGTAGTCCCTTTACCGGCTTTGCTTATGTAAATCCTGGGTATTAGCAACGCTTGACAGAAAGGCTTCCAGTCCCCCGTTCACGGCCAATATAGGGATATACCATAACCACGCTGCAAGAACTTTGGGGGCGCTAGTTGAAAGATACTGTGAGGGCAAAATAATGCGGAGGACGATGGGCAAGTATGAAGGGCCGAAGACCAACAAAATAACAGTCAGGGAGCACTGGATAGTTAACAATGAGATGAGCGCCGCCGCTGCTTGTTGAAGTGCATCCTGTTGGTGAGCCAGTTGGTCCGACATAGTAGAGTCGGAAAGTGTCTTGGAGAAGAAGAGTCGCGAAATTTCCTCGACAGGTTGAAATACAACTCGAGCCACAAGGGAACCTTAGTCAGAACATGCAAGAAATTGGTGTACATTGGGTTTAGTTAAAAAGAAGGGCAGACCATAGTTGACTGCAATAGCGTAACCTCCTTGATCTCGCAGCGGACTGAGCCAAGTCAAGATCAATTTATCTCCTTCGGTTAGGACATGTTTAATGATGGATTGAAACGTCATCGTAATCGATAGACGAAAAAAGGTATCGTCAAAAGAAAAACCACTACAAATCAGCAGAATTAGGACTTCCACAAGCAGTGATCATGCACACGCACTGGACTCGAGTCCGGGGAGTTTGAATTCGTTTGCGTAAAAGTATCCTCCCATAGTAGGTGAGATATACACCGAACACGATAATTCCATATGCCAGCTGTCCTATAGCGAATGCCATGAGAGCGAACTGCCCTTCACCGTTCCAAACTTTGGAATCATAGAGCAAAAGTAGAAAGGTCATCACTGGTTTGCTCATGATTCCTAACCCTTCAGCTCTAACCCGAACTCCAGTGCGCATCTCACTCATAGCTCTATACAGCGTCGGTGTGTTGTATATAAGACGGAAGACTCCAGTCACTCACTGGTTATGCATGGGCTCGCTCAATAACTCGACGATGGCAGCAAATGCGTAAATGGAAATAGCCTGGTAGAAGAAAGGCTGACTCCGAGTTTCGTGGCTTGCAAAATGACCATAAAGGTACGTCGTTACGATTGCGAGGGGGAAACCGATGAACAGTGGCAGTATCGCTAAGTTTGAAATCCTAACCAACTGAAAATTCGTCGAGCTGGGATGTTCCTGTCCTCGTTGGGATCCTGCACGCAATAAGGCATTCCTGACGCCTTCGCGACTGAGGAATAATATTGTGCTAAACAAAAGATCAAATTGTATTGT
The DNA here is from genome assembly GCA_963555575.2 of Hygrocybe coccinea. Lineage (NCBI taxonomy): Eukaryota > Fungi > Basidiomycota > Agaricomycetes > Agaricales > Hygrophoraceae > Hygrocybe > Hygrocybe coccinea. The sequence continues at coordinate 2,298,633 of OY741999.1, forward strand.
TGCAGTTCCGAACGCCTGAGGCGAAACCAGATGAAAAAGACTTTGGTTGAGCACGAAGGTGAACAACCGAGAAACCAGCTGCAAAGCCATCAGAGAGAATGCAGAGGAGAACACCTTGAATTTGCCATGTTGAGCGCTCGCGATGTCATTGCGAGGAGGACTCATGTGGGAAACAATGTCCGAAACCGCTGTAATGTTACTACTACCCAATACATACATCATCAAATACAGTGAATACAAAAAAGAAACATATTGTAAGGTCATCATGATAAAGCAGGCTGCGACACAACAACAAAGCGACCCAGACAATAAAATAATAGAAACGAATGGTTACCAAGCCACCTCATTCGATTTCTCCTACCAGGGATTCATCTTCCGTTAGCAGTTTCTGCTTCAGATTCTTCCTGGCAGGAGTCGAAGTTTTCAGAGATAAAACCGGTGCCGCAGCAATGGCCTCCGCAAACGCAAAAGCCACACCGACGGCAGCATTTAAAACACGCCATCGAAACCCGATGACGTCTACCTGGTCAACACCAGCATTCACAGTGGCAAGCGGGTATGCGATTTGAGCAGCAAGACGGATGATGGAGGCAGTAAGGGGATCAAAGGGGATAAGTGGTATCGAGAGGGCTGACGATCGCGCAGAGGTTGTCGGACGGAAGGATATAAGAGTTCCAAACAGGGCCGGGATAAATAGGGAAGGGATAGACCAGTGTCCGATGATGCTCCAAAATATAGATGTTTGGAACACACTCCAAGGGGGATACACAAGATATACGGTCGAAGCAGAGGAACTCGCTACAGATGAAAGTGACAACTAATGATTCCAACGGTAGTTGAGGATCTCGAGGGTTTTGTAAAAATGAACGACATCATACCTCGACAGTTCTCCACGGGATGATTATGTATAGAATGTAAAGCAACTCCAAGACCGCAGTGAGCGACCAAATATTTCGAGAATTTGAGAGGAACTGTGAAACAGTGAGCACCAGAACATCCGGAGAATAAGCAGTTGAACTTGCAGAGCGAACAGATACCACTAAATCGCTCGTACTCCGCAGAACAACCTCTTCCTGCTTCTTGACTACCCCGACAATAGCGTCGACATTTGGGCGGGGCACGATGCTCAAAACGCTGCGGGTAGGACTGGGTGGCAACGGTGGCGGGCCCGTAGGAGAGCCTAATTGGGATCCAGTTTGGCCAACATGAAAAGGAGAGTTTACGTTAGGCGAAAATGGATTGCTCTTGAGTATGGTAGAGACCTCTTGTGCATCGATCGCTGGAGTTGACTCTCGGATGGGCTCAAGTGCTGTAACACGACGAGTTGCGGGCGCAATGCGGACAGGCGCGCTGTTCTTCTCATCCGAAGACTCGGGAACGCGACTAGGGTGGTGATACAGTCAAGACGTAAGCTGAATCTCAGCATCTTCACAAAACAAACGCACCTAGGCGGCGGCTGAGGCTGCACGGATCTCTTCCTCCTGCCAAACAAACCAGCAAAGGCGGGCTCTTCCTCCAATGTGGCTTGGTGTCTGTCGAGATGTATCTTTATACGGTCCTGGAGGTCCTCCCTGGTGCCCCGGTCGCTGAGACGCAAGGCAACGGCAATTTCTTGAAGCTCGCCCTTTTTCTTGGGCTGAAGAGTCCCAGAAAATAATTTTGAGGGAGCCATGATGAGGACACAGTATTACTTGTTACTTGTTAAACCAAACGAGACTCGGTCATGTGATCCATGTGACGGTGACAACCATCACGCAGTTGTCACGGTCCATCAACTACAAATACCACGGCCAATCGTTACACGGTTACCACCGACTCTCTACGTCCCTCTGGCAGGTTCCCTTTTTCTTCTACCGTCATGCGCTCCATCGTTGCTGTGGTCCTCTTCCTTGCACTCGCTGGTCGAGGTGGGCACTGGGCACAGTCCTGAATCACCTGAATTCCTCTAACTGGAACTCAGCTTTAGCTCTCAATCTCGTCGTCGGCGGAACAATTGGAAACCTCACGGCTGCTCAGGTTCTGCAAGTTACAGATCCCGCAATGACCGCGGTATGTCCTTGTCGAATTCCCTCCATTCCAATCCCTGATCTGCTTCTAGTGCCAATCTCAATGTGCCCCCGCCAGCACAGCCATTGCCGTCCGTATCTATGATACTGTGCTTTCTGTTTACTTGTTGACGAGAACATTAGGGTTGCACCGACGACAACTGCTTGTGCAGCGCCGCAACTGTTGCCGTTCTCGTTGCTTGTGAACAATGCATGTTTGCTCAAGTTATCGCCACCAACAATCCCAAGCCTGACCACAAGGCGGGCTCGACTCCCATTCTGGCCGGTACGTACCTCATTTCCTTCCTCTGGTTCTTGCATATGAACGGTTTTCCAGCTTATGCCGCAGCATGCTCCTCCTCTGTGAATGTGACCATACCAGCCAAGTCCATCGCTCTCACGCTTCCAGATAACTGGGACGGACCAGCCTCTTTGCATTTGAGCCTTGGTCCCACAATTGTAGCCGTTGGCTTCGGAGCTGTCCTTGGCAGCAGCGCTCTTTTCTTGTTGTCTAATATGTGAGCCGTAGATGCTTGCTGTTCCTTTGAGGCGTTTTTCTAGTACATGACTATTTTCTGCCATGTCTGGCTGCTGGCTGAACAATGTATTCTTGAGACCTATGCTGAGTTGTAAGCCAAACACCCTGAGTCTTTCTCGCACATGCGACGTTTTCTCAACAAAACTGCATCTGATAGACTAACGCTTACAACTTACACCGCTGATCTCTCTCAAGCTGCTCGCAGTCATTCGGCTACTCGTAATTTCCACGTCCCTAATTTATGGTACTCCCAGAAGTCTCGACATTACTATCATGCACCTCTCTGTTCCCCACCGCCTCGAGCCCCTGTTGCATCAACCAGACGTGCTTCGTTGACCTTTCCGCCCATACCAGGACCCTGTGTGTTAACAGCCGCCGAGCAAGAGTGGCTCCAAGAAGAGGGCCCCTCGCTATCAGCGCGTCTCGAGCCTACAAAACCGGTTGGTGCTCCAAGATTTGACTGGAGACGGAGGGCCTCCTCCAGAGTGCCGCCATCACCCGCTGGTGAGAGCTACAATCTCAAAACTCGTCAGAGCTATGTCAAACGCGTGCAACCTCCATGTCTCGATGTGCAAACTGGGGAGCCATTTTTCGAGGAAATCCAAGCCTATCAAGCAAAGTGCGCCGTCTTTCTCATTGCTTTCGAGAAACAATATGACTACGTGTAATGACACAACCCATTAGATTTCTGGCCCTCCTTGCAGCCGAACAAGCCGAAGAAGAGACCATACTCAAAGAGCGCTTGTCGACATGGACTCTTGGCCGGCTGAGGGAGGAGGGATACTGCTTGACTCGTCTCCATGCCTTTTGGCTTCAGGCCAATCAATTCGGCCGTCCTGTTGCAGCATTCCTGTTGGGCCCAGGTCAAGCATTGCCAGAACATCGGTTCGAGTAAGGCTTGGGATACCCTTTTGGGCCTTGTTTCGATGGGCTTATTTGTTGTAGGAACGGCACTCAAGTGTTCATTTCCCGTTTCGACCCACTTCAAGAACAGCCCATGCTGGGGAGTGTTGTTGCCCGTACCACTACGCAACTCAAAGTTTCATTCCAGGAATGTTTCACCTTGGAAGATGGTCCCTGGCGGTCAGTTTGTGTCAGCTATGACCAACTTTCTTGTTAACATGTTGACTAGGTTGGACGTCGGATTCTCCAATATTGTCTATCAGCGCATGCGAACGGCCATCAGCCACCTCAACCATGACCCCCGCACCCAAGAACTTAGTCATCATGGCTCCGACTGCCAAATCATCCTCCAAGGTACTCATCTACGAGATGTTATTCTCCGCACATTCTCAAATCCGGTCCCTTTAACACGCACTCTTCAACAACCTGACGAGGTCAGCTACCTGCCTCGCGAAGCTCTAGAACACGGAAGCAGGATCGTTGGCAATATCGATGGAGCCTTTGGAGATGACTTGAGAATAATAAGCTGGGCGAAGAGGCATCGCGAGGTGGAACCTGTTAAAGTCGAAGGTGACCCAGTGCTTAGTGGGTTGAACGCTACCCAGGTTAGGGCGATTGCAATGATGATTGGAGAGCGGATTAGCCTTGTTCAAGGAGTAAACGTTCTAATTCTCTACGCGCGATCATGATGACTTACCCCTTGTTTCACCGGCCCCCAGCCTCCGGGCACTGGCAAAACTAAAACGATCGTAGAGGCTGTCAAATTACTCAAGGTTATTCGGATGTATCTGAAATTTCCTCCATGCTGAAGACGACCTCGGAATTCAGGTTCACTTCCAAGTCCCCCATCCCATCCTAGTCTGCACATATACCAACGTGGCTGTTGATAATTTGGTCGAGAGCCTATCACTTTCCGGCGTCTACCCCCTCCGTGTCGGCTACGGCGGCAAAGTCAAATCCTCGCTTCTGGAACACACGCTCGACTATAAGCTCGAAAGACACCCCTTCAGGCCTGAGGTTGATCAACTCACCAAGAAGGAAGAAGGCCTGCAAAAGCGAATAAATGGCTTACGAACAAAATTGGACGAGTTGAGGAGGGCCGAGGGTGAGCAATCGAGAGAGAGACTAGAGAAAATCCAGATGACGTTGATTAGTATGGAGAAGCAACATGGGGTGCTGAGATCGCGAATATATGCAATCCGCCAAAAGATGTTGAGGCAAGTTGTGGAAGGTGCTGATGTGGTATGTTGCCTGATATCTTTTACGTCTTGTGGGGGCATTTATACATTTGTTTCAAGGTTTGTACGACATGCATCACATCAGCTTGTGTAGCACTGAACGTGACAGATTTCCCTGTTGTTTTTCTTGACGAAGCGTCGATGTCGACAGAACCTGCATCATTGATCCCCATCATGAAAGGCGTAGGTCTTCATTGGCTTGCCCTCTGCAATATTTCTGAGCATTTTCGTCTAGTCACGGCATGTTGCCCTCATTGGTGATCATAAGCAGTTGCCGCCGGTCATTACGAGTCGTGAAGCGCAGCAAATGGGTCTCGGCATCAGTCTCTTTGAGCGGTTGACACAGGAAGCAGGTTCGCTCCCCGAATTATCTTCCGGCCAGGTTGCTAACTAGCTTAAACATCCCCCCATAGTTGTGCCCTCCATTATGCTAGATGTTCAGTACCGCATGCATCCCGCCATTTCCCGCTTCCCCTCATCCGAATTTTATAATTTCTCACTGCATGATGGAACTGTGGATTCTGTGGGCAACGTCTCTTCGCGTTTGCAACCCCCGACTTCTCGACATTTGTTGCTGAATACAGTGACGGGAAATCTTCCGTCCATCGTATTCCTGGACCATCCAGGATCGGAATCTGCCAAAGACCGCAGCAGAGTCAATGTCAACGAGGCCCACATTTTGTGCGGAGTTGTTGAAGACCTCCTCCTTTGCAACAAAGTATGTATGTAGTTGTGCAGGGAGAAAGGATATGTACTAATATCAACATAGGATCTCCGCGGACAGGACATTGGTATCATCGCGCCTTATGTCGCCCAGATATCACTTATCACGCGCCTCCTTACTGCGGATGTGAAATACAGTCAACGATTTAAAGCTGTGTTGGGCGACCATCGGATGATGCAAATCGCCAACATCGAGATCAAGACGGTTGACGGGTTCGAGGGACGAGAGAAGGACGTGATAATTTTTTCGACGGTGCGCAATAACGCAGGCGGCCACATTGGGTTTTTGGCGGACCGCAGAAGATTGAATGTTGGACTGACGCGTGCCAAGAGGGGACTGTTTGTGTTGGGCAGTATCAATACGCTCATGGCCGGGAAACAGTCTGCATCACGTGTTGGGAAGGGTGCGGAGTCCTGGCGACGGTATGCTCGGTTCTTGAGTGAAGAGGGGCTTGTGATTCAGCTGAACGGGGAAAAGCTCAAAGTCGCGCTGTATGGAAGCACGTAGGAGCAGTGATAAAATAAAATAAAATATTAGATAATTGATCACATGATCGTGCGAACACGGGTGACGGCAGTCCGATCATTGAAACACCAGCGCACTGCAGGCCTGTCGGTGACGACGAGGGCAATCTGGTTGCCATGTTAGCGTGTTACGCTGAATCTGGGCAAGATCCTCAAGGAAGGCAGGGCAGATGCTTCGTGATGTCTTTTGAGGCAAGTGTTGCAGAACGAGAGCTTATTCGAATGTTGGGATTAACTTTCAGATCCACTGCGAACTGATTGATAGGAAATGAACGGGGAAAGGTGAGACATTCGGGTTGTTATGTAATTATTTATTAATATGTAATTTCTTTGTCGGCCTCAACGTCCTCGGATATTATTATTATTTATCTAATGGCTGATACTGTCGTCTCCAGTGCTACCCTGCTGGCTTCTGCACACCCTCCGTGCACGTCCAATTAATACTATCTCGGTCTCCATCAGAACCCATCCTCTACTTTCTCTCCCGTCTTGTCGCCCCAACCGCCTTCCATCATTCAGCCCTGCACCATGCCTGCCCCCTTCTCCTCCGCTGCTCTTTTGGATAATAACGCTCTCTTGGCCCAATTTCACCCACACTCTACCTCCCCTTCCGACGAGATGATGGGCCATTTTGCTCTGCTCTGTTCCGATTCCACGTCGTTCTTGCCCCACCCCTCCGTTTTGCATCCTACGCATGGCAGCTACTTGTCATCTCCTTCTCCTCACGAATGCTCCCTGGCTGCCGCGTTTTCGCTCTCCAGACCTCATTCCTCACAACAGTGCGAGCGCGACTCGACTGTCATAGACATACTGCGTTCCCCTCCCTACGACATGTCCCCTTCGTCCTCGATCAGCAGCGATTTCGACGGCTCCGTATCCAAAAACTCGGGAACATGTTCCCTGGAAATGTTTGTTGCTACCGGCTCTCGGGTACTTCGCGTGAGTGGAAAAAAATTCCTAGATTTTATCTCAATTACATCATTGGCTATGCTCTGCAGCTTTTCAACTTGCCTCATTTCACCTCATCTTTTATCTGCGCGGTATTTTCCCAGCAACACGTTCGTATCGTCCTCTATTTAATGCGACACAATTTGAAATTACTTCGCAGGCAAAACGACTTCCCGTCCCCGTCACAATGTGGGAGCTCCGGCCAGATTATTTTGGGCCTAGGCACGATCAAAGGAGCCTTTGGGCCGTTTTCAAATCGCACGACGAGGTAAGATTGGGTTTTGTCTCGGCACTATTATAATATTCCCACGTGCACCAGTATTATTGTCTGCTTACATTTGCGCCGAATGGCCGCTCGTGTTTTTCACTCGGCAGTCACATGATTTCGTTCAGGAACATTACTTTTGTGCCACTGACTCGAAACCTTTCCACTCTTTTTCATTTCAGTGATGTTGCTGCGTGTTGACAACCATGATCTCAGGCTTGTACTGCTCTTTCCCTGTCAGGCTCGGTCATGTCTGTTGTCCCTGCCTTGGAAAGCGACTTGGAACCATTCCACAAGTTGCGACGTTTCGATTTGGTGACACCCGTTCGCAATTTACGTATCCTAATCTTGGGAGTTTCTGAATCTTCCTTTTAGAGTCTTTCGTCACCCCCACTCTCGTCCTCTTTCCCTCCTTCCACCACTTGTTCTTCTCAGGTCCTCCGCATGGCCCCCTCAGTTCCCGACCGTCATGAAATAATATTTGCGTCAGAAGGCACACTTTCACCCTACCCCATTTCTACCAACCCACCGAACCCTAGAACAAGTTTCAGACTCGGCGATTGGATGTAAGTTCATCCGCCCGTTTCTTTGTTCTCCTCCAAGCTTCACTCTTTGTCCTGACACATCGTTCTGACAAATTTTCCACGTTGTACATTTGTCTCAGTTTCACACTGATCTTGATCGAGCTCTTATGATCGATGCTGATTTGCAACGATTTTCAGATGCAGTTCGCCCACTTGTGCCGCCCATAATTTTGGGTGAGTGCTTTCTTTTTGTTCGACCATTACATGCCACTCGCTGAGCCATTTTCTCGCTGCGCCTTTCACAGACGCAATGTTGCTTGCATCGGTTGTGGGCACCCTCGTCCTTGCAACGGGCTTGCTCCTCCAAGTGCGCATTCGTTAACACGTCCGCAGGCATCTCCCCGCTTTGCGGTCTCCCCAAATTATCCTATCTGCTTCTCACCGACGGCTCCACCGCAAGTGTTTCCACCGCCTTCGTATCAATCGCCTGCATCACAAGTCCAGAATACCCTGAAACCGGCTGGGCTTCCACATCCACCGCTGACGCCATCCGGCCGCGCCTTTTCTACCGGTGGAAGAGTTCAGAACGTTTCGTCTGATCCCCTCACCCCATGCGTAATGTACTGGCCAGACAACGAACCACTCCCTGAACAAGGCCAGATCCGTCCTGGAGGACTTGCTGGGGTTCCGGTAAACAACCGTGCCTCTTCTTCTGACTTTATCACTGACGTTCCTGCTTAGCAGCCGCCCATTTTGAACACTGGCAATCGAGGACCCATCGAACACCAACCTGGTGATTGGATTTGCCTCAAATGCAACTATCTGAACTGGCGTCGCAGGAAAGTTTGTCAGACGTGTTTTCCTTGTGCGTCTTGTCATTCTTAACTGTAACCGATGCTTATATCACTGGTATTTAGACGCTGAGGGCAATGGTGATTCAATTTCTGCAGCTGTTCAGGCAGAACGCATCGCTCTCCTTACGTCCGTGCTATCACAAAGCCAAACGTTACCTGCAGACTCCCCTCCAAATGCTACTTCCTATAGTACCCGTTCACAATCCCTCACGCCACCTGAGATCCAGCGCTCCTTCGTTGACATATCTCCGAAGAAACCGCACGCCCCTGTTCACCGTTCTCAATCTCACTGCGATTTAGGCACTCAGTATATAGATTCTCGGCCAATCTACCAAACGTCCGGTTATCGGCAACCGTCCCCTTCAGCAGGTATCGGCGCTCCGATTCATGTGCATGCGCCAGCTCCTCTTTTGCCGTCGTTCTTGCAGGACATTGTGCAATCGCCAACTTTGTCACCGGCATCCACGTCGTCTGCTGATTTGTCATTTGAGGAGTATGACGAGACCTTTCCGTCCCCGATTCACTCTTCGCTTGGACGTTTGTCAAATGCGAAGGACTCGTCTTCCAACCTGCCACCTGGTAATATCTGGCGACTTGACGGCGAAGAGAGTAAAACCCTCTCCGCTTTGGCTTCTTCTAACCGTCAGGACTTTCTGGGCGGAAACCAGAACAACCAGGAAATCCTTCGCCTCTCGACTATCAATATTGATTAAATAATATAATGTATGTATTTATCATCAACCCTCTGTGGATAACGCGAAGCTGAGGGGTGGTCCTACAGTGGATCATATTTACACTAGCGTACGCCTAATTGTACAATAATCCGATGGATGGTGGAAAGAGTGGCCAAACGCCTAGGAAATACATTGGGGACTTTTTCTCATCTTTTTTTGTCGCATCCCCCCTGCCCGTACAAAAGACTTTTTGCTGTCTACCGAATATTCGTCTTGCATCTCACCACCTCGAGTTGTAGTCGCCTAAGATTACATACAGCCTTTGTATCTTGGAATTGAGAACACTCAACGGTTTTCCGTTCTCTCAAGCAAGTATGCCTATACTTGAATACAGGGCAATTCAAGTAAAACCGCCAGGAATAGAATTCCCCGAAGCACGATTTTCTGTGATATATTTCTCGCACTCTACGGCAGCTATGATACGGCTGATGAGCACCTCGGCTACCGAGTGAAGAACGAGATCAACCGCAGGGCTGGGAAACAGGGAAACAGGGTTTCCTTGCCTACAGTAATGAGTCGGACCGTACTTATACACAACTGAACTTGGTAGTACAGACACCGGTGTTTCAGGCCTTTCATTTCACGTGACCACTTCCCTACAGGGTTATAAGGCGTATTTCAGAATTCCGAACGCATCAACACGGTTTCGCAGACCATTGAAACAAACGTAGTCTATCATCCAACAATACAATATCCTGGCCTACTTATTATGCAACTTCAACATCTTCTGATGACAGTACAGAAACGGAGTGAAAAATATACCAGAAGCACATGCACACAAAATAAGGAGAACAATGATCGTGTAAGGATACACTAACTTACGACAGAGAAACCTGACCTATAAATTGTAAAAGAAATTAGGTAACCACAACATCAACAGACTCACCCCCAACTTTAGGCACCTTTCGGGGCCTCCTTAACCGAAATAGCCTATAACCAATGATTTAAGCGAAGGAAAAAGAGCATGTGTACGATGAGCATACTTGTTCCTCTCCCATAGCACTGACAATCGTCACTAAAAGGTCCTTCCCTGCTTCGAAGTCTTCCTGAATCTGCTTGCCAAGGTCACTCTCCGGAACTTTGACATCATCCTTGGAAGTTCCATCCTGAGTCATGAGATTGAGGAAGCCATCGTCGACATTGACCTATGAGATGTTGAGTTGAAGATAGTTTTTGCAATACGAAGGACATACAAGTTGGTACTCGTTACGAGTGACATTGGGGACATCCATGTTGTGGGTAGAGGGACAGATATCTTCCTGTTTGATCACGATTTCGTTACAAGCAATTAAGTTGTGGATGAAACAAATGTACCATCTTTTTGCCGGTAAAAATCTACCAGAGGCGCTGTGTTGTGATTGGGTACACTACAAGTTGAGATAAATAACTCACGTCTATTGCCACAAGATGAACCTTGGCGTGACCGTGCTTTCCGGTCTTGGAGGTCGTCATTTCAACGATCTTACAAGGCCGACCTGCGTACCAATTGGCAAATAATCCAATGAAGAGCAAAATGTCAGGAAACTTACTCTTGATGACGACGTGACCATTTTTGCGCAGAGCAGAGCATTGCATAGGGTAGGTAGCAGAAGCCCCGGCACTCGCCTGCTGACGATATTAACGGTAGAGTGCGCCCAGGAGAACAATGTCTGACCTGCTCGAAAGTTTGGTTATGGCTCTCGTCGTCGGACATGTTGCAAGTATTTTGATGGCAGATAGCAAAATTACGGGGTGCAATCGATTTCTCATTTTGAGCGGAGTTTCATTCGTGGGAACATTACGCCGTTTATGACTGATTCCCAGTCACCGCCGCAGCCGTTGAGCAAGCTCTTTGAAGTAGACACCGAACAAGGGGCAGAGTCCGAGACAGACCTGCACGGACCTCACAGTGACGGCGACGGTACCCGACCATGCCGCTGTTTGGAGGAAGCCCCCTTTGCCCAAGATGCGAAAGCCCAGTTTATGCCGCGGAACAGGTCAGTGGGACTCGGTCTATACGCTACAGTCTTGAATGAATATCTCATTGTCAGGTAATGGGCCCAGGGAGAAAGGTGAGTTTGGAGCGTTATACACCACAAACAGATCTGACACAGAACTCACAGCTTTACCACAGAGTACATATGCACAGTCCTCGGACGTGGCCCAGCAGCTGATGTGCGTCTTGCCATAGCCGTGTTTAGCATGCACCATCTGTAATAAAAGGCTCGATTCCCTTTCGCTGTTAGAACACGACCAACAGGTCTGTCACGTAACAATTATTGTTCTTCGCCGTTTACCAACTCGTCGTACTTAGCCTTACTGGTAAACCCCAACGAGTTCTTGTTTTACAGGTGTTATTGACATATTATGCTGCAGTAGATCTTGTCACGCCAAGAACTTCGGCACACGCGACCTCCGTCAAGCCAATCTTCCAAACCGCGACAACGGACCCCCATCCTCACCCACCATCGCATCCAAATCCACCTTCCCACCATCTGTCATGTCGACGACCCGTCCTTCACAACAAACGCAAACCCCACTCATTCGCCCTGCCAGTACGGCCTCTCACGCTTCCCGTCTCCCCGAATTTCAATCATCACCAGCTCCACCACCAGTCAGAGAAGAGAGCCTGACAGTTCAGAATGAATGGGACATAAATGAAGAGAGTGAGATGCTAGATGAATTTATCCTACCGCAGATCCCATTACCATCACCTCGCCCACATCTGGACAACGGTGATGCTTCCGCCATCCGTGAACCAGAATCACTGAATCTCGACGAATTTCCTTGTCCACCAGGAAATGGAATCCATAACAGATATGGATTTGAATCTCCTCGACATTCACATTCCCATAGCCTCGATGCCACGTTAAAACGAGGGCCTCCCCTCGACCGATTTAATTCATCGATGACTTCTTCCGTTGGCAAAGCGTGTTCGCCACTAATACCGACCTCCACTGGGAGCCTAATGGGCATTGGAGCAGGTACTGGCACAAGGTACGGCGTTGCGTTGACAGGCCAGACGACCGGATCGTCCTTGACGAGGAATTGGGGAGGAGGAACGCCAAGTTGTGGGAGGTGTGGAAAGAATGTTTATTTTGCGGAGCAAGTCAAGGCCGTTGGCAAGACATATCACAAAGGTTGCTTGCGATGTGGGGAGTGTAATACGCTGTTGGATTCAACCAGGTTGACAGAGAAGGACGGGGAACCATTGTGTCGTCGATGTTATAGCAAGGTATAGCTGATTCGTTTATGAAACTATGGACAGTTGATTTAGTCATTTATTCTGATAGCTCCACGGTCCACAGGGTAGTGGGTATGCACTGCTAGGGAAAGCTGGTGGATGAGGTGGTTTTTCCTGCTCTACGTCTGGATTGAAGTATCATTATAACTTTTTCGATACGCCACTGTCTCTTGTTACGTTATCTAGTATGCACCTGTAGCAAATTATTGCATTCATGTTAAACTGACGAATTATAATTCTGTACGTGCGTGTACGTGTATCACCATGGTAGCCAGCCACAAATTTGATTTACTTATGACTCGAGCAATGACTAGGACTCCCTTGAAATTTAGATTTGGTACCCATCGTCTCCCTCACCTCCGTCTGGGACCTTATCCTCTCTCACAGAGGTTCCAAGCGATATGCACGATGTCACGCCGTTTCCCGACTTCGATGACGCCGAGCAGGTGAAGCGTTATATCCAGGATCGGCGGGTTATCGGTGTATGTCATCCCATCCCCTCTTGTCATGGTCTTGCCCATTTATTCTCCCTTAGTACGATCCTCTTGTGCAGCCAGCCCTCCTGCGACATGAGATCGTGTCTTCAGCTAATTCACAGAAAACAATTGCGTCCACTCGGTTTTCTGCCGCTAGAATTGTAGCTGGACAGGACGATCGTGTCATTGTCGTTGTTGGACCGTGTTCAATTCACAGCCCGGAGCAGGCTATAGAATATGCTACTCTTCTCAAGTCAAAAATGCCATCTTGGAGTAATCTTCTCATCATCATGCGTGCTTACTTGTATGTTCATCTCTCATATCTATGATTCCCGCTGAAAATTCATCTCATTGACAGCGAGGTACATCCTCCACCATGCGAAAACGGCGCGTACTGAATCAGTGTTGTTCAAATTTAGAAACCTAGAACAACAGTCGGCTGGAAAGGACTTATTAATGACCCAGACATCGACGGCTCTTTCAAAATTAACAAAGGTCTTCGGCTCGCCCGCCAACTGCTCTGCGATCTCACAGACTTGGGAGTCCCAGTTGGATCGGAGCTTCTTGACACAATATCTCCACAGTATCTTGCAGATCGTATGCCAATCACGTCCGGTCAGGTGTTTCCCGCTTACCGTCTTCGATAGTAATCTCCTGGGGTGCAATAGGCGCCCGTACTACTGAGTCGCAACTCCACCGTGAACTGGCGTCGGGGATTTCTTTCCCTATCGGCTTCAAAAATGGCACAGATGGCAGGTAATCCACTCCAATTCGACATTCCCCAATTCGTCTCATAACGCCATCCCTCAGCGTCAAGGTAGCCATCGATGCTATGTGTTCAAGTTCTAACCCACACGCCTTCATGGGTGTCACGGAACAAGTTAATTATTCGTGTACGTGGGATCATATTTCTCAAATTTGATTCCTAAATTAGGGGCTTGCGTCAATCGTCAAAACGAGAGGAAATCAAGATGTTCATGTTATCTTGCGAGGGGGGACGGGTGGCCCCAATTTCACAGCTGAACATGTCGGATCCGCCGCCTCCATCATCGCGAAAGCGCGCCCGCAGTATCACTCTTCTATCATGATTGATTGCAGCCGTACGTCATTCATCTTACCGTTCACCAGCAACTAAACTCAAGCACTTAAGAAGACGGTAACTCGCAAAAAAATCACAAAAATCAGCCAAAAGTCTTGGATGACATATGCAATCAGTTGGTTGCTGGTGACAAGCACATTATCGGTGCGATGATCGAGTCACACATCAATGCTGGCAGGCAAGACATTCCTCCTGAAGGCCCTGGGGGGTTGAAGCATGGCATATCTATTACCGACGCTTGCGTGGATTGGGAAGATACGTTGGCGATGCTGAGTAAACTGAATGACGTGATTCTTTTTTGCATTTCGAGTTCGTACAGTGCTAATCTCCTGATTCAAATGACCGTTAGGCTGTGGGGGCAAGGCGCCAGACTCATATGAATAAGGAGCTTCAGAAGCCAGCAGCTTTTCAACTTGCTCCTCACTGATTGGTCGACACCAGGATTCCGGCAGTAATCGTTGTAAACTGAAACCAGGTTGATCCGTGCGGTAACCATAGAATGTAAATATTGTTATTTTGCGAATGACATCGGTACGTAAAAGAATGAGAGTAGTTGCAATTGTGTCACGCGATTTTCCATGCATCGACGATCTCATCAAGGGAACGCACTGACCATCCCGAACCTAGCGCGGTCGTCATTTTCGTTCCCGTCCCATGTAAAACCTCCTTAATCCCTTGCTCTAGAGCTTCCGCATCAGAAGTACCCTCAGGAGAAGGGAGACCTAAGCATTGCATATGTGCTTCTCGGGCTAGTCCTCGCAAGACTGCAAGCAAAGTAGAAACTGGTACGCCATTGCGCAGGAGGTACCATGCCAGAAATGTGGATGCAGATGGGTGTGTTGATTGCACGACTTCCCCTCGTGCGTACTGTCCCAAAGCCGTACGAAACCATGGAAGAGTTCGAATGGCATTAAGCTGTCGATCTACAACGTGGAGAACACCAGAAACGGTCGTTTCACGAATAAGAGATGGGCGTGCATTGTTTTCCGATCGGCCACTGAAACGTCGGTCGTAGATTTTGCTGTAGAAGTCTGTCGCAAATCGCAGATCCTGCAAATTCAAATGGAAATAGCGCGACGAGAGCGACATGATGCGGTAACGATACAAGATTAGGTGTGATTGGAGGGTTCGAGGCTTGTCCTGCAGAATACTGTCAAGTAAGCTCGCATGACAGTAAACATGAAAAAGTTGCTCCGCCGGTGTCTCGCCATCATCTCGAGAGAAATGGTCGGCGAAGGCGAGAAATAAAATGTCATTTGAGAAAGACGTGATGAACTGCGAGAGATCTCCGGCCGGATGTGTTTTCGTGTCCGTCAACTGCGGGTAGTCGAGAGTGGCAGCGTCGCCAGCGGATGAACCGGAACGGACAAACATGCTTCGGCTACCTCTCGGATCTTCTGTATAACTCAAGAATGCTGTGCGACGTTTGACATACAGCGTTTGACTGCGTAGCAAGGCGGCTTTATGAGAAGGAATGTTTTCGGTATCAAGATAAAACGGCCAATATCGAGGGGTATCGACTCGAATGGACAGCAATTTGTCAAGGTCAGGAATCAAGGTAGGAGAAATCAATTGTGTTGTCCCGACATCATTGCCTTCCTTCATCGTGATTTTGACTGGTAGGTACACGACTTCCGTAGAGTCTACGTCACGGGCAATTAGACATCTTGGTTCTATGGCGAGGACCCAAAGATGTCGAAGCGCCTGAAGATAACTCTTGTTATCTGAAGAAATGTGGTGGAAACGCGGGAAGAAAGCCGTTATCATGCAGGCGATCGCAGCATCTGAAGTACCCAATGTAAAACGTCCACCTCCTAGAAAGAGCAGCCCCAACGACATGTGCGTCGCAACATGAATTCCGTATCTGAATGCTTGGTGGTACAATCCGTATGCATATCGAAGCCTACGAAAACAGGTTATTTCCCCCGTGCCCGCCATGACCATGCACAGCGCGATTGAGATCAAATTGAGGCCTTCGCGCACAGCGGAACGTTTGATTCTGTGATCGAATGCTGGGCCTACTACAAGTTCAGCTCACAATAGGGGCAAAAGATGAAATCGACGGACCATTCGAGTAAACCAAGCGGCTGAAAAGATCAAAGTAACTAATGATCACAAGATACGCTTCTTGGCGTGCTGTTCCAGCATACTTCAGACCGAGAACGAAGCAGCATCCGGCCAAGATGTTATAATACGCCAGTTCTAGAGCGTCATCCACAGGCTTGCCTTGGAAACGTGAGTCTATGGCGCCAGCAATGGCTCGCGGAACCTGTGCCGTGAGCCACTCATTGGTTGGCGCGACGGAATTCCACATAATCAACGACCTCGCCAATGTACGCAAAAGCAAAAAACTAGGTTGGATACGGTTCAGTGCCAACACAGTGTCTGGGATAGTCAAGACGTCGGCAACATCCTGGCGCTCTGTCTTGAGATACATAAGACCTAGGGCGATAGTCGCTGCAGGAGAGGTAAGATTGATGTCGAAGCGGCACTGGCTTTTTTTCTCAAGGAAAGAGTCCGCGTCACCATGAATCAAGAGACTCAGCCGTGAGAACAGACTGGTATCCGCAGGAATTGATGAGCCCTTTCCTAGCATGATCATGCCAAATGCTAACGCAGCGGAATAGGTGTAAGCCTCGCGATGTTCGTTGCTAAGGTCAGGTTGGACAAGATCCCTACGACTTATCTGATTGAGGCAGACTTCAGCCATACGCCTATTTCTGGTACCCAGATAAAGTAGCCCGACACCCGCAAGTCCGGCCGCTTGCGTCATGAGCGAGACATTTAGATCGACAGTTGGTGTTGGTAGTAAGGCTGGCGTGTGGACCGCAAGTAATTTTGTTACATGGCGGTTGCTATTTCCAAAGTTGGCAGCAGATAATCCAAGCAAGACTCCTATCGATGTCAAGTCATGCTTCGGGGTCAGGTACCCAAATGTATGCCAGGTCAACATTTCCTTCAGGTGGCCGGTAAGTCCAAGTCCAAATAGAAACCCAGCGTGTTCCGGAGTCAGCTCAGATGGCTTGTTGAATGTGATCCACGAGCCTTCGATAGCAACACAGGACGGCGATATCCTCAAACCAGCAGCTACACCATTATGGAACTCTCCCCAATGTAGGCATTCCTGCGGGATCTTACCAGGCTCAGGGGCTGCAACAACATTGAGTGGCTGTATCCGAATGCCATATTCTAGCTTGGGTATAGCGTATGCTTGACGAGTGACTGTATGGACAGAGCCGAATGTGAACATCGCCCTGCCGTATGGCAGAGCGAGTGTTCTTTCCGCTATCCGTACTACTTGATGCTGCTGTTCCTTGGCCTGGTCATGCTCGCTGTATGTGCTGCATATCAGAACATGTAAGCAAGTAGTTGATAGTGGCTGCAGACTTTAGTTCTGGATGTTCCATTAACCGAACGGATGGGATTGTAGACGAACACAGCATACGAGAAACTTCTTCGAGTCTTCTGTCCTGTCCGAATCGGATATTGGTGAATTCCTCGAGATCGAGTTCTACTCCTGAAACACCGTCAATTTCCCCGGCGCCTGCAGCTCGGGCTTCAGATATGAGGTCGCTGATGGTTCGACGAGCCCGCAATGGATTCTTTATAAGTTATGTCAGTGGAGTTTACGTGGAATATTGGTGAAGGGGCTAACAATATAATCCTTGACGGACCGGTACCCGTCATTGAAGAGCATATCAAGAGCGTCCGAGGCGCATGCGGCCAGATCGCTGCGTCCTACAGCCCGGTAAGCAGTCACCGACCAGTCTCCTGGAGGAGAAAGCTGGCATGTCCTCGCCGCTTCCCTCAGAGGGGCTGCTATGCCGAGAGGAAGATGATCGATACGAACAAGGGATTTCACCATTAGCTGCACAGTGTTTTCGGCCCTCCTTTGAGTGCCTTCAACTTTATTGTCCGCTAAACATTTATACGCGGCGGTCAAATCGTTAATCATTTTCAATGGTTCAAGACGCCCATAAGCGAAAGAAGCTGTGATCTCGCTACGATTTGTCAGATGATGAGCATCATGCCAAGGAACCTTCCAGTCAGGATTACTTATCCTTCCGTATAGAATAGCCGAGATGTCGGGTGGCCATACAGGGATACGATCGTCTAAATAATCGATTACTATAACATGTGTTGTTATGTTGTCGACCGTGAGATATACGACTTTCACGAACCAGTAGTTGCCGGTGAGGGCCAAAAGGGCAATACATCAGGACAAAGACGTTTCCAATAATCTGCCCACTCCGGGCGGATGATAAGAGCGATGCGACATATAACTGGTGCCAATCTCAAAAGAGATTCGTAGCGATACGTCATAAGACGTATATCTTCTCCTAGCGTGTGCAGAGCATGTAAAATAGGGGCGAGAAGTCTGTGTGGCTTGCGAGAACGTCGATGACAGTTTGAGGTATCCAAATGAGATGGAACATGTAGCTGTTTCAAGGCGGCATCTTCCTGGAAACTGCGATGGGATTGTGACTTAGATAGCGTGTGCCACGAACGGTCCTGTTCTGAGACGGATGTTGACTCTGTAACTTCTTCAAGATCAAAGGTCTTGTACAAAGCTTCAGCGAAGCATTCGAATTCGACGCCTCCACATGTTGATAACCCTCGTGACGACCATGTTCGCAAGAACGAATGGTGCAAATTAAAATTATACTCCGGAGGTAGAATTAAAGCCAAAATCTGCAGAGATTGACAAGTCAGGAGCCCCTCTGGCATGAGATTAATATTTGTGCGAGTCATCCAGCCGTCTTTCAAGCGCAATGTTACCGATGATGAAACAGCGTCCTGTACAGCAACTACGCCGCCATGCTTGATGAGGGGATCGAGCTGTTTCCCGGATTCTTCCGCGTCCACGTCCATCACAGAATCGTTTATAATAGCTGTAGAGGTTTCCGTAAAAAAATTGAGAGCTAGCTCGCGCAGCCCATGCGTCAGGATGGCAAGCTGATTGTCAGGCTTAACGAACAGCAAGTCCGAAACATTGTGACGAGTAGCGCGAATTGAAACGACCGACACTGCTGAGAGTGGTGGGAGGTGTGCAACTTTCAGAGTTCCATCCTCGGAGTGAGTCAAAGTAAAGAGAGCCAGAGTTTCCGTAGCAGGGAGGCATATGGCCATCAAGGAACGATCTGATTTACCATCCCAACGCTGGTCAAACAATGCCGCAGAAATATTATGCCAGGTAAGTGTGCTATAAACTGTCAGTAAACCATCTAAACTGAGTTGTAATTCCTCACTTGGTTTCTGATATCTCCTGTGAATAAAGCCTCTCCATCCAGTATGCCGCCTTCATCCTGCCATGTTCAATCGGTGCCATGTTGGCATCAGCCTCCATTCTTCCACCCAAAACCATTCTATCCATTGTTACACTTAGATCATTGCGTGTAAGTGAATTTCGACGTCCCTTATGTGGCGTCGACCATTGCGATAATGAGGACTTTCCCGTCACAAGGGAGGACATCGTTGTGGTTGTTGATAATGAAGGTGGCATTCCCGGCAGAGCAGAGAGTGGAGGTAGCTCTGGAAATTCAGGCGTTGGGGATCGTTCGGGTGATCCAGAACGAGGCGAGAAATGGTGCAAACGTTCTCTATGATCACTGGATTCGTTGAACACCCCGGAGTGACGTCGAATATTTGGGAGGACATTTGACAACGATTGTCTCTTTCGCGCCATGTTACGTGCTCGCGTGCGACCTATTGGTACGGGGGTATCCTTCGGTTTCATATATACGTATCGCCAGATGGAAAGTTGGCGCTTTTCTGTATCAACAGTTACAAGCACGTCGTTGGTGGTGTCATTTTCGCGATGGGATGCCCACACGACCATTTCGGTTGGAGGAATCGACTTCAAAGGTTTTGCAGAATTTTCTTCTTCATCCTTTAGAGATGGTGGTATTTCATTGAGGGCCCCGTAAATACCAGCTGTCAATCCTACTGCCGCAGCTTCAGAAAACGGACTCGTAACCGAGAAAATTGTAGGCAGCACAGCATCGCCTGTGACTTCCGAATCCTCCATCTCGATAGGGTCGAGAACCCGCTGGATCATCACTCCATGAGGGAAAAGAGGCCAGGCTTTGCGCACAATAAACGGTAATGAAAACGTATATTCCAATCCGTTGCTCAAAAATACTTTTCCAATACTCCGGAGAAAGATGAAAACAGCAGGATAGCGTGATGATTGTTCCGTGCGGCCGCAGTTTTGATGAGCCCTACTAAAAGGACCGAATGTCGGTCTTTGCGAAGATTGAGTGGACGGTGCTGGGAGAACTTGCGAAGCTGAGGTGTAATGTGCAGCGCTCTGAGGAGTTACTGGTGTCGCAACATCAGTTTGCATGAGCCAGCCACTACACGCCCATTGAACTGACTGCCCTTCCTCTTCAAAGTTCCACCTTTTGAATATTACCCCACCAGAGCACAGAATGACAGTGTGCGCGTTCCAAGTCAATTCTTCTTCCCTGCACGGTTCCTCTGTGGTCATGGAAACTGTCGAGTGCACCGGAGACATGAGGTCCGCCTCGGTCCCACGTAATGCGATATGGATGGCCTTGAGAAGCTGTGATTTATCCTTCGTCTCGTTGACAGGGGGTCCATTCCGCGTAAAAAAATTGCGCGAGGAGGAGATAGGTGGACCGTGTAGGGGAATTGTAATGTTGCGCGTTGACATAATATGTATGTACTCAACAATGCTGCTGACTTCAACAAAGACAAACAAAGTTACATCACAGTGAAAGAACTGGTTCACGACAAAATTTTTATATCATGATGGTTTCCAAAAATAATCCACATTTCATAACAGGCCAGTGGTCCCAACATGCATGCAAGACTCCATAAATGAGGAGTTAAATATACGCGCCGAGTGCCAGTGTCTTATCCAACGATCACGATCCAAGCACACTCAATGTCAAACTCTCCAGCCCAGCCTTGCTTACTCTCCTCAACGGTTGCAATGTCTGCTCATCGACCGGCGCCCTCCGTGCATGGCGATACCTCCCAGATGAATCTTTGACCTCCATCTCCTGCCCTGAATCGCCTACGCGAGCATTTGACACTGGGTCCGCCGACATTGGACCAGTATAGGTAAAATTACCTTCCGAGTTCTGGGTCACGAAAACCGGAGGGAGACTTTCGCGGATATGCCCCGCTCGCCGGCTGCCGACTGCAGCAAAGCTCCCATGCCCGCCATTGTCGTGGTGCTCGCTAGCTTGCTCGCTCGAGTTCGAGGGCTGCACCCCATTGGATTTGCCGCCTAGTTCTTCTTCCTCGAACGTCATGAGCTCGGATACAAAGCCGATATTAGGTGATATGCCCTTCCGGCGCTCGACAACAAAGGCATATGCCTGCGAGAGCGTCCAGTGGTTTGCGTGGATAAGGTACGCCATCACTGCCGTTACTGACCGGGATTTTCCAGCTCTGCAATGGACATATGTGGGTGCTGAGTGTAGACGCGCATCGTCTATCACATGCTGAGTGACCGCTTCATTCATAATAGAAATATGAATATACCTAAAATCTCACACACTTCTCGTACCCCCTTGGCAATGTTTTCTTCCTCCACACTATCACGCCATGGTATTTTCACATACCGCTCAAACGCTTCTCTTAAATGCAATCCTTTGTCGTCTTCACATTCGGCGGCCATGTTCAATATCCGCTTGATCCCCAAGTCTTGGCATTCTTCAAGATGCTCCAGGGTAGTTAGTTCTGGCCCCAGGAACAAGAAGTTCGGGAGTATCGCGGATATAGAAAACTCCTCAGCATGCTCCTCAGTCGTTGGTGGCTGGTCAAGTTCGGGACGAGCCGTTGCTGGCGAAGGCGGTAACGGCATTGGTGTCTGGGGACTAAGTGGAGGTGTAAAGTAAGAGGAGAAAGGAGTTGTTTGGAATTCGTTCTGCCGATCAGGAGACGGTGTCCACTCTGCTGAACGTAGTGGGGAGTGATTAGAGTGGACAGGGTTGGGATGGGATGGTGAGTGAGGAAGGACAGGGATGTGCAGCGGCGGCACGGATAGCGTAGCAGACTTGACCGGCATGGTACGCAGGTGAAGTTTGGGCAAGCTGGTATTGAGAGGCTCTGCGGATTTGGTGTCGAGACGGCGGAGATTTGGTGCGCTTGGCCGACGTTGCGGTGGTCGCGGACGGTGGAAAGCAAGCTGAGATGGTGGTGGAGATGGTGCGTCGAGGATATTGACACAACTGGATATGACAGAAGACATCACAGGCAACGGTGTACCAGGCTGCCGCACAATCTCGGGATAAGGCTTGGATCGCGCAGCAGACTCTACGTCTAGTTGGAACAATCCATTACCCTTCTTGATCTGGGAAGGAACCTGCAGCGCGTCGCCGCCGAAATCAAAATCACCTCCTGAAAGGATAAGATTCCGGAGAAAGCGATGGTGGCGGGCAGCTGATATGCCACCTGTTAAGTAGTAAACATTACCCTGAGAAAGCAGTGGAATGATCACAGGGATTAGGGCCCAGGCAGCGACCTGTAGATTGGTAGCATCCATCTCCTCGTCATAGACGATCACGTTATTGTCCCATGAGTCGCCACGCTTAATCAAACGGTCCCATGCATCTTTGCCTTGTTCAGTTGTGATGAATTGGCGAAGAGCATCGAGCGATTGGAAACCACCGCCAGGTCTTCTGCAACGTTTAAGAATAAGTGATGGGACAGCGATGTTTATGCTGTGCAATATATGAGAGGCGACATGTGATGGCGGAGGACGTGTATCAATCAGCAACGGGCGTCTCGACGACGTTAGTCGATCAAAGACGGTTCCTGGATCGAGGGGCTGTGCGATATGTGAAGAAGACGAGTTGAGAGGATAACCAGTACCTAAATAGCGTGCGCTGAGAGGCAAAGTTAGAGGTGAAGAGGGATCATCTGACAAGGGGGTAAAGTATACGCTAGGCGAAGCGCTGGTGAGAGTGGGACTCTGAGCAATTTGAGGGGTCGGATCATGCCATGAGTTCGAGGGTGACGTGAAGGGAGACTTTTGCAAGTCTACTTTCGGTAGGGCACCAGCAGAGGGAATCGGGCGAAGACGAAGATTCTCGCGCACATTTTTGCGGAGCTTCTCGAGGACAGCCAAGTCTTTTGAAATCTCGTCTGAGGTAGGGTCAGAGTCGGTGTCGACGTTGAGGAGTGAGCCGATTGGAGAGGACGATGAGGTGGAGGAGGAGGGGGAAGAGAGATCAGGTTCGTCCTCATCTTCATCGGGGAGTGCGACGACTGGGGATTCAAGTTCGATGATGGTATTAGACCTTCTGTCTGTGGGCAGGCTGATATTTGGGGGACGGAATCGCTTGGGGACAGGACCTGAACGGCCTGCGAGTTGTGCAGCGACGACGGAGGGGTCCATGAGCTTTGATGAGAGCCGGATGCCAGTGTGCAGGACAGTTAAGGTTGGGGTGTTGGCTGGTTTGATGGATTTGACGGTCTGATTGGTTCCCGTCACCAGACTGGAGGCGTCGTGCTCAACGCCATAAACGGTGACAACCACTGTCCCTGCAGCACTGCCTGCATTCACCTATTTATTTATTTATTTATTTACTACTTACAATTATATAACGTGACATATTATGTAATAAATTAAACTCCTTCCGCGTACCACAGTCCCAACTGCACCCACAATGTCCTCCTCCTACAAGCAGGCCACTCTCAGAGCACAGGCTCCCCCAGAGACCGAAAAGTACCGCTCTCAGGCCCAACAACTCCAGGAACTCTTCCCTGCTTGGTCAAACGACGGTAACAATTTCCCTTTTCCGTACTCCCGCGCCTTACCTTACCCAAACATTTCTTTCAGACCTCCACTCACTGCTCGCCGAAGTCGGAGGTGACGTCCAACTGGCCGCAACTCGAATCAGCGATGGTATATTTTTTTTTTACTGATTGCCTTCCTGTATTCACGTTTCCTAGGCCATGCTGAACAGTGGGGATCAGTCACTCGTAAAAAGGACAAGAAAACGTCTTCAGCAACCCAAGCTCCACCCAAGGACTCTTTTCCTGGCCGAGGAGACTCTCGTGGAGGTAGAGGCGGTCGTGGTGGGAGGGGCAATTCCAATCGCGTTAACGCTGCCCGTGCGCGTGGTGGCACGCGAGCTGGTCAATCGGGAACTAACGGTCACCTTCCGCGTCCAAACGCTAGCCCCGGCATTTCGCCCGCAGCTGGTTGGAATGATGTGACTACTGTTACCGACAGCGAAACAGACAAGGTTCATGAGTCCCCTTCTAAATCCTTCGAAAGCGGTGGATTGTCAAACGAACAGGACACGGCAACAACCTCGTCTTCGACCTGGGCTGAACCAGAGGCATCCAATTCTGGATGGGGTGGCAATGGCGCAACCTCGGCATGGAACAACGACACTAGCGGTAATGGCTCTGTCCTCCTTTCAAACAAGTCACCTGCTGTCCAGGCCAAACCCTCAAAAAATCCCGCAACCTCAAAGTTGTCTTGGGCTCAGATTGCACGGTATGCTCATAATCTTACCTCACCCCCCTCTTGTCTTATTCGATTTACAACACAGAGTGCAAGAGAAGCCATCATCCCCATCCCCTGCTTCAGCCCCTTCCGCCACAGTTTCGCTTCCGCCCCCTGTATCTACCTCACTGTTTGAAGCCCCACATCCCATCGAACCTGAACCCGAACCCGAAACACAACACCAAGGTTGGGAAGAGCCGACAACTGTCCAGCCGCCCTCCTGGGACGACGAACCCCAGGCAAAATCTTCCACGGACTCTTGGCTCCCGACGACAGAGACGATGGAAGAATCCAAAACTGAATGCGAGGATATCCCCGACCCTCCTGCACCAGACGTTGTATCAGAGCAAGTTCCTACAAGTCTCCCCGTACAGTTGCAGAATCAAGCGCAGAAATCAGAATCAGAACTCTCGCTTCCTACACCTCCTGAAACGCTCGCGTCCACTGTGCAACCACGATCGACACCAGCAACGCACCGTAGCCGGTACAAGACGACTGACAAACCTGTCGTAATGCCAAGTTCTTTTGGGGTGGGAATGGAAAAGGTCGGCATGCAGTTTGGTAGTTTGAGTTTAGGGGGAGACGTCCTTGATCCCATTCCGTGCGTCGTTCCTTCTACATATTTCCGACGCACCATAATCATTTTATTGCCAGAGCTGAGCCCCCGGTCCCAGAAACTCCACCAACTTCGGAACCCGGTCTACCGGAATCCGTCCCAGGTCCTCCCACACCGCGATTGCAGGCCCACGAACCCCCATCGGTTGCGCCGCTTACTGCTCAATCAACTCATAGTCCAGCATCAGCCCTTTTTCAGCAGAACATACCCCAGCAGATTCAACCCCAGCACACGCCACCGCATCATATCATGCATCCTCAGCATTCATTGCCGACTTCAGTTTCTCAGCCTTCTGCTCAAGTTCCCGCCCAAGCACCGTCGCACTCAGCCGCTGCCGCTTCTCCCATCCAACAATTTGTGCAACAGTCTGTGTCGCAGCAGCAAGCAATAGCAACCCACCATATGCAGCAGCAGCAGCAACAACAACAGCAGCAGCAGCAGCAACACCAAATATCTCAAACTCAATCACACCCTCAGCACCAACAGTATGCTCAGCACGGACTTCCAACACATATCGATCCCACGCAGAACCAGGCCCAGCATTCGCCTCAACACATCCCTCAAGCCTCCCAGCCGCAGCAGGGTGCGACCGGGCATTCGTCTTACTTCCGACAGGCCGAAGCACCTTACTTCCATACGCCCACCCCCCCTGCAGGTCAGACACAGGAGAGTCCTTACAGTTCATTTGGACAACAGGGACAACAAGCACAACACCAGGCTCAGGCACCACACCTGGGATTCGGTGCTGGGGATTATGGGTATGGAGATAGTCAAAGGGTTAGTTTACATGACCTTACGTAGCAGATGAGATGAGCTGATTTTCTAACAGGGCTTTTACGAGTCCTATGCACAACAATCTGGTTTCGGCAATCGAAGCGTCTTAAGTCACGAGGATGTGAAAGGCATCCCGGCGCAGCAGCAGTCGCTTGCTGGTGCTGGTTTACCGCCTTCGAATGCCCAACCTTCTCAACAACACCCTCCAACCTCCCAAGGCACCGGACAACCCCAGCCTGCTGCTGGACAGGGTCCTCAACAAGGCTATCCTCCTCCGGTGCCCTACTATTACAACCCTTATCCCCAGAATCAATATTACGGCGCGCCATACAACTCGGGGTATGGTGTGCCCCAGCCCTTCGTTAAGTATGCCGCCATGTTCCCACCCGGTCCCCCAGGTCCTGGTACTGCACCTTCGCCGGCTGCCAAGCAACCTGCCAATGTGCAGCCCCAGTCCAGTCCGTACCAGGGTTTGTACACCCAGCAGCATCCATCAGCTTCGTACGATGATATAGGATATCAGCATCATACCCAGCAGCACCAACAGCTCAGTCTGCCTCATGGTCAAGGCGTCGCTGCCAATCTCCCCTCGACTGAATACGCCAAGCAGCATCAGCAACTATATGCTGGACACAATACGCAGGGCTTTATTGGTATCAGTCAAGCTACTGCGCCGTCTTCCGGCCCCCCTATCGGACAGCGTACTGGAGGGTCCCCTGAGACTGCATACAAGCCATATGCACCCAACGTGAAAGATGTAGGCGCTGGTGTCGGCGTCAGCCAGGCTGGAGTTAGTCAAGGTCCACAAGGACGAGCAGGTGTGCAACAACCTCAGCATAATCAGGGTGCGTTCTATGCAGGAAACCGATTTGCGTCAAATGCGACGACTGGCCCGCAAGGACAGCAGGGGCAGCCTCATCAGCCTCAAGGCCAGGCTCCTCAAGGACACCTTGGATATGCACAAGGCAGTAACGATGGGAATTTCTACTCCTACCAGCCGAGGCAGCAAGGGTATTGGCAGTGATTATGGACTGTCGTGTTTGCTGGTTGGCTCTCTAAGTAAGACTATGATTACTCACCACTCCTGATGATCTCTCTTTCTGTCTATAACAATTAGTCGTCTGTTTTTTCTCTCCTCACGCTCGTATCATACAATATTTTCTTTGTCATTTGTATCATCTTTGAGTACAAGACCTGTCCACTAGGTATAGCCCTTGAATTATGAGAAGCTTATCATGCTTCAACAAAGGACGGAGAATACAACATGCTACTAATAGATACATTATAAACGTTTCCAGGACCTGGACTTCCTAGGACTTCAGGCTTTCGAGAAGAATGTGGTAATCTTGTTTCCTTGTGACGCAACCTTCTTTGGAGACTTCAACCGAGATATTAGTGAAGACTCACGACAGCTGAATGAAATAGATGAACCTTTGATGGAGTCGCTCTCGCAGGCACCTACAGAAGGTATTTCAATAGAGGAATTAAGGTTATTAATTAGACGTGCCTTTAAATTGGATTTGACTCTCGAAGGTGTCTCCGGGTTCGAATGCTTCGTTTCGCGTGGCGGTGTCTAGAGAGGAGATAAACGGCAGTCTCGACGATGTCCCTAGGGTCATACCCGCATTATCTCCACTGAGTTGGAGCCGATGTCACCTTCTAATTCATCTTTCGGCCTCTTGGATTCGAGCCCGGAGGGAAAAGCTTCGAGAGATATCGGCAAGGGTGATGTAGTTCGTTTTCTTTTCTTGGACGGACCCTTTTGAGGCGAGCCCTGTCTCATCCTGGAGAACATCGCTTGAATCCCGTCTTTCCGTAGCGAAAGAGGCTCAATAAACGTTCTTGATTCACTGCCTACCCTTCCCACCTCTTTGGGAACTGGATAGCTACATTTATGTAAAATTGGAAGATCCGTAGAGTGAGAACGGACAAACCATTCCAGTGGCGACGCCGGGTCGTTGTATGGCCCAACCAATTTCGTGAGCTCCTCAGTCCACGTTTGGGAGGAGGTATCAAGCCATGCATTTATGGCAGTCTGTGATGACAAAATCACGGGTTGCCGTTCATGTAACCATTCAAAATCCTTGTTGGCCATGGTCGTAACAATCGTAAAAGTCCAGGTGGGATCTTTTTCACCTTCAAGAACTGTGGAATCGTACAGACCAGCCAATAGCATGATCTTGCCATTGTTATGCTTGGTAAAGTACGGAAGCCGTTCTTTGCCTTTCTTCAACCACTCATAATACCTTGTTGTTGCATGAGCATTGAAAAGGGGAAGATGACCATGGACTACCCTTCAGCTAGCACGATGCAACGTTTTTTCCCTTTAATTGGTCCCCACATACCGCCACCTGCCACAAGATTTTCGGAACGAGCATTAATGGTGTTGAGGCCTCTATCTTCGTGTTTGGCCCAGTGCGGAACCAAACCCCAGCGCATCGTTTGCAGGAAGAAACTCGAAGAATCATTGGCACCTGTGCTGGAAGAAGCACCACCTCTACGACGCAAGACTGGTGCTTGAGAATGAGGCGCGATGTTATATCTTGGGACGAAGTTATCTTGGTCGATCCATTCCTCGATATTGATATCAGGGTATCCTTCAACTTGCTGGATTTCATTACGCTAGGGAGAAGCTAGCGGGTCCCAGGAGTGTTCAGATACTGCAGCATTACTTACTGCTCGACCCAATGCAAAACGACCACACATTCAAGTTGACCGTGACTGTAGTAAATTATGACAAATATGATTATTTGAAAGTTTGTCATTATTTGTCGTGACTCAACAGGCCTTGCTCAACGTCGTAGGCAGCGACGAGCAATCTTCGCAAATGTCATTCCAGGGTGTTGTGCTCGAGTCGGCAACGCTTAGAACCCTACATGCTCATGGTTTCTCTCGCTCCTCAAGCCAAGCTTCCCTGGTTCTGACGGATCTACTCTCCCGTTACATGACTTTGTTGTCGTCCACCTGTGCAAAATATGCGCAACACGCTGGAAGAAGGGGTCTCACTGCCCGGGATGCCCTCTGTGCACTCGATGAACTTGGTGTCAGCATGGGCGACCTTAGCGAATACTGCATTTCCGAAGGCAGAGAGTTGCGACGCTATGCTGTTCACACAGCCAGAAAAGTCGAGGATTTGAATGACTTCAAGGGTCAGTCCAGTCGTGCGTTGTGCACGACTTGTATTGATTATTTTGTCTGTAGCCCAAAATGCCGATGGACTGAAGCAAGACCGCGACGATGCTGTACCTTTGGTTTTTGCACCACTTTCCTGTTCAGTCTCGGATGAATACGACGAGGGGGAAGGGGAAGAAAATCATGAACTTGATGGCAATGACACTCCAGACGACATGGTCATAGATCCACCAATGCGAACTCTGGACGATTGGATCGAACAGCGACTGTCGACACCATCTCTATCCTTATCACCAATGTCTAATCCTTCTTCTCCTGTCCGTAAGCGACCAAGAACGTCAAGTTGGCGGCCCCCACCTCACGTTCCTGAATTTCTTCCGCCATTTCCCGACGATTGCGATCCAATCGACCGTTGTCCCGCTCCTCCTTCACCTCGTGTGCCACCGGCCCAACAATTACCACCAGCTAGAGTTGAAAATATATCATCTACGATTCCACAGCCCTTGGCTTCAACCTCAGCACCGGATTACATGACACGAGTTCCATATAGTCAATCCACCCTGTCTGCTGTTCCAGAATGGCATTTGCCATCTTCAATACCGTCTGTGCACCCCTCAACAAAGTCCACGGTGTCCACTCCACAAACCGGACCCTCCCTCATCTCTGCATATCACCACATTTTGACTCATCCGCCGCCCCCGAATGGTAATTCTGCGAATCCTTCCCGCCATAAAGTCGCTATGGCACTCCTCTCTCAAACGCAGACTTCTCCTCGTTGGGAACCCCCTGACACGATGTTCTCCAGTATATCGCCCTGCGCACCACGAGTAGCAGCCATGAACCCAACATTCCCCGTCCCAATTGGTAAAACCCCACCAACCTCTATGGACGCCAAAGTTGTAAAGGTGGAAGATAATGACCCAAAGTTTCCATTAACTCTGGGGAAATTCGTATCGTTTTATGAACGACTGTCGCCTTCGATCAACCAGCAACCTTCCCGCATTCCTGAACTGGCTCGGCTTGTCCTCTCTGTGAGTGGTGCCTTGCTTCTTATAATGTACAATGTCCTCAAGTTCCACAACTCAGACATCAGTGTATTCACGGACAACTCGCCTCACGCACCCTCCTGCCCTTATAAGCAATGGCGAAAAACTATTATATGGATCGGGAGTGCCTGCTCCATGGAACGCTACTACAGCGGCAGCACCAATCGTTAGCAAACCCAAAGAATGCGCAGTCAATGGCATACCGAACGACAAGGGTAAAGAACCTGCGAAGGCGACGTTGCAGGATGCCATGCTTTTTGCGACATGGGACTACGACAAGAAGGATTTTAAGCAACCTCTCGTTCTGGGGCGGAGGGGTCGGATGGGCAGCGTTCAGGGCGGCCCGAGTGGCGTCCTTTCTCTCGCACGGGGAAGAAGTGGGAGCAAAGTTGGGTGAATCGATCGATTGCTGACTCCAGGTTTATAAGTGTGTACCGTGGAGGTTGTCATGGGACGAGCACGAGTGAGCGAATGTGCTGGCACAGCTTAGTATACTTTTGAGCCGTCCACTTAGCACCGGAGGCCCGCGAGTTTAACAAAGATTGCGATTTCAAACTGGAGTACAGCAACATTTCACCATCATTCGATATTCAACCCCTACTTGCGCTTGCTGTAGTTCAATGAACCGGGCTCAAACTGCTACACCTAGCTGTGATCATCGTAATCAGAACCCTCAGCACGCAGTTCCGCATTTCCCATCTTGACGAACTTCCCATCGAACTGGCGGTTACGGTACTCTGAAACAATACGCTCGAGCAGTTCCGACGTGGATATACCTGGTGTTCGGCGCGTTGGGATGAATTTACCTGTACGAGTTGGAGATATAACCAAATGTTTGTAAGACTTGGCAAGGGAGGCACGCACCTTGGCTTTTGACGAAGGCATAGACATCTTCCTGACCTGATGTCCCGTATGTATCCTCGTCATGCATAACATAATCGATTTTCCATTTATCAAGAAATTCAGTGTTCACCACCAATGGAGCCTCAGGCACGACTTCGTCGACCCACCGACAATGCCGTGCAGCTTCACATCTACTCAAAAGAAACAATGGGTAAGCAGACTATTTAGTAATAGCAGAAACAAGGCCATGGCTAGACGCACCGTTCCTCGTGGGTCATTACACTCCGGGCTTTGTGTGTTTTGATGAATTCGTCAGAGTAAACACCAACGAGGAGGTAAACAGATGGGAAGGAAAGCTTGGCTTGCCGGAGTTGCAGAGCGTGGCTGTCATCCGATATCAGAGCTGAAATTAGATGATGTTGCAGGGCCTACCCAAAATGAAACAAGTCATACACCCCTGTAAGAGCGGTAAGTACAAAGAAGTAAAGAGAACGAGAAAGAGAACCATCTGCATATACTCGCACGGGCCTCCCCACTGGAGGCGAATTTATCCTGTAGGGTCTCGATATTTCTCCGTCCATGACTTTCTGGACAAAGGCTGCTATGTCTTCGGAGGAAAGAGCAGTGGAACTAAAAACACCTTTTGGGACTGGTCCATCGGTGACACGGATTGACTGCGAAATGAAGACAGGGTGATTGCTTGAGCGAGCGACCGGAGAGGGAGGGAAGACCTCGACAGCCGATGTTGTGGCGCCGGAATGGGCAATGGGAGCGCCGAGTGTCGAGGTAGAGGATGTGTGATGGTAATGAGAGGGGGCAAAGCTGGACTTGGGGGAATGGGGGACGTCAGGACCAGCGGTTGTGCTAGATTCGATGTCGCCGTCGTAGGTAGGAGAGTCTACGCCATCGTCGGAGAGGAGACTAGAGGCAAGATGATGTTTGGTGCGGGATGATTTTGGGTAAGGACGAGTGCTGCTTGAGTTTGGATGGCGGATTACTGGGATGGAGACTGCAGAAGCAGCGTCGTCTGTGAGGGGGTCGTTGTCCTCCTCTGACCTGGTTCAACAACGGTGGTAAGACGGTGTACGGCGACGACTCAGGAGAAGATGGACTGACGCATCGTACGCAGGCGAATCCACGGATTTTGGGTACTTTCCAAAGGACCGTTTGCTGTGAAGAGTCTTTTTGACGTGGTGGACGGGTGAGACGGCGGCAGCGTCAGGATCCATGGTCGAGTGGTGGTTGCCTTGCAGGGTTATCAGTGCTTAAGCCTGAACATTAATGACCAAACCACCTCAGCCTCGACCAGCAATCAGACGTCGCTCCCGACTCGTCGACTCGTTCGGCGTTGTCTTGGCCGTCTCTGTAGTTCTCAGTCTTGCTCAGGTCTACACCACCAGCCTGAGGGCCTCACAGACGTACACGGTCTGCTCTAGTTCAAAACACATTTATACCGTCGACGAATCAAACCCCAATGTCGAATGCATTGCAGTAAGTGGATCTCGCATTCTCAATACAGGCTCTCTCGGTGCGTCTTTGTTCTATCAAGCAATACTAAAGGCTTATCCAGTTGTCCAGGAGATACCAAAACAGCTTCAGGAACTTGGCGTTATTTTCTACAAACCATCACAGGACTCGGGGGGCACAACGTATTTCACCTCAAGCCTGGTGCTATCGTTGTGCCAGGTCTTGCGGGTGCGTCCACAGTGGTGGTTTCCTTTGTGTTTTCCTTCTCGCATATCGACGAGCGCCTCCAGACGCTCACGCTCACATTCTGGATTACGGATTCAAACTGCAACTCCCGCTAGATGGCTCTAAATCCATTGACGGTAAGCCCACAATCTGTATAACATTGTAACATTGACATATCCAGCCACAAGATATCGTGCAACGCATCAAGCAGTTTATTACTTCCCACCCCGACGTGAAGAATGACACCTCCTGCTGGATCGAGGGCATGGGGTGGGATCAGACTATCTGGGATAGTCCAGAGTTTCCCACTGCAGTTCGTTCTGTGTTCCTGTTGCTCAATTACTCAATTGTCTTCTTTGACCTCATAGGCCGACTTGGACCATGACCCTCTCCTTCGCGGACGACCAATTGCGTTGAGCCGTGTCGATGGGCATGCCTCATGGGTGTCCCCCCGCACACTTGAGCTCATGGGCACCCTCCCCGAATCAGTCTCAGGGGGCACCATCTTGCGCGACGCTCATGGCAATGCAACAGGTACCATCCAGTTCCTTACGTACCTCTGCCTACCGAAAAACTTGAAATTCCAGGTATATTCATTGACAATGCAATGGACCTGGTCCCCCACCCCCCTTGGTCCGAGAAGCAAACCGAAACGTACTTTCACGCAACGATGAAGGATGCGCTTGCACATGGTCTGACGTCTATCCATGATGCCGCTGCATCTCCGAGAATGATCAAGTTCTTCAAACGGTATTTACATCTTGCCCCTCACGTGTGTTCAATCGCTGACTTAAGGCAGAACTGCAGAAGAAGGGAAGCTCCCAGTACGTCACTTTACCCGAATAGCCCTCTATAAACCAACCCCCTTATGCATAGATCCGTCTCTACCTGATGGGATGTGTTCTTTCCGACACTTACACCGATTGGATTGGCAAAATTCCGCGCCTCGAAGACCATGGGACCCACTCTCGGCTGAATGTTCGGAGTGTCAAGCTGTTCGCAGACGGTGCACACACACACGTCATTTAACATGTATCCTCTGTCATTGCTCACACACACATTTTAAATAGGCGCCCTGGGCTCGTGGGGTGCCGCTCTTCTTGAGCCATATTCCGACAATGCCGCTACATGCGGAATCATGCGCAACACTCCAGAAAAGCTTGCTATGCTTGTGAAAGCTCTCTGGCATGATGGATGGCAAGTTGTACGTGGCGTCATCTCTTGTTTTCAGAACGCAGAAAGGCTTGATGTAACCCATTCTGAGGAAGAATATTCACTGTATCGGGGATCGAGCGAACAAGGTCGTGCTAGACATCTTCGAGGACATGATCGAGGGTGAAAACGGCACGGTGAATCAGAACGCGAATGTTACTCTTTGGAGACCGCGGATCGAACATGCGCAGATCATGACGGCGCATGATTTGGGGCGGCTTGGGAGGCTTGGAGGTATGTTTGTGTATTAGACTCACCCGAGTGTAGTGAATGACATGCCGGCATGGGCTAGTCATTGCCAGTGTGCAACCGACCCATGCGTGAGTTGCTTATTTCTAACTACATATCCGTATTTTCATTGTATGGCTGATGTTCCTTGGATAGGACGAGTGACATGTGGTATGCGGAGAGTCGACTGGTGAGTTTCATGTATCTGAGAGTGAACTAGTTCCTTACTATTCATATGATTTCATCAGGGGTCGGATAGAATCAAGAGTGCATACACGTATCAAGCATTGCTCCAGTAAGTCGTGACAATATACAATATTCATCTAAGTATCCACTAAATCATACCAAGGGCATCCCCGGAACATGTTCTTCCGCTCGGCTCCGACTTCCCTGTCGAGGGTATCAATCCCCTCCTTGGTTTCTATGCCGCCGTCTCGCGACTGTCTATCACAGGAACATCTCCACAGGGCCCAGGTGGTTGGTGCGAACCTTTCCCCTTGCCCTCTTAAATATATCTCATGTTCCCTGTTAGGTTCCCTGCCGAGCGTCTTACGCGAGCACAAGCACTCAAAGGCATGACCCTCGACGCTGCGTATGCATCATTTGCAGAGAGCGAGATTGGGTCGCTCGTCGTAGGAAAGAAAGCTGATTTCGTGGTGCTGGATCGTGATATTTTGAGCGTACCTGTTGGTGAGATCCTGGAAACGAAGGTTCTGGCCACGGTTATTGATGGGAAGGTTGCATATGGAGCTTTGTAAGCGCTGTGCATCGACCACCTCTACAATGTCTTCACAAAAAATGTGGGTGCATGATAATTGGGCACACAGCTATTTCCCACATTCGAAATCAATTCAGGACTTTTCGCACATTGATAAAGTTCCGGTGTACATACATCCACAAGTGCTCTAGCTAGACAAACAATTGCAAGGAAATGTAAGATAGGAAAAAGGGAAAAAATTGCTTTCCACACATCCATTACGAAAATAACGCCATGTTGCTATAGGACACATCTCTTACAGCCGACTTTCCAGTAACAATTCATCCCTCCGCCACCCTAGCGTGCCCTTCCCAAACGCAGCTTCCAGTGCTTCCCTCACCGTCCGCACAAACACGAACTCTATCTCATTTCGGATCTCCAGTGCAATGTCATGGTCGACATCTTTACGGTTCGCCCACGGTAAAATCACCTTGCTGATCTGAGCGCGGTGTGCGCCAAGGATCTACACGATCAAGATTCACGATTCAGCAGCAGTAGTGAATAGTAAATATGAAATTTGAACAGCTGTACTCACTTTCTCTTTAATACCGCCAACAGGCGTGACACGTCCCCGTAGTGTGATCTGCAATTTCACGTATCAAAGGCTGATATCACTCAGACGAAAAGGAAGGTACCTCGCCAGTCATCGCAATATGAGTTGGCACACATGCGCCCGTGAGCAACGACACCAACGCACACGTCTGACAGACATCAGTAAACTGCCCCAGTGCCATTCACTAAAGCGAATTGCTTACCATGGCAATCCCTGCACTTGGTCCATCCTTCTTCTGTGCTCCAGCTGGTAGGTGCAGGTGTACATCCATCGAATGAGGCACTTTAAGTGGGTCTTGCGAGCGAGCGTTCGTAATGCACAAATCAAATGCGTGGGTCTTAACCCAGCTCAGTGCCAGCTCTCCACTTTCCTTGATGACCTGCCAAACAAAATTAGAGACAACCCAAAAAGGTAAGTGTTCGCACCCACCTCGCCCAAGCTCCCTGTCAGTTTCAGCTGCCCGGTCCCGGGCACCGCAATAGTCTCCACCGGTAAAATCCCGCCCTCACCCTGTCCCATCACCACGAGTCCATACACGATCCCCCGCCGTGCCTCCCGCTCCTTCTCCTCCCCATCCCACCGTGCAATCCCCAGTATCTTCTCCAGCTCGTGTTCCTCCACAACCTGCTTATATTCCCCTATTGCCATTGACGTTCCTCCCTGTTTGGCATCGAGGTGCTCTGCCCACTCGACCGCTTTGTACCTCACAACAGCACCAATAGCACGTTCGAGGTTTCGTACGCCCGCCTCGCGTGTGTACCGTGTCGTGATGTGCAGGAGCGTGGGTTCCGTTAAGCTGATGTGCTGCGCCTCGAGGCCATTCGCACAAATCTGCTTCGGCAGGAGGAAACGGCGCGCGATGTGCATCTTCTCATCGTACGTGTATCCTGTCAGGCAGGAAGAAATCAATTGGGGGGAAGGATGTAGGAGAAGTAAACGAGGCGTGATAACGTACCAGAGAGTCGTATGACCTCGCACCGATCAAGCA
Organism: Hygrocybe coccinea; assembly: GCA_963555575.2. NCBI lineage: Eukaryota > Fungi > Basidiomycota > Agaricomycetes > Agaricales > Hygrophoraceae > Hygrocybe > Hygrocybe coccinea. The sequence goes on from OY741999.1 coordinate 2,335,061, forward strand.
GCGGCGCACTGATCGTGTCCAGTGTGTTCGATGTGCAAATAAATAGAACTTGACTCAGGTTAACCGGGACATTGATGTAATGGTCCTATCATACAGAGATCAACGCCTACACAACATGAAAAGAAATCAGAACCCTTCACATTGAAATTATGATTCTGCTCAGGATCCAAAACTTCCAATAGCGCCGCCCCAGGATCGCCGTGGAAATTGCTCTGACCAACCTTGTCAATTTCGTCGAGCAATAGTACAGGGTCTGCACGTCCCGCCTTTCGCAGTGCCTGTACGATGAGTCCTGGTCCACTTGCCACATACGTCCGGCGGTGCCCACGGATCTCCGCCTCGTCCCGTACACCACCCAACGAGATCCGCTGAAAAGGCCTCCCAAGTGCCTTGGCAATTGACTGCCCAAGCGATGTCTTGCCAGTCCCAGGAGGCCCAACAAATCTGTGGACATGCATGCGTGGTCAGGCCCATAATAATAATAAAAAGGAGGCGAAGAGCTCACAAGAGAATGGGACCTTTAACAGTGCGCTTGGCAGATCGCCTGGCAGTATCGACGGTTGAATTGGGAGCTGGGTTGCTGGGGATCACGTCGTTAGGGGTGTGGGGTAAAACTGGGACCTCCGCCTTTGTCAGTGCAAGTTCATCCTCTCGAGCGGCGTTCATTTCCTTGAGACGAACAACTGCAAGATACTCGATGAGACGCTTCTTAATCTTTTCAAGACCGAAGTGGTCTGCGTCGAGCTGGGCACGAGCGTTGGCGAGGAAGGACCTATCATGGAGTGGTGCTAAAGGAGGCGAAGGCGTAGAAGTGTTCCAAGGAATAGATGTCAGCCACTCGAGCTATAGAGAATGCATAGTTAAGATGTAGCCAAAAAGATACGCAACAAGGCCACAAACGTAGCTGCGGACAACGCCATTCTCGACGCTTCCAGCGGGAATGCGCTTGAGCCTGCGCCATTCGCGAACGCCCATTTTGCGTTCCTCGGATCCGGGAAGCATTGCCTCGATCTTTGCCTTGAGTTCTGCGAGGTCCGACGCCTCATGGGCGTCGTCGTCGTCGAGCTCACTGCCCACCGCTTGAGGAGGGTCGCCATTCACGGGCGAGTTGGGCGAACGAGCACTGGGTGAGGGGTTATTGAGAGACTGCAGCTCTCGTTGGATTGCAGCGAGCTGCTGGCGGAGGAAAATTTCCTTCTGCTGACGGGAGAGGGACTCATCAACGGCTGATGCAATCTTCCTGGAGACCTCGGAGATGGATGCATGCTTTATGAAGAGTGCCGTTGCGAGATCGAGGCGGGCTGTTGGGGATAGTGCGGAAAGAATAGCTGTTGATGGATTGTCAGGGAAATCAAGCAGAGATGGGAGAGAGTACGCACCAAGCTTGTCATCATAGTCCTCGGGTAAGCTTGCGACAAGGACATCAGCCATCCAAGGAGCACGCTGATCAGACACCTCGCCCATCATACTTGCAATCTTGAGATAACCTTCACGCTTGGGTGAGGTTGGGGAATCACGGGCCATGCGATCCAGGAATCGTAGGGCAGCTTCCTTGAACTTGAGGACGACATCGTGATCTGGAGCATGTTCTGGAGATGGGGGGTAGTCGACAGGGTGATCAACAAGGCTATCCTGGAGGGCAACTGGGTCTGGGAGGGGCTGCTGGAGAGTAATGCGAGAAAGGCCGTGGAGAGTGAGAAGAGAGGGCTGGCGGAGTGAGCGGGTTGGAGGCCTTATGAGGCGAAGAATGCGGGCGGCTGTCCCAGAATAGGCGAGGACGGGAAAATCAGAGGGCGGAGGAGAAGAGAGAGGGACGGCAGCAACGACGGGGAGGGTGTCAGAGGCGTCGAGGAGGGCGAGGATGGCGTCTGCGAGTCGAGCTGAGACGGGGAAGGTGATACGGGCGGAGGGGAAGAGGATAAGCGGGTGGGGAAGAGTGAGGACGGGAAGGGTCGAAGACATGTTTTTGGTGGTGGTCGACTTGAGTTATCAGACTTTAAAGGCTGTAAGTCATGTGACATGGTCACGGTCCACTCACCACCTGTGCTTCAACGTAAAGGAACAGAAGATTCTAATCTGATTACTCCGAGATTAAGGTGCGAGGAATGGGAGAAAAACAATCACTACGGAGTAAACGATACAGGGCGTTGCAAATAGAGTACTAGATCATCAATTCAGGAAAGAGCCTTATCAGAAACCAAAAGAAGAAAAAAACAACTTCGAGCGTGGCAAATAACATGCTCTATGATGTGTCGTGTAGGTGCCTCCTTCAGAGGCGGATCCGGATCGCGAATGATGATATGGCATGCACCAGAGAGAGTCAAGAAAGTATAGCTAGGGGAAATCGATATTTGAAAGGGAAGGGAAACTTTTGGAATGCTTGTTTACTCGGTGGCCCGCTTGACCATCTGAACACCAGTAAGCATAGAAACAAAGGTAACGTGGTACCATGCATACCTCTCTCGCCCACCGCATCGTCTTCTTCGTTTCAGCTGGCATCCGCACTTTAGACCTCATCTCAGATGCAACCCACTCCGTCAGAAGAAGTTGCTTGATCTCGCCGTTCGGGAAGCAATCCGCTAGATCGCCAAGCAGGCCATATGACAACTTCACAACTGCCTCTGTCCTCTCGTCATCAGCAAGACATCGTTGGATCAGCTCTAAAATGGGCTGAGCGTGTGGAAGGAGTAGAGCAACTGCAAGAACCCGATCAGCCAAACGATATTCACTCCAGAAACCTTAGCTGACCTTTTGCTGTGCTTTTGAAACCAGTCACGATGCCTGTGTACGCTTCAAGAATGCCTTCTCGCAATTGAGAGACATAATCCACGAGATCATAATCAAGCTAAGCAGTCAAGAGATGACCATCAATCAATGGCTTGCAAGGCAAATGTGTGCTATGCGTACGTACCGGGTTGGGCATAACAGCACCTGCCTGTCTCAAAACACCCATGGTGGTCTCGATGTAGGGCTCAAAGGCTGCGCCGATCGCAAGAGCTATATCACCGAAACACGAAAGTATTGAAATCTTGACGTTGCGATTCAAAACGTCACTCTGCAGGTTTTCGAGTAATACACTCATAAAGGCATGAGAGTACTGTGCGCTCTGTTCTCCAAGAGCGCGCGAGATATCACCAATTATACCAACAGCTACCGTACAAAGTTGCGTATCTTCATGAGACTTGAGTGCAGGATAAAGGTAGGGAAGGAATGCTTGGATATATGGAGCAAAGTTGTGTTCAAGGGCTGGTTACACCAAGACGTCAGAAGGGAAAATAAAAAAGATCACAAGGTGGTTACCAGATGCGAGTGAACCAACAACAAGAAACGCATCTTCCAGAACTGTAGAAGTCTTTCCCGCTGCTCGTATTAGTTGAAGAACTAGAGTCATAATACGATCTGCCAGGGGTTGGATCCCCTCATTTAGTTTACGAGTCACGCTCTAATAAATGAAGGATGGTTTGCATGGATGTGAGTTAGGTGTGCTGGCACATACGATGACAACACTGCAAAAATTACTTTGCAGCTCATTCCAATTATTGCGATCGTCAACGCCCAGTATTTGGTTCTGTGGGAGAGATCAAAATATATATATAATGATTCCAATGGTTTTGGCAATGTGGGAAAATAAGAAACGCACATGCATGCTGAGGAGATGCTCCATTCTTTGGAGAACAGCAACAACAGTATTCTGGACAACAGGGATGGTATCTGGCGTGGCATGAGTAACATATGACGTGATGGCTTCATATGCAGCCGTCCGGAAATTGGACTCGTTACCGGTGCTGTTGTCGCAAACTTTGATGAGAGACAGGTTAATAATCAAGGACGACACCTACGTTTCCGTGACACGAAGCAGTGCTTGAATAACCCCCTCATAGTACGGCGATAAGGGTCCGCTCTGTGCCGATTCCGTCTCATCTTCATAGTAGATCCCAAGCTGATCTGCCAGATTCATCAATGCCCAGCAGCAGTTGGCCACAATGCGGGAGCTATCTTGGAGACCGTTCACTAGTGCCGAGATTAGCGGATGAAGGTGGATGTCTGGTGCGATAGTGCCAATCAGAAGGTCACAAATTCGTCCTAACGTCCACGCCGTGGTGTCCTTGACGTGCAGATTAGAGTCGGCCATCATCTCAATCAGCAACTGCAAGGCTTGATTGACTAGAGGGGTGAGGACCACTGGGTCAGGCCCTTCGAGGATAGACCCAAATGTCATCACAGCGGCTTCACGATGACGCCAGTCTTGCGACTTGATGTGGGCTTCGATGAAAGGAATGACAGCCGGTACAATGGCGTCCTGAACGGCTCCCGCAAGAAGGGCAAGACATGTGCCAGCAGACATGGACACGTTCCATTCATCGTCGTCTGCTTCCTCTTCTTGTCGAGTAAGTAGCAGCAGGAGGACAGGGATGATTTCGGGCAGAGCAATCTTAGCGAAGAATTTCGATTCCGTCTCTGGCGCTTCACCATATTCTTGAGCCTTGAAACAGATCCATAAGATGTTTGCTTCATAATGACGGGGGAAAAAGCGCACCTCCTGCGCTTCAATGGCTAACTCGATTTCCTCTTCACACACAGTAGACCAAAACTCGACAGCCTGTAAAGCAACTCTTTCGTCGGTATGTTTCATCCCCACTACCGTGAGCTAAACGTAGTTTAACGACAACAATACAATGGGCGAGTAAAGGCATACCCCAAATAAAGCTTGCTCCATATAGAAAGCCATCTTATCGTAGTACAAGCTCATTATTCGTACCAGGCACTCGAATGCGCCAACCTGCACAGAGACTGAGGAATTTTGCGTTGCTTCGCATATCACTTGCATGATGTAATTACGTTCGCCCTATCATTTGAATTTGGGTCAAATGGAGATCTTTGATAGAGACATTGACTCACCTCGCGTTCAAAATTCTCGCGGACAAATTCGAGTGAGTTGAATAATGCATGGATTGCAGCTAGTTGGACATCTGATGAAGGCTCTTCCTTCCGTGCACCATGGATCACTGCAGTAAGAATCTCGTTTGACCGCAAGCTTAAAATTTGAGGTTTCTATAACGATTCGATCAGAAACAGAGCATCGAACTAGGTAAAGGCCTAGGCGCACTATTGACTCGCAAATGAAGCCAATGGTCTGAAGGGTAGAAATTTTCAAGTTCGTGTTAGAGGGATTGTTGACGAAACCCAATAGGAGCTCGATCAAATCCGGCCATTGACTTTGTGGTAACTCGACAGCAGCAATAGCGGCAACGACTTGGGATGCGAAGGTGCCGGCTTTGGAGGAGCTTGAACCAAGAGTAATGAGAGCCTCCTGCTTGACCTTGGCTTTTGAGGCATTATCAAGATTTAACCATCTAGTTGAAAGGTCGTTCTGTCGTGCAGTCTCCTAAATTTTTAGAGAGGCGTTAGTAGAGTGGGCCCCATGGATACCGTATTGCTTACACGAGCAGTCAAAGCATTCTTCAGAGCGAGACCTGCTGCATTCCGCACATGTATTGGTGAATTTTCATTTGCCAGCTCCGCCGATAGCATGAGCATATATTGGGGCTAAGCGGTCGCGAGAACATTGAGCAAGGAATAGCTGAACTAGGTGAGACGCAGAGCTCACGTAATTCTCCCTGGCTGCCTGCTCGAGTTTTTGCGTGGCATCCTGACGCGTATTCGAGTCTAAGTGTACCGATAAACGACGGGGTAGATAATCAGGAAGGGTGGAGACGCGACAAGCTCAGTGGCCCACATACCCTGGGAAAGGGTATTGGCAAGCAAGTCACTTGCGTTCATCTTGCAACTGAGCAAAACCAGGCGGCTGTTGTTGGGTTTAGTTGAGGATTTGTGTGGAGACCAACGCCAGCACTTGGTTCGTATATACCGTCGCTCTCAAATATCTGAGACGCCTTGGAGTGAGGTGATGAGAAGAAGGAAAGAGCGGAGTTTTTACAGCCACCAAGCCGAGGCTGCGCTGATCCCGCCTCATTATCCTGCCAGTACGTTCTGCAGACATTTCTCACTTTGCGGCCACCTGTAGGCTTATTGTTCGTTAACTCTTACCGCGGCACCCTCTAGGAGGCGTCCGGTGAGCTTTCATAGGCGAAACATCAACAGGACATCTCATCATTTCACCAGAGTTTTACAAGATGGCAGATCGGGTCCGTTTAATCCACCGGCATTCGTCGAGTGTTGCGTACCAATCATGAATTGCAGGGCCGTGGCACAACCAGAGGGATTCGAGGATCAGGAAGTATGTTTAAAGGCCGTCATGGTGGACCACAGGGCCCTCAACCGACCATGGACAAACCCAAAAGGGAAGCGATTCTCGACCTCTCCAAGTATGTGAACGAAAGAATCAGAGTAAAGTTCACTGGTGGCAGAGAAGGTCCTTTCTTTTTGGGTCGCCATTAACAGAATCAGTCTCCTAATGTCAGAATTTAGTGACAGGCATCCTGAAAGGATACGATCAGCTACTGAACCTCGTTCTCGATGATGTGCGAGAGCAGATTTTTGGTGAGCAACATACCACATATCTATAACGACGTATGACAATTTTTTTTTGTAGAACCCGAACCCCAAACTCGCTCGCTAGGTCTTGCTGTCCTCCGTGGGCCTACCATCACTCTCCTGAGTCCCGTCGATGGGTTAGAGGAAATTGCGAATCCCTTCGTAGCCCAAGAGTAGCAACATCCTTCACTACTTATTCATTTTAGTTCAGGTGATTTTGGGCAACAATTCGTCAAACCATGCAAACGCTCCTCAGTCAGACGCTATTCAATACGTTCCGTTCACAATGCAGTAGAATTTTTAGCGGTTACGTGAAATCCAACAAACCAAGCAAAAACAGGGAGTGTTCTATCAAGATGGAAATGTTTTAAGATAGGAGAGAAGACAAACACCAATGCGAATATGCCAATAGTCCGCCGGTAAGACGGTGTTAGAAATATACTATATTAAGGGGCTGATCAAGCAGACAAGCCGTTTCCCGGAGAGGCTAATCCTTGGTATCCAGATGGCTTTCTTATGGCTAGGCAAGGCTGTCTAGGTTGGCGTTGACCATACCATCCGTAATTGGAGGGAGATCTAACGGTATGGGTTCGGCAAGCCCATTCTTGCCTTCTGAATTGAGCAGAGAATAAATGTCGCTGAGAAAATCCTTCTGATTTGGTGAAATGGGCGTATGAGTGGAGGGTGGAGGAGATGGCGAGGATGACGGTGATAAGGAAGTTGCGTAGCCAGAAGAGGAAGGGGTAGGAGAGTCGCTACCATTTGAAATAGAAGCAGGTGGGGAAGTCGAAAGGTTTATCTGGGCGACAGCATGTCGTTCTGGTGATATCAATGGTGGTGAAGGAGACTTTGATCGTCGTCTTGGGGTCAGTGGCACGCTAGGTATTACACTCTGGGAAGCCATAGTTGGAAGCGGCGTTGAGCCTGTGACAGTCGACGTTGATTGCGAATGAGAATGAGAAGCACGAGAACAGGATGCTGGGGTAGGAGTGTTTAGACCGCCTAACCGACTAGACATTTCTTCTGGCAGCTCTGAAACACAAGGGTTCGTCATTTGAAGGTTTGATCGATATGGGTCATGTGAAGTGGAACCAACAGATGGCAGATGGAACTGATGTCTTCCATATTGCGGAAAGAGAGATTGTGGTCCCAGGTTTGGGTTTAAGACAGTAGGACGAGGAGACTTCGTGCAAGGTGTTTCGTAGTAAATAGTCACCGACTCCACAACTTGGGAGCTATTCGGAGAGCCAGGAGAGGGAGGTAAGGGGGTAGTGAGGGCTGCCATAGTGCTCGATGGCCGGGATGAGCCAGATAAGGAACGTCGTGCAACATCCGCTCCAGAGAACGCGTGAAGCTCATCGTTAAGTCTAGGACGTAACGGCGAAAGACTGTCGTTCAATCGTTCTGGGATGCGCGGCGGAACTCGCCCTCGGGAACTTGGCCTGCTATTCACGTCTTCAATAGAACGAGATGACATGGAATTCGTTCGAACGAGTGATTCCTGTGAATGCAGTCGCAGAACCCTTCCGAAAGCTACAGAGGTATTGATAGAACCTTCCGTGAAAGAGCGAACAGATAGAACATCGTCAGATTCACCCGCTTCAGATGGATGCTCATCATCGCTGAAAAGTTCACTGTCACCAGATGGGGAATTGCAGGCTACTTCAGTTTCCCTTGCACCTGTCGATGCAGTGGCAAGCTTTAGGCCTCTCCCGAGCTGGTGTTCAAAATGCGTGTGATCTGTTTGGGGAGCTTCAGGAGGTGGCGGACTAGTCCATTTGCTTCGTCTGGCAGCCATGTGCTCGGGTGGTGAAGGAGTGGAAACATGCCCGACAAGGGTGTTGCGAAGACCTGGCTCAAAGAATTGTGTCGGGGGCGAAAGCCGGTCCGGTTCAGCGCCTTTTGGCCGAAGTGAGAAACTGCCCACTGTATATGGAGTCTGAGGAGGGAAGGGAGATAGTCGGGGGGGAACATAAGGAGGTGGTGAAATAAGATCATCATCCTTCCTCTCCTCACATAGTTCGGCAAGGGCAACGATGGCGCGGTCCGGACGAGTGGCAAGAATTCTAGAGGCACGCATGAATTCGCCTCGAATCTAAATCTGACAATCAGTCACGAGAATAAATCAGTACGAGAAACCCACAGTATAGAGACCGTCCTTTGTCACGCATCGTGCAACATTAAAATCAATCTCAAAAGGATCCTGTTGATGATATCAAACCAAGTCAAAACGAGAGGAAAATCAGCTGACTTCAATACATAAACGATTTCTCTCTCGCGAATCGTTATACTTGCCACCCGAAAGCTTTTTTTTTTTTGAGAAAAAGCATGGTGAAATACAAAAAAAAAAACCTACGTTATTCTGCCAGCCTTTGCTGTCTTTTTTCAGAAGTCCTGTCCGTATGGAGGCTACTCCAGTGTTGTAGGAAAAGTCGCGAGAAAAATATCGAAAAAAATCAATCAATCTGGAAGTACAGAGTCGAGTGTTATGATTTATCTGTCAACTATATCAACTTACAATTCAGCTACGTTTTCTGTATTCGAAGACCGCCAGCGTTGCCGTAGAAGTTCAATATCATCAAAAAACCTATCGTGGGAGGACAGACGTTAGCAGCTGCCCTTTCGAAAAGAACTGTGAGCAAAGCTAACCAAACGTTATATCCAGACAAATGTGTGTCCTCCTAGAAGGAATCGGTCATTGGGAATGAATGAGTTCAGGAAGGCGCACTTTTGATATTGGACGCAAGGGCGGCATTTGTTGGAGATTAGGAAGAACTGGTGGATTTTTGACGTGCACAAGGAAATATATAACAAGTAAAACATAGCCATAAGAGGATAGGGTTCCTTTGTATGGCGCATTAATTTTCCTATAATCCGAGATAAGTTGCAATCCAATGATGAATATACAGATACCAACCGCCGTTTGCTCCAAACCTTGACTGATCAGACAATAGCTCAAGTGGTGAGCATGTGGGTCTAAAGGCAAGAGATGTACTTACGGAATAGTACCAATGTACGGACACGAGTTGGGTCAACCATGGCGTAGCACATCAACAAACGTGTATTTTCCAACGCAAGTCTGTTTTCGAAACCGATGTCACAAGCTATTCCAGAAGGAAGGCCTGGTGACGGATCGAGGGATAATTTCACTATGGGTATTCGGGCATGAGGTAGAGGTTTTACGTGGAACTTTGTTTCTGCGATGGAGAAATTAAATTTCCATGTAAATCATGCAGGAAATGGAACACACCACGCTCAAGCAAATCCCCAAGCATTGTGACGAGGTTAGTAGCAGAGAGACGTTCGTCGGCGTCAATCAGACAGCACAAATCCATGTCTGCGAAAGAAAGTAAGCAGGTTGCAATATTACTCACTACTATTCGATATTTCACCTGAGTTCCGGAGAGCAAAGCCATTACCAGTACTTCCGAACGATAACAGGCGGCTATGGGGTTCGATGGTACGAATAAGCCTCTCTAGTAGCTTTCGGACGTCCTCCTTGACGGCCATCTCTTCCGCAGTGGGCAATAATTGGATTACAAAATCAAACAAGCATTGAGAGAGCTCGGCCACGAAGCGCTGCTTGGAGACATGTCGTCGTTGCGAGGGCTGAGTTGATTGACCTTGATGTAACGGGACTGGGTTCAAGGTCCGGGTATAAGCCGCCATAAGTAGATTCCGCGAATGCAGCCGCCTATGAAACTGGAGGAGGTATGGAGGTTGATAATCAACGAACGTTGAGGTTCCTGCGATACACCGAAGCTTGAACCAAATATAGCCAGTGTCTTGACTTTCGGCATTAACCGAAGTAAATCAAGCACTGTAATAGGACATAAAATCATTTCCACCTCCTGGGATAATCTATCTCTTGTTAGCCTCATCTTGTCTCTACCTGGTCAACGCATTGTCAGGGCATTTCTAAATAAACAAGTGTTACTGATTATAACAGTTTCACACCGCTAATCTTGTAGAGATTTATTTATGTAAGATGTAAGAACAGGAACACCCGATACCATGGCTCGAATTTAGAAGGAGCAATCTGTTTCCTCCTTACAGGTACAATCTTCCATCGCTTCCAACCATGTCAGGCCAGAGAATGAAAGGTCACCCTTGATGCATGATGATTCAAGCAAGAAATTTATTTAAGCCATGATCATTTTCTGTGTCTTTTTTCCGATTCTACCTATTTTATCGCGTATCATGCCGTCCCGATAACTGTCATAAACATAATCTTGTCCATGGACTCAACGCACCGAAGATCCCCTCGCTAAATCACTGAGACGTGCAGGGTCAATTATGTGGACGTTCTGGTACAAGCCCGCTACATGGAATATGAAACAACGAACACGTACCTGAACGCAGTTTCAATGCAAGACCTGACTTCTTTGTAAGAGACAACGAGACAACTCTGTTCGTCCCTCGAAACAAGCATGATCCGTTCTTCTGTACCTGCATCGAGCTAGAGAACCAATTGAATACCAGCAAGAATAATGACCATGTAGCTGATGAGGGAATGATATTACCTTGTTCAGACAAGTTAGGACATGAGAGAGGTTGACGATTGGGTTTCCGTTCTCGTCTACCTGATGGAAGACATAATCGCGAAAGAGTTTGATGATGTACCTGTCGCCTGTTTCCGACCACCGTGGTTCTCGAGCAAATCTTCACCAGGAACTCGTGAGCGAGTCAGCGAGAAATAACAGTAGGTAAACACGCACTCGGGGCGTTCATTAATAAACCCAAACTTGCACAGCAATCGAACTAGACGGCCGTTCTCCAGCTCACTCATAAGTTCACCCTCCAATCCGTCAACGGCACTGCAAAAGTCTCAACGTCAATACGAGGAAGAAAATGTGAGGGGAAACGGCTGTCACCCACTTCTGCAACTCGTCCATCTCTTCTGAGACTCTACCGCGGAACATGTCAAACACTTGTCCGATATTCTGTTAGTGTTTCAGACCAGTCAATAACCAAATACATGATAATACATTCTCTGGGCCGGTCGTTTGATACTGACCTTTGGTTGACCATGATTTGAAGTGAGAAACAGCGCAAGATTCTTGAGATCGGTAGAATATTGTCTGCTGAGTGTCTCAAGAGCCTTCTGCGGGTTGGTGATCACCGTGGCGTTGTTGCAGCACAATGCAAAGATCAGCACGCCCAACATTGATAAATCCTCTTGCTGAAGTAATGAAACATCATGGCGCGTGTCGTACATCAGCACATCGATGATGCCACAAGCACCAACGCGTACTCTAGGGCGCAACATCATTGCAGATCAAAATTATTGTGATGAACAGATGCTGACCGATTCTTCCCTGTAATCAAAACTTTGGAGACGTCGATCATCCTAACAGCCTGTCCCGCGTCGTGCACAGCCTTGATCGCGCTTGCGATTTGCACCACGTACGACCAAATGGTACGTTCAAGTATCAAAGTAGATTGTGCTTGGAGTCTGCCATGATGGAAAATGGGTGCTTTAGGCTTGAGATGTGCATCCAAGAGCGTTTGGGCGTTTGGATGGTATTCAGATGCTACTACGAGGGCTATGGGTGCAGCCGGCTCAAATGGAGCGAGGGTTGCATAAATTTGTTTAACGCACAGTTATCACCAAAGGCGCGGGTTGTAAATGCTTCCTTGACGGAGACAATATTAGGATGACGAATCTTGGACCAAGTTTCGATCACACTGAGCGCTGCCTGTTGCATCAACCGATAGTCTATCCATCGTGAATCCTTCTGTCGGCCTTGGGAAAAAGATAACTATATGGACTCACTTTCCACACGTCGCAGAACATAAGCTACACCGTCTACCGAACTTGTGGCTCGGTAGACAGTCGAGTACCAGCTGCCCAATTTGCGCCGCTCACCAGCAACATGTTCCAACGGAACTAGTGTGTGATACCCCTGCAAATCTTCGGGCAGGTTAAGACCTGGGGCCGGCGCTGTACGGATTATTTCAGAACGGGCAAGGAGTTCTTCTCGGATACCGTCGGAAATGAAATATTTTTGAGACAGGGCTGACGGAAGGGGAAGCGTGTATAGGTGGTAGTTTAACTACGCAGCACAATAAAGTTAATAAGTAAGAATGACCGAGAGCTCCAGGACTCACGGGTTCACGGACAAATGTGGGTTGAGGGGGATAGAAGCCATCCAACTGGGTTGGATCGTATTCAGATTGATAAAGTTGCTGGGATTCGGAATGTCCATTGTAGTAATTTGAGTTAATCTACAAAACAACCATAAATTGATGTAGCGCAGGTAGCGATCATGGTCAACTCACCCCTTGCATCTCACCATTGGAAGCATGGTATGCATAAGGATCGTAGGAATCGCGCTCGGGATACTCGGACGGTGGAGAAGAAGCAGGGCTGTGCACAGATAAAATATCTATCTTGAGTAAAACAATGATCCTTACGATGTTACGGATGGTTGGCGAGAGATGACAGGAGGCGGTGGGGAGGCAGGGCCAACTGCAGACACAGCTTTCGGCACGAAGACCGGGGCGTTGACAGCGCGAGCGGAGAGAGCGGGTACGACAGGAGATTGTGATCGAGGACTATAGAACGATCAGGTTATGGAAGTCGAGCACCTTAAGCGTAGGAAGCGTACGTGACTTGTCGAGTGTCTTGCGTCTGGAAAGAGCGTGATCGAACAAAAGAAAGTATAGTAAAGGGTGTCATACAGATGGATGGTAGTAGATGCAGCCTTTATCCTGAAACCTACAAGACCTTGACCGGGGTTCAGGGTACGTATCGGAGCAGACACAATTGCGTACCCATATATCAAGATGTTCCTGCATTGACGCTGTACAGCGTCTAGATCAGTGGCGTTAGCGATTAATTTTGTGAACAAAATCATGCTCAACAGACCCTTGCGCGGTGGGTGTTTGAGCTTCTCGTCGTGATGTTCAGGATTAACAATCTTCACAGCAGAAGAAGAAGACTGTGGTTTGGAAAAGAAAGCCATGTGAGTTACCAAACTGTAGAGTGGTATGTTACTGGCTGCCCAAGGCTGGCCGTCACTGGCCAGCTGCTCCCTGGTAGACTCGACGAATAAGAGTGAACCTGCATAATTGCGCCTCCAGAGCCAAATATGTGTAATCACCGGTCCAGCGGACCGCCGTTCGCACGTGCGCGGGCACAAAAGGTAACTCTATGGGCAGTAATTCTTCAAAACTTTTGTGGCTGCAGATGCCTGACTTGGAATATAACTAAAAAGTCTGGGCCTTACAAGTCACATTTTGTACATGTCCTCTGTAATTTCAATCATGAAATTCAGGGTGTTATGTAATACGTAATGCAAATTATGTCCTTCTTTCAGTCACGTGGTCGGCGCGGTTGAAGATACGCGTGACGGACGGCTGTCACAGTCGACTTTCGAATTTCAACCTTACGCCTGGACAGCAGTGAGTCCCAGCAACTGCATCTTCCCGACTGCCTTAAAGGACTCACCAAGCTTAACAAGTTGTACATTTAAATAACATTCTTGCCAGATGTGGGCCAAAATAACTCAGGCTCTCAAAGCTCGTCCCGACCACTTGAGCAACGACCACCCAAATACCCACAACGATGTCATGTCAAAAGTATACGAGCAGCACCCCAATCTCTCCGTATTTCACAGTTCCGACGATGTTCCATTCCCAATCCCTAGCCCACCCAGTTCGCCATCTAAGCATGGTCGCCGTAGCATGTTCAAACGAAAATCTAAGGTGCCCCCAAATGGCGAAGATGAATCTGTCCGTGCGGCTTCACCCATGTTGCCCATCGGAATGCCAAGAAAGATCAAAGCGACTCTCAATCCGAATAGTGGGTGCCTGTCGTCACTCTCGCAATTCCGTCACTGACCAAGAAAATATTACAGGTTCACAAATCTCCCTCGCTCGTGCCTCCTCGGACACCACACGACCTCTGGAGGATCATCCACGGCAATCACACGAAACATCTCATTCCTCGTTCAACATTCTCCGACGAGCATCACAAGACCTCATACGTGCGTCCTCTCAGGATATGTTACGCCAGAAAGAATCCGCAAGACCCATCCATAACACCTCAACTCCATCTCAAGGATCTGCACCGTTCACCTCACGCGACATTCCCCAAGACAAATCCTACGCACAACTCACACCATTTGACATGAAATCCAGCTCAGTGCGCTCCATCTTGCGTGACCCTAACACACCTGGCACAGGCCAGAACGTCCGCTTCTTCTCGCGTGATGCCTATATGGTCATCAGTCCCGATGCATCTATGGCCACAGACGCTGAACCTGACACGGGTAAATCTGGAGACAAGGAACTCGCCTTCATGGACCGACTCCAGCAAGCCAGTAGCACCCCTGTGGCAAAAACAGCCGGTCGCCCTTCCGTTACCGAGGTATTTTCCCATGTGGACCAGTCAAAGGAACTCGAAAGGGTCGAAGACCTGTCCGTAGCCTCGCCCGTGCAACCTACGGCACCCGACATTTCCAAATTCTTTGACTTGTCAGGAAGTCACGACCTACCACCCATTCCAGTGGGTTTTGACGTTCCGTTACTCGACACTGCGATCGAAATGAGCGAGGCAGATGTAGAAAACACCAACATGGATGTTCCACCGATGAACCACACGGATCTCACATCCACACCCCACAAACCCAAGGTTAACAGATCTCCTCCTCCGACATTAAACCCCACACCACCTATCGATCGCAACGAATCATACAGCCTCGGCGGCCAAACAATATTCTACTCGATGGCCAATTCCTCTCCAACAGGTTCCGATATCAGCAAAACCTCCTCCCTCCCTGCTGACCTCAGAAGTACGAAGAATACCCGGCCAGCAACAGCCCCATCGGGCCAGATCCAGCCCAAGAATCGGAACCGCGCACTAAGCGACACCGTCTTCCAGACAATGATCCGCAGTACGGGCCATTCTCCGCCCGAAGCGGAAATCAACGATGAGTCCACATCGCAGCTTGTCGTGTACTCCAGCGCAACCCCAGAGCCAGACCCATTCCGCGCAAATGCCACGACATACTATACACCGCAGACAATGATCCCCGCAACGCCACCTCGCGAAGCTTCGAAACACACGAAGAAGACATCCCGGGAGGAGGACCTGATTGTCACGTTGCGCACGCAACTAGCACTGCAAAGTGAGCTGTGTACGCAGTACGAGGTCGACTTGCGTGCGCGTGACGAGCTCGTTGAGATGCTTGGGAAACGAGTTGATGTCGCCGAACGTGAGGTGGAGAAACGCCGCAATATATTGAAGGGTTGGAAGAAGAAGGTGGTGGAGCTGGAGCGTGCATGTAGGCACCTTGAGGAGGAAGTGGATCATAGTCGGCAGGAGAGTATGGAACGGAGCATCATGGACGAAGCCAGCGGAGAGGCCTTGCGGATGCTGCATCGGCAAATTGCGGGGCTCGAACGGGAGAAGAAGGATGCCGAAAAGCGAGAGGAGGATTTAAGGGAGGAGGTGGGGACACTTGAAGCTTTGGTGAAAGAAAAAACAGACGACGTGCAGAGGCTGAACGAAACATTGTGGAACCGCGACGAGGACGAGCAGGCGCTGAAGCTTGGCATGAGAGAGCACATGGAGATCATGGGACACGTCAGTGAAGAGGGAGAGGAGTCGAAAGCCCTCAGAATAAAATCGGAGGAGACGAACAACGAACATGTGGCTGAACTCGCATGGGACACAGAGCGCACTGAGCTCGGCATGCAACTCAGTCAGCTGCAAAATGAAAAGAAGGAGTTAGAAATGCGGCTGGACGGAGTCTGCAAGCTGTTGACGTCCCGAGAGGATGAGCTTGGCGTGTTGAAGAACGAGTTGGAGGCGCAGTGGAAGCGCACAGAGACTGCTAGTGGCGAGACTGAGCAGTTGGAGAGGGAGAGGGATGCTCTACAGCAAGAACGAGCTGCATTGCAAGCTGATGTGAAGGCATTTGAAGAGCGAATCGGAGGGCTGGAAGTGGAATGGACCGAAAGTGAAAACAAGCGAAACGAATTGGAAGGCCAGGCACAAGAGTTGTGGGCCGCCCGAGAAGCCCTGGAAAAGGAGAGGGATGAGGTGTGTCTGCCCCGTCTGCATGGTAATGTATTACTAACTGCCCTGCTTCAATAGCTGGTCGAACAGCTTAGAAGCGAGCGGGAACAGGTCGACAATCTCACTCCTGCATTGCAGGAACGTGAAGACCGGGTCGTGGCGCTTGACCAAGAACGCAAGTTTGCCCTTGAAAATGTCGACCGGTTGGAAGAGAAAGTTCGCCAGCGGGATGCAGAGCTGGCGGCATGTGCACAGCGGATTGTCCAGCGTGAGGTGGACGCTGAACAACTACGGGAAGAGATGAGCAACATGAAACGTCAGCATGCACGTGTCCTCGGTGAGCAGATCAGAGCGCTGCAGGAAACGGCTGGACAGGAGGGCGAGGCGAGAAAGCACATGGAGGCGCTTGTAAAGGACAAGGCTGAGGCAGATGTGGAGATGGGAGTGTTGAAGGAACGCGTGAGCGCACTCAAGGATGAGGTCGATCGTCTGAGGCGGCAGGTGCACAGCTTGCAACAGGAGAGCGCGGACAAAGAGGTGAAGATTGTTCAAATCGCTAAACAGCGGGCACAAGATAAAGAAGATTTGAATGGGCTGAACATTGCGCTGGATTCCAAGCAGCAAGAGCTGGAGCTGGTGAGTGATAAACGAATTGATGAACCGTGTTGGGCAGTTTCTGATATGCTGTTGTTACAGCTCAAACGACGAATGGGATTGAAGGGGACGGCAGGGAGTACACCAGCGCAGACTTCCAAAATTGCACATCGTCCGACAATGTCCACGCCAGGAATGTCACGACCTCCTTCTGTCGTCTCGGATTCGGGCAGCGTCAAGGATCGCAAGTTGACCGACACACCTGCCACAAAGACTCCAGCGCTAGGCAAGAGCATCCGCGTGAACACTGCTGGAAATCAGTCATCCACCGGATCGATGGGTCCTCCAGCAAGTAAACCTCGCCCATCCATGATGGGCACTCCGACGCCAACTTCAAGAGCGCTTTCACGGTCGTCTTCCACTCGGCCCATGCAGCCATCGACACCGATCCCCCAGCGGAGTGTTTCCTCGAATATGGATCACCAGACACGGATGAAGATTTCGAGGCAAGCGGTGAATGCAAGCCCAACTCCAAGCTGTCCGGAATCGGATGGAAAGGAGAACGTGGACACGACCAGGAGTGACACGAGAAGACGGAATTTAATCCCAGTTCCTGCTTGAGGTAGGAGTGCTCTTCGATCTTTACACATGTCTCGGAATACTTGGACTGTTCTCTTTCTAAAAAAAAAATCTTTTCGCTGCTGTCAGATCATGCTCTATGTATGTTTGAGAATTGCCCGTAAGGCTTCTCGATAGTGTTGTATCGTTTACACATGTATGTAATACCATACCCTTGTCACCGGTACCACCATATGATCAGTTTTCGTTTCCTGCTCAATTACATACGTCCTTTGTGAATATGCAATATATTTGTCCGATTATGTGCAACGCAACGATTATGCTACCTTGGCACGACTCTTCTGTGCCATGACAGTATCCCGTACCACCAAATTGGGGAGTGGCTTCTTGTCAGGCAGCACCACTCCAGCCTTTGCCTCGGGGCTCATCATCACATTTTTAGAGTAATAATCAGCCCACAAATTCCCGTCTGCGACGTAAGGGTTGAGCATCAAAAATGCTGAAAAATCAGCCAACGAAGGTGACGCATCGGCCACTTTTTGCGACGGTTCCTCCACCAACGTGACTACGGACTCGGAGTCATTAGTAGGATCCGACATCACCACCGCTGGTGACGGATGATGATGATGATGATGATGATACATGGGAGGCATGCTCCGGATGCCAAAGTGGACCAGCTGGATCCAGAAGTACGTCATGGTGATGTGGAAGGTTCGCCCCTTTGCTTGAGCGCTCTTGGCGATGTACCGCTCAATGCCGTCAAAGATCATGTTTTTTCCTGTCGGTGATGGGGAATCAGAAAAATGGGAATATTCGTCGTGAATTATAACGATTTTTGGTGTTCACCTTTCTGCCGTCCATGCGTAGTCAAAACGACATAAGCGATTCGGATGTGGGTGTAGTGGTCCCATGCAGGGAGGCTGATGTCTTCAAACTGAGAAATGAACACATCGGGGGCCGAGTCGCTCTCTGCCCGGGAAAGCCACGAGGTCAACTTGTCGGAGAGCACGTCAGCGGAGCGAGGGTCAGGCATTGGCTTGGGTGTGAATGTGGGTGGATTGGCATCACGTTTAGAACCTGGATTCTCGAGGACGTAGAGCAGCCAGTTGAATGCTTCTGGCATCCCTCCGATAGAAATGTCTTGGGTTGTGCACGTCGGGAAAACGGTGAACGTGTGATGAGCGAACGTTGCAGCGAATTTGTTGTGAACCTCGAAAGGCGTCATAGCTCCAGCCCTATCTTGCTTGTTTGCGAGTCTGAGCAGTCCTCGGTCAGCGTATATCATCTAGACGATTAGTGTACCAAAGGAATGCTCACATGAGAACAGGAATATCCTTGTCAATTCTGGAGTTTGGGTCGGAAAGTAGGACGCTAAGGAGCTTTCCTAACGCCTCTACGCTTTCGTCCAAGTATTCGGGGCTCCTGTCACTGCTATCTACCACCCAAATGATCGCATCGGAGCACGCAGCGTAGAACCGTATCTGTGGTAGAAAGAACTGTCTTCCACACGAGCCAATATCCCAACAAGTCATTCTGAGGTTTCGTCCGCTGGTCGTAGGTGCATTCACAGTTTCGACGTTGAGCCCGATGGTAGGGCTGGTCGTGATAACTTGTCCTAGGGCAAGTTTGTACAGCATGGTCGTTTTCCCTGCACCATTGAGGCCTATCAACGCCACCCGGTATCCATCCGTGTTACGACGATAAAAGCGATCAAGTAGGTGATCAAACATGATGGATATTGTGCGAGTTCCAAGGGCGGGAAATCGACCTTAAATGATCGACTGGCCTGCGGAAACACGTTGAAGGGTGACGCATGTCCACGTAAGTAGTGCTACACATCTTCGACTTCCTTGCTCTGAAAACTTGAAGATTTATCACCTCTGGCAATTTGGCTGAGCCAGTTGTCCAAAGCTTTACATAAACAAGTAAATTGGAAACCCGGAGATCTGGGACAATCATGATGTTGGTGTTGGACGCCAAAGAGAATGCTCTCTTCTTGAACCAAAGCAAACGACAGCAGAGTTTCAGAAATATAATACCCGTGTCCTAAGGTCGTGACAAGGAGAACAGTGAACCCGACTACTTCGAATTTGCACATCTAGCTTTATTCGAACATTTCGAAAATATTCATGGCTTCTATAATTGCGCATTCCCTACCCACAGAAACGTCGACATTTCAGAGTTTGGGTGTCTCAACGAAAGCCACACCCTGAGGGGGCTCAGATAGTGATGATTCAAGAGAGAAGACAACGAACCTTGTCGATATTGGCGGCGAGCTCAGGAAGAGCGTTCTGGATAAGAGAGAGCTCTTTGCCGCTGATGGCACCAATGGTCTGAATATTCTCAACACCACTGGGCTATATACACCCAAACTGTGACGTCACATCAGCGCCAAGGCAAACAAGGATGGAACACCTACGCTAATAGTAATGCGGGTAGCGAAGTACTCCATGTTGGCTTTACCGAGTTCCTTCTTCAGAGCATCGCCTCCAGCCTTGTCTGCAGAGAGATGGACGAAACCGATAGTAGAAACTTTCTCTCCTTTGAGTGCTTTGAGTGCTTGGGTACAGAATTCGGCAGCGGCATACGCCATCGAGAGGGTGGCAGAGCCAGCGCCATCCTTGGCTTTGACGACTTCGTCCCCGCCAAATTGGATACGTTTGACGAGAGCCTCATGCTGTTCGGCTGAGAGATATGGCGGCAGTGAATGGGAGGACTGTGATAGAATGGGAACAATCTACGCATCAAGAACAACCCCAGAATTAAGTTGAAATCAACATGGAGAGCGAGCGAACCATACTGACTGTAACACCGCTGTGGCCTCCAAGTACAGGGACATCGATCAACGGCGCAAGAGAGAGGTCACCAAGAATTTCAGCGACGAAAGTCGAAGCACGAACAACATCCAACGTGGTGACACCGAAAATTCTTGAGGCGAGTTGAGGTGAATCACATGGCTTAAGGGATGTGAACTCACTTTTTTGGATCAAAAACGCCGTGTTTTTTGAAAACCTCAACAACAATGGGTACAGTCGAGTTAACTGGGTTGGAGATGACGAGGACGAATGCCTTGGGAGCTTCCGTGGCAATTCCTATTGCAAGATCGCGCACAATGCCAGCATTTATCTGGAGACGAGATACAGACGGAATCAGGAACAATTGGTAGGGCGAGAGGGGTGTGTGTCACACCTTGAACAAGTCATCTCTATGCGTCAAGTTTCTAGTCATACGGTGACCTTCCTAGTCAAGAAAGATTTAGGACTTGCCTCGTCATCTGATAACAACACGATCGATCAGCTAGATGGAATGAGGGGAAGGATGAGATATTCTTACGCCAGGTTTTCTCGGTACACCAGCGGGAATAATAACAATATCCGCGCCGGTTAAAGCCTTCTTCAAACCATCGTCGGGGGGTAAGTAACCTTCCACCTTTGCAGGAGTAGGAATATGTGCCAAATCGGCAGCAACACCAGGGGTGTTTACGATATCGAACAAACCAAGCTATGAATTTCGATGAGCAAAGTAATGCGATGCATACTCCAAGCGAAAGAACCTCTGAAATGAGAGGGTTAAGCTTGAGAAGTAGAGATAATGGTTGGCCAATGCCACCTAGAAATTGCGTGAGGAAGACAGGAACGAAATAAAATATATTATTGATAATACCAGATGCTCCGAGTACAACTGCCTTGGTCATTTCGCAGGAGAAGTCGTTGGGAGTGGAAGTACTAGTGAAGGGTAGCAAAAGACGGAGCGGGGGGAAGCGGTAACGCGAACACGTGATTTATACATGTGACTACACGATAATTTCACATGTTTTCAGTCAGCGCTTGAAGCTGGCTTAGCTGGGTAACCTTTATATCGACTTGCCTTTTACCAACTCAAGCCGCGGTCTCTGCGTTAAAGCGCCCTTTTAGCTTCTTCCGATGATCACGCATGCCATTCCCATTCTTCTAGATCTTTCAATGCGGACACTCGTAGTCTAACCATGAAGCGGACCTTGGCCTTTTACAGGTGCCATGCTAACTTCTACTTGCTAAATGGTTCTCCCCCCAATCTCGCTATTAAAACCGCGTTCGCAATCCTTCGTCATGCCTCAACTCTCCACCCATGTCTGTAGCAGACATCCCGTCTTCTCTCAGAGGTACCTCGAGTCAGGAATGCGAACGAACCCCTGCATCCAGCCTAGGTCCGAGAGTGTCTTCGAAGCCCGAATTGCCACTTAGATGGAAAGCAGCGATGACCATTCTCACTTGTCTATGTACATGTACGCAACAAAACTCCTTCCACTCTTCCGTACCTGATGAATATCTTTAGTTGGAAATCATTGGTCGAACGTGTTTATCATATTCCCTTTTTGCGTCAGATGATTGGCTTATCATGGAAATGTTTTAGGGACTCATTGTGTATGCCTTTTGATCTAATCATGTTTGATAGTGGCTGAAATAGGTGTATTTCTGCATGCAGCGCATTGAAGACGACCATTATAAAAAATCTTCACATCAATAACTCTGAATTCGCAACTTTGGTAATTCGCTCTTCTATCTCCGTTTGCAACCTTGGCTCATTCCTATAATAGGTGGCCATTACGAATCTTGTGAGCTGGACAGTTGTAGTCTGTTTCTGCTATTAAAAATCATGCGCATGTCCAGGTGAACATCTTTCTCTGTGTCGGTATCGGATTCACCATCGACAAATGGGGCGGTCCTTTGTTATCCGTCGTCCTCGCCACTTTCCATTTAAGCGGCGCCCTCGTCATGGCTGGTTCCGCTACCAACCATTTCAATAGCTACCCACTACTCGTGTTTGGCAAAGTCATTGCTGCCATCGGAGACGGCTCCCTGGACAACGCTCAACATCGAATATTTTCAACTTACTTTGCCCCAGGGAAAGGTTTTGCTTTTTCCATTGGCGAGTGCTGCCAGTACCTTGTCTTTGGGGAAGCAGGCTTCTCATTTCGCCTTTGTTTTTTTCAGGCATAATTTGGTGAGGGAATACATGCATAGGCTTTCCTAAAGTTGTCATCATCGTCATGCCTGTATAGGTCAATGGCCAACCTGGCTCAGTTTCTGGGTCAATCTACTGCCAATGTCATCGCCATGGAGCTGCACAGCTACGCTTGGCCCCTATGGATTAGCGCCGTTGTCAGTCTCTTTTCGCTCCTTTGTGCAATTTCCGTCTTGTTCCTAGACGTGTTCTTGCGATCACAATATGTCGTGACGGACCAGATAAGCGGGAATATTCATACCGGGTCCGTGAGACCTGGGATTTTCAAGTTGAGCACGATTAGAGGACTTTCGATGACCTTTTGGATCGTGGTGTTCTTTGCTGTTTTTGAGAATGCAGGCGTGCAGTCATTCGTTTCGATTTCCACGTAAGTGACACTGAGCGTAACCTGTTTCTGGTCATGACTGACGCCCGAATCGTGCAGGCAGTTCGCCCAACAGCGCTTGGGCAAGAGTGCAGTCGTCGGAGGCTGGGTGTCCGCCTTGTACCTTCTCCTTCCTGTGGCTTTGACGCCTTTCTTGGGGGTTTTTATTGATGCCTTTGGTCACCGCATATCCATCCGTCCGTATTCCTCACCAGATTGTTGCTATACAAAATTAATGGATGTACAGTATTCGTATCTGGGGTATTCTTTCTTGTGTCGATGCTTCTCTTGAAGTTCTCTCATAGTTTTCCTACCTTCGGTATGTGTTTATCCTGGTTCTATTTCAAATAAGAACTAAGAACGCGAAGTGGCTGCATATGTTTTTTATGCTCTGTCCCAGGTCATTCACATCTCAAAATTGATTCCTCTCACTCTAATGCCATCATTACAGGCTGTAACGCCTGCCCCTCAAGTCGAGATTATTCGCAGCGTAATTCCAGATCCTCAATACTTTGCCACAGGGTACGTGTCATTTGAGCATCTCCATCAACTGATGTGAACCACTGCTACCCCGATAGATTTGCCATCAAAAGTAGCGCAATTACGCTTTTTCGTTTCCCCTGGCGCTGATTGCTTTCCCGCAGAATCTGTTGTTCAAGCATCGATAGTCATTATAACTACGGCTGCCGGTAGACTGCAAGACCTATCGCACTCCTCGCTAGACCCTGGCGTCACTCTCTGGCTCGTCTACGCCTGCATCTCCGTCGTCATCTCGAGTGTCCTTCTAGTCCTGTCCTACAGCACTGTTGGTCAGACCTTGCTCCCTGCTGCGAGGCTGGCGCAGGTGGCGCCCTGGAGGTTAGGATCAGAAGTAGAACGGCTTTGGAAAGGCAAAATATTGAGGTCGGAGGCAGGGCCTGACTTGACCGTCAAAGAGAAGGAAAGGATCCTCAAATCGGCACGATGCCCAACCCAACTCTCCGCCAAGTTGCTCCTTCCTATCGGCGTGGTCGTGATTGTTCTGATTGGTTGGATCATGTTTGGACTTGGCGTTGTGTGGGGTGTGCACGGAAACGTTATTGCTGGGACTGTTGGGGAGTGACCCCACCCCCCGGTGGTCCCAATCCTCAAATTGGTCAACATTGGCTCAAATGGCACTATTTGTGCTTTTAACGCCAACTGTGATCTGTTATTCTGTTATTCTACTTCGACGTGATATCAGACACATCTGTCGAACACACGCCTACAACAATCTCTGGTCCTCTATTAGCCTTCAAGCTTCAAGACTCCATCAAACTCGTAACGCCTGCCTTCGTCTCGAGAAGCTTATCATCATTGGGGCAATAATGTAGGCGTATCTGCATTGCAGTTGTACTTTCGAGCTACCAAGTTTCCACCCAATCCATGACTTTCCGCCATGTAGCGCTGGGTTACGTTGAGTCAGAAACTATTCCCAATGGGTACTGTAAGTACATAATTCGTTTGCTCCGAGTCTCGATTTAGTGCTAAATACTAAAGCAGAGGAAGCTGTTTCTTTACGTGAACTTGCGATCATCGCGGTGAGAAGAATGTCAAAGAACTTCTTTCACCAGCATTAATATTCACGCTCTGGTCTGTTTAGGTCCTTTAGGATCATTAACCATTATTGTGTTCCGCGACAATCACGTGCACCACGAAAGCCAGATATAAAGTCCTTCCCGCGTTCTAAGCTCAACAGAACTTGATGGACTCCCTCACATTTTACTTGCCAATCGTTCTTCTCATCACTTTCGCGCTTTTTCTGAGAGTCCGTGCAACTCGAAGAAATCCCTCTCTTCCTCCAGGCCCTCCCGCGGACCCATTAATTGGTCATGCACGCATGATTCCCCGACAGGGCCAGGGAGAACTCTACCATCAGTGGGGCAAAAAATACGGCACGTATATATATATATATATATATCGAAATCATCATTAT
The DNA here is from genome assembly GCA_963555575.2 of Hygrocybe coccinea. Classification (NCBI taxonomy): domain Eukaryota; kingdom Fungi; phylum Basidiomycota; class Agaricomycetes; order Agaricales; family Hygrophoraceae; genus Hygrocybe; species Hygrocybe coccinea. The sequence goes on from OY741999.1 coordinate 2,360,078, forward strand.
TCAAACATTAGCTGAAATTGATTGATGACATTTTAGGCGATGTGATCTACCTGAGCATCTTTGGGCAGCCAGTCATCGTGCTGAACAGCGTTCGAGCAGCGATAGACCTCTTGGATAAAAGGAGCGTGAAATACAGTGACAGACCGAGGTTCGTCATGTTCGTTGACATGTGAGTTTGCCGTCTCGTCTTTGCCAATGGTGAATCGTAACATAATGCCTCCTTCAGATTGGGGGCATACCCTGCTCTTAGTTTCTTGGAGTATGGCAAGCGATTCCACAAACATCGCAGGCTTTTCCACTCGCTGTTCTCCCGAGACCAGTGTTACGCCTTTGAGAAAATTCAGACTGTAGAAGCGCGCGTGCTGGTTAAAAGCCTCGTCGCCTCCCCGGAATCCTTCCGCTTCCTCGTCCGGCGGTTGGTAGTGCTTAATTAATATCTTCCCGGTCCATATTTTCATGATCAACTCTCTCCCCAGGTTTGCCACGGCGCTGGTGATAAAGATCGCTTATGGCCACCAGATCCTTTCCGATGACGACCGATACATCAAGGTGGCAGAACGTTTCTCACACGCGGTTAATACCGCAGGACGTCCGATTGGAACTCCCCCCGATTTCCTGCCATTTCGTATGTCAAATCCTTAGATTTCGTAAACAGCCTCGGCGCTTACCCCTTCGGGAAAAAAAAAAAAAAAAACTGATCCCGACAGTGAGGCATCTCCCGGCGTGGTTTCCAGGTGCTTGGTGGTCTCGACATGGCCGAGATTGGCGACAGGCAGTGAGAGACATCTTTGAGGTTCCTTTTGAGGATGTCCGGAAACAATTGGTATGCATTTTCTGGCTCGACTTGGACCTTGGATTCTTATATCCTTTACAAGGCAAATGGCGACATAGTACAACCTTCGTTTGTGGCCACTCACCTTGAGACGCTCGCACAAGGAGTAGCATCTGAAGAAGACATTGAGGATATCAAGGGGGCTGCCGGCACGATTTTTGCAGGTCGGCTACCACATGGCTACCTTCCCACTTCCTCATACTAATGTCGTCCAATCACTACTACTACTACTACTACTATTAGGGGGCATGGAAACCGTTGGTTCACTCATTTCTGCCATCGTCTACTAACCGACTTTACATTTTGGTGTAGACATGGGCAACGATCATCACATTCATCCTCGCCATGACTCTTTACCCAGAAAAGCAAAGAAAGGCACAAGAAGAGATCGATGCCATTGTCGGCCATGATCGGCTCCCTGAATTTAGTGATCGCCACGCTCTTCCATACGTCGAAGGCTTGTTGCAGGAGGTCCTGAGGTATGTGCACACTTCCTCTGGCTCGACAATACCCTTGATGCCACGTCTCCCCCCCTAGATGGTATCCCGCTGGCCCCCTTGGTGAGTCGAGCTGGCATTGCTGGCATTTACAGGTGATGAACTTGACTACGACCCAAAGGTCTTCCTCATCGCGTAACGGAAGATGACACCTACAGAGGAATGTTCATCCCGAAGGGCTCAATAGTAATTGGGAATGCTCTGTACGTGTGTTCTGAGTATTCGCTGAAAAACATCTGACGCTGGCCAATGCACAGGAGCATGTCACTAGATGAGACCGTCTACGCAGAGCCTCACAAGTTCTCTCCTGAGCGATTCCTGCCTAAACCAGCTGGGAATGAGGAACCTTATCCAATCGCGTCATTCGGATTCGGACGACGGTGAGCCTGAAGGGGGTGATCAGTCCGTCGTACTGACAGCTCGAGTTGTTTGCTTTTTTTTTTACACAGCGTCTGTCCTGGTCGGTACCTTGCGGAAACCAGCGTCTGGATAGTCATCGCAACCGTGTTGGCTGTTTTCAACATCGGCAAGGCGAGAGGGGAGGATGGGGAAGAGATCGTACCAGAGGTGTCGTTTATGAACGGTTTAACAAGGTGGGTTTGTTCGACGTATTCGTGCCCCCCCTCCCCCCACACATGTGTCTTTTCTTTTTTTTTTTTTTAGTCAACCGAAGGAATTCAAGTGTGTCATATCTCCGCGGTCTAACAAGGCCGAATTGCTGGTGATGCAGGCTACGGCTTCTGTTGCTCGATGATCTGCATACTTTCTTTTTTTTTCTGTCTTTTTTTATGTCTTTTGTTTTTTGTTTTTTGTTTTTTCCACCAGAAGTCTGGACAGCGTAATGAGCCCCAGATAACGATATCGTCAAATTGACGAGAACTTGAGCACAGGTGTTCTTGTTGCTCGAGCAACGCCCCAGAATTTGGGTCTTCTATTTCTCTCTATCCGTGCCACGTACAACACCAATTCCTACCCCTCTTGCTGTATGTATGTATACTCCCTCGCACATTAGGACAAAAATAAGTTTTCCTAACCTAAGCACACTGTTTTATGCAAAATCGCCATGTACGGCCCTTTCTAAGTTATCCTAAGTACCTTTTTATCTAAGATGCTATTTAAACCTCTTTTACTGCATAGAGCTTCCCCCAGAAGCACCTGAAGAGCTGTGTATGGTCCAGCTCGATCGTCTGCCTACATATAATTGACCACTCCAAAATTCCCCTTTTGTATCCGAGTTCTACAGGCCCGTGGCCGGGACACGATCGAGAGCGAGGTGCAAATTCTTCTGCTTCGAAATGCTAATAATCAGATCTCAAGAATACCGAAGAGTAAAATGCGCCCTGACGCCAGAACTTGTTCCGCTACTCTAACCAGACTCTAATCTCTCCGAGTCATTTCAACTTCCTCCAAATTTCTGCCATCGCTGCCTCAGCAAGAAGCATGACGAGCATCAAATCCTACATCTCGTCAGTCCTGCCTTCCTCCAAGTCAAATCCAACAATCACTCCCGCTCTCACAAAACCTATCCTCCTCTCCACTGCGTCTTCCATCATTAATCAATATCCCTCTATCACTTCCGCATATCTGTTCGGCTCCTATGCAAAAGGCACCGCTAGAGATGACAGTGATGTTGATATTGCGCTCTTCAGTGACGCAAAAGGGGTGGGAGCTCATGACTGTTGTCGGCGGTGTTCACATGGATCTCGAAGAGGCGTTCAAAGGGAAGGAGATTGATCTGTCAGTATGTCCTCCGGAGGACCTCGTACAGCGAGTAGCAAAGTATTGGGTGAAGATTGATTTGGAGAATATTCCGACGCTTGCAGAGAAGGATCGTGGTGGGGATCCTCAAGGTCGTGGCACAGCAGGCTCAGCGTGAAACATACGGGGCTGAAGGTTGCCAGTGCCGAAGGGTTTTCGACGCCACCTGACTCGGAACTTGTTTTTCGACGGCCACCATGCCTCCAAAGCACCAAAGATGATACCGATATCGAAACCCTTGTCCCTCTAGACAAAGGATTGGTTGATGGGCTCCAGCAACCCGACCGCGACGAACTTGCTGCGGTATTGGCCCATATTGCCAATGTGTCCACCATTTCTACAGCTGCATTTAAAAAGGCCAGAATTGAGCTCCCCTCATTCTCTACCGCTAAATGGTCCGATTTTGCCAAACAATTTGGTCTGCCGCGGAATGTTGAAAACCTCAAACTCGAAGTTTTCACGACGCCCAAATACTGCCTTCCGCCGTCATTGCATGAGGCCATGTTCGAGAATGCTTGGCGTTGGCAGGACGTCTACCGCGAGAAGGTTGATCACACAAGTGAGCAGGCAAGAGTTAGAATTTTAGATCCAGTATGTCGGCGAAATAGTGGTTGTATGCACTTTCTTTAACGGTGAATGGTGCAGTGTTTCCATTGTAGCATTATTTCAAGGTCGGATCATCGACAAGCCGGGGGAACCAATGATGGAAACTCAATACTCAACTGGAGGCGAAGTTGACCATGAGGTCAGTTCCTTGTTCAATGGTTGCGAGTTCTGAAACGGCTATTTTGGTAGATCTTCATAATAGGCGACGCCCTCTTCCTTGTCATCGAGCCCAAGCTCAACGACCCGATGATTAATGCATTAGCCCAATTGTTCCTCGAACTCCTATGTGTGTCTTGCCTATTAACTGTTTATACTCGATAATAAACAGACTGCTAGCCGCTGCTGAAATGAACAAGTTGAGGGAGTTCACGGGATTGCGCATTTACGGCCTTTTGACTGACCTCACCAAGTTTAAATTCTACTCATATGATCCCACCACCAACCAATTCGGCTATGACGAGACGATAATCATCGACAACAAAAGGATTAATGCGTTCTCCGACATGATGATAAGTCTGTATTTCTTCTCCCCATTGTAGTTATTCAGAATTTATTTTCTCTTTCAGTTTCCAATAAGATCTTCGGTCTTATACTGTCAGCATATAAAGAAAGTTTGCGCAAAAGTATAGATTCCAGCCGCGAGAGGGCAAAACACGAGGTCAGCCTGTCTGTAATATGTAGAAAACAAACTTATTGACACATATATTGTTTTCGTCGCCACTTGGACAGCGTATAGTATGTCCTTAAAACTAATTAGTTGACTGAGGCTGACACTACCTGTGGTTTCCTGCGCTTGCTGGTGGATGAAAGAAACAAGGTGACCGTAAATCGACTGGCCCGTGGGAATCTGCACTTGCATTAGCTCAGGAATGCTGTGCCAAATTCGAAGAGATACAGAGTCCTCTTGACATAGAAGAAAAGGCAAATGAGGCTTTGAACTTGCTAACCGAAAGGTAGGCAGCTGCTCAAGCGATAACCTTATCTTATTTTGAATGTAAAATGGTAACCAACCACACCACACTTGACAGTGTTCGCTCCATCCCTCGTGCAGCCAGCTTTACGGGAGAAAATGATGACCCTGCGACACCAGCTGAGCTCAAGGAACTGGCGGCCCTTGTTGCCGAAGTAATGTATCAGTGTTACTTTGAGTAGGTATGAAATTTTGAAAAATGTAATCTGTCGAATAGACCTGTAGTTCCATCTGCAGCATACATCAGCAAAATTGGTTTTCGATATAGCAGGCTACATAGTGCTATGTAGTTCTATGTAGACATGCCTATAAACCATAAGACTTCACTATGGCCTGCTATAGCAGCTTCTTTGACCCTGAAAACCCAGTTTTGCTGACTTGGATGTAAGGAGAAAGTGTCAGCATCTGCACCTGCTCCTCCTGCTGCTGGCAAGTTCTGGATGCGGCTCGTCAGTTGCCAGGATGATGGAGCGTGAAGTCGCTCACGATATCCACCTCCTCTACTGAAAGCAACCACATTCACAGCTTTATTCCGAAGCGCACTGCATGGAGGTCCAAGGCTCAGGATTCCGGTGACAGAGCCCGACACTATGCACTCTGGCTCGTCAGTTACGCCTGGGTATACTCGTCAGCCACACGTAGAGCGACTAGAAGAAGTATACCACCCTCCGAGCGAGAGCATTCTCCACAAGTACTCGGCACCTCGGGTTGCGCCAACTTGAGTGAGGAACCTTAAGTGTCGAAAGCGACGAGCTAAGAGCTGTAGTCTGAGAGCCACAGGTGCTACATTCCTCGGATGTGAGGTGAATTTCCCTCCCCGCATCAGAGAGATGACAACCAACGATCCTTTATCAGAGGATGAAACAGTTCAACCACCTTCGAGCGCCGCACTCGCTTTTGGACTCCATGAGATAAACTTGGAGAAACATCCTTAGCTGTCGCTTAACTGCTCAACCACAGAATGCCCTACCTTGCCATCATATAACAATAACGCACGGCAGGGTGACCCAGCGTGACGCGCCAAATGGTGAAGGTTCCCTTCCTGGAGACTGCCACGGCTCAATTTCGTGGGCGTCGTGTACCATTTGTAAGGAAAGGTAGCAAACGAAGCTGTCAATACCGTAAGTAATTGTCAGACGCCAGTGGAAGTAAAGCTACCTGCCTTCTGAAGCACGGAAATTTCGATAGAATAGGCAGGAAATCGTCAGATAAGCCTATATATCCATCATCAGATATCGTGGAAGAGACGATGCCACAACGATCAGACACACCTGTTTCGGTCAAAACGACGATGCCATGCGGCATGGCCAACTACGAGACTCTAACTGGAGCTCGCCACGGTCGGAGGTGTCGGATCCCCGCTGCGCTGAACCGACTTACTCCATTTGCAGTGCAAAAGGATGAAGTGGCGAAAGAATCTCCGGTACAAGCCGCATCAGGGCTGCTCCAGTACGCCGCCGCAGAACCAAGAGAAAGTCATCCAGGCCACAGATCAGAAGCACCAATCCACCTGGCGAACGAACCAAGACAATCTACTAAACAGAATTCTACCTTCGGAACAGAAACATACCCTGACGTAAAGAAATTCGTTTTCTGTACGAGGACACTGTCACAGGGGTCGGACAACAGCAGTGCGCGGTCGATTATGGTAAGCTATTCTGCCAGCTCACTCGGTGAAGGGAGAAAGTAAGAAGATCCCTCCGAATGAGCGAACATACGACTTCTGGCTTTCGTCGATCGTCGACTCATGCAACAACGTCTTGCAGCTTCAGAGAAGGAGAATTTTGCACTTGCAGCAGAGTTGAAGGCAACGAAGTGAGTACCAGCATCATATTGCCTTGATCCTGCTGCATTCTTTCGAAATTTTAGGTCGGCACCGTGACTATCTCAAGTTGTAGATAAAATTCCATCCGATGGCCGCACAAACAACCTACCTTCCAAGAAAGACACCTCTCAATAAATCAGACTATCCAAAGGTAAAATTTTGGATGAAAAAGATTATTTAGGAAACGGCGCCGAGAAAAGATTGGCGACACCAATGCTCTAGCCACCGCAAAACGATACAGACGACAGCGATGGTGAAGAGAACGAAGACAAAAGATATACGTACCTGGAAGGTTTCAATGGTAATCCCATCACTGCAGAACGACTTTGGCAAATATCTGCAAAGGGCCAAAGTTCGACTGGAATCTCCAATAGATCTCGATGATGCGAAGCTGATTTGCATGGAGAAGTTCCAAACATTTCGACAACACTCCCGTGGACGATGGCAAATCGGGTGGTCCTACCGTCCCTGCTGCAGGTTTCAAGCCAGGCCTGGGTGTGGAAAAGCTTACCCTGGTGAGTCCTTTCTATTACCAAGGACAATCTTCCTGACACCGTGCATTCCCTGCCATAAAAACCAGTCCAGTTTCATAGACCCATTGTAAGTTATTTATCAAGTTGTTGGTGACACGTGCTGACTCTTTGGTGTTTAATCTGAGTGAAAATATCGCTTTCAAAATCGACTTGGATCATATCGGTATGCTCCAAAAATTAGAAACAACCACAGCGAATGCTTCAGCAATGTCTTCATCCGATCCCACTCAAACGTCTTTGAAATCCATGTTGAAATCCATGTGCCCAGTTCCAGCATCTTCGTCGGTGCCGGCTTTGTCACGTCTGTAACTTTATCTATGCTCGTGCCATTGTCTTCTGTACCTATGCCGTTCTCTTCTGCGCTTGCACTGCCGTCTTCTGCACCTGCACCGCCGTCTTCTGCGCTTGTGGCGCCGTCTTCCATACCTGTGGTGCCATCTTCTATGCTTGTGCTGCCGTATTCCATACATGAGCTGCCATCTTCTGCACCTGTGCCGCTGGCTTCTATACCTGCACTGCTGTCGACTGGTATGTTTATCTGCACCTATTCATCCACATCATAAGCTATACCACCCATAGCATCAACCGGCGCAATTAGAACCAACTAAAACTGCAGCACTTGCGACTTCAAAAGCAAAACGTTTATCCAAGTCCAAGTCGACATATGCTAAACTGGGACCAGCGAACATTGCAAGGTACCATCTATTAGTCGCTTCCGAGCCTGACTAAGATATCTTGTTACAGAATATACGTATGCACGACTGGCTCACAACGAACACAGGCGCGACTGTTGGATGACTTGCAAGAAATATTTTGGTGGTCTTACCAAAGACGAACTTGTTGTATGTACACTCTTCTCGCATTTTCCAGCATTACGAGATTCTTGCCAAGGAAATGGTCCTGTCCCAATTTGCCATTGTTCTCCACTTTCTCTCAGTCTCTTGCTCACAATCTTTCCTCCAGAAAAACAGCAAAACGACAATGACATGAAACCTGAAAGTCATTGCATGACTGGGTGGCATCAACAGAACAGGATTGAAGCAGGGGGGCATGACTGGGTGGCATCAACGGAACAGGATTGTATAGAAGCAAGGGGTCAAGGGAGTGAGAGAGTATTTTTTGTAATCGTTTGCAAATTCACTGTGATCGCTGTCTGACCCACCTACCGAAATAGCACAAACCACAGCAGAATCCACTGCCACTGGTAGATTAAAGGATTGATATCGATGTGCGGGATCAAATAAAACATCCGCCGGGGTTTTTTTGCACAGCTGACCCCTCACACCCCAACTCCTATTCCACTTGCAGCTAACTTACTTACGGTGACTATGACGCGCGGATGGAGCTTATAATAAATTTCAAGTTTCAGATGCAAGGTACCGTACCATACTTGGGCGTCTCTCTCCACAGACACCGACTACGGTATTAATATTAGATACCACCATGATGCACGACTTCCCCCGAGCGACTTGGCAACAGCCAAGCCAGGCCAGGTCGGGCCACAGAAAAACTAGTTGGCATATATGCCATACGTTACTTCAAGCATGCAGTCACAAGGTTTTCGTGCCTATCTATAGACGAGCGCGAATCGCCCCCCCCTTCTCTTGCTTTACCCCTTGGGCAAATTGATACCGCACAACATCACGATGATACATGGCCACTGAGTACGGTTGCATCAAATCACACACACACAAACGTGTCCAAAGCGCCAAATGGTGGATCGCCGGTGACCGGCGGTGACGACTGACCAGAAAATTTAGGGGGTGGATGGGTACGGTTGGTTTTGAAAAAAACCATGGCCAGTGACATCCTGTCTGTCGACGTGAAAAAAAAATAGTGGCTTTGCTGATACCCGTCCGCCCGCTTGAGAGTGACTGATTGGAAGACACAGCAGGGGCCACCAGAAAAAAAAGAAGCAACAGAACACATATACCCGGGGACAGGGACATAAGGCAGGCACAACGTTAACGTGTTGATTCACCTCACACGAGCGAACCACCGAAGCTTGACAGCGGTAGACGGAAAAAAAAAAGGTTCGCCGATGGAGCACTGGCATCTGGCATCTGCATCAGATATCGTCGCCACCAACACCGGGTATCACTTTTACCACGGTCCACCAATTGCAAAACCCAGCAGGAAGGATCAGGGTCAAGGTTTAGGCAGGCAGGCTTAGGCACGCCTTGGATGCGGGGAATTATTGGTGGGCCAGCTCAACTCGCCCAAATCAGACCCTGCATACGGGATGGGGTCAAACCCAAACCGCCGGAAAGCCAATGGCAAAAAGTCACGCAGAACCATAACCGTCAAGCGTGTATCAATCAGGAACCCACTACGTATAGCTAGCCTGCGAACAAACTATCAAGTGCCGCGTGACGAGATCAGGGCGTAGCCTAGTGTGAATCAGTGTATGATGGCATCGTACACTGCCCTCCTCTAACAACGCCCTCGTCAAAACCCGTCGAGACATCCACTACCATTATCTTCATTTGCGAAGCTGGAGAGCAGCTTGGCGACGCCGAGTCTAGCGGAGCCACGTTTGAGTGCAGAGCACCTTTTCGAGGGGGGACCGGGTATTGTTTCTGGCTTGTCAAGGTCATGATCCCCTCGTATACGATCTCTATCACGGGAGCGTTCACGTCGGCGTAAGCGTGGACGGAGGGGTTTCTGCACGATTTCGTCCTCACTGGTAGGGTATTTGCAGTCGTGGGGCGGAGATGGAGAACGAAGTGGGAAGGGCGGGTACGGAGAATACTCGATAAATCTGGTGACATGAGGTGATGGCTTTGAAAAAGAGGAATCTGAGATGGAAAGGCGATTGAGTCGATTGAGAGTGGAATCGAAGTAGGGATCTGGATATGGCGATTCTGTAGGAGTACAAATAGAGCTGTCACTTTCGTCCGAGTCATCAGGTATGAGAGGCGGAAGCTGTGGGTATGCAGGGGTGGGTGTGCGTTGGGGGTCGTCTGGGAGAGGGCCAAAAAAGGGGTCATTGCAACGGGGGCCAGAGAAGGATTGGCTAAATGCTAGGGCACGGGGGTGGAGGTCTCTGCCGTTGGCGGGCGGGGTATTAAGGGTATTGGGGCGACGGCAGGGGTCGTCGAGGCTGTAGGTGCGACCTGGACAGCCGCGTTCTGGAAGAGCGCACGAGTTAGGGGCGACGATGATTGGGGAACGGTCATAAATAGAGGGGGAGTAGGCGGTGAAGGTGCATGTGAGGGACGAGGAGGGGGGGAAATGGACGGCGTGGGTGTGGTGATGGGGAGGGTGGAGTTGAGAGGGGGAAGGGTGTTTGAGGATTGGGCGAGGAGGGGACATCGGGGTGGGGTTGTAGGCCGTCGAGGGTGTTGACGGGCAACAGCCTGAGACGGCTTGTGTTAGCAGAGCAAGGGAAGCATTGAGAGGAATTGGTGGTGGTTAAAAGGCAGGAATCAACAATCAACAAAAGATAAACAAACCGGGTGTACATCGGACACGATATCCGGTATCTCCGCAAGGCTTTCATTTGATAAGCAGCAAGGATTGGCCGATAGAGTGTCTTGCCGCAAGTGAGCCTACCGGGTCTCCGGTCCTCTCAGTCATGTCCTATGTGGTCTTGTATTGTCCAGTTATTTATCGAGGGATTTACGCCAGTAACCGCTCGTAGCACCCGTTCTGTTCGGATACAGACGCTGCATTCCCCCATCGACATCGCCAAGGCCAAGACACTCACCTCGTCGGGAACTCGACTGATTCTTCACCTTGGCGGCTTCCCTTCTTCAGTGCTTCAGAGCCCGCCCCTTCACTTGCTTTCCACCAGAAAACTCATCCTTAATTCACCCTGCTTCCTGATATACTTACCACCCCACAACCATGCTCGTTGGAGCACAGAACGCGGGTAGTGCTACCCCGGGGAGATCGGCCTATGTATATGCGTACCAGCACTGACACTGCTCAATTTGAACTCAGGTGATATTGAAGTAGCGGTGACAGCACCAATTCGCAACGTGTCGCGATTCAATACAAGATCTACGCATGTGAAATGCTCCATGCCTTTCGCCAGAGCCAAACCTTGCCATGTAAACCATGCGCTAAACACACGATCATCTCTGAGAGAAATAAATAATAATAAAATGTCAATATGGTGGTTACCAGAACATGAATACTTGGATCAAATCAAAACACTGACGCTCACTGGAAGAAAAACAAACAAGCTCCACTTATAGGTGTATCACACAATTCGGAAGCGACATGGACAAACAAGCTAACACCATACACATGGCAGATCGAGACACATTAGCAGCCCAAGGAGTCCTGTCACCGCAATGGCCATCCTCCACACAGACCCAGTCCTCGTGTGAGACAGTGCCGGCTTGGAAACAAGGCGAAAACAAACAAACACCCTTCCCGGAGGTGACACCGGCACCCTTCTTGGCAGGAAAAAACCGGCATATCGTAGGCTCCCCACTGGCCTACTGGGGGTTGTCAAATGCAAGTCGCACATTGAGTTGATTCATTGGGGGGAAAACGGCTTGTGCCCAGAAATCGACCTGGAAAACTGTGGCAGCGGAACGGCTGATTTTACTTTATTTTTCGGGAAAATTCGTGGGCTTGGCGTGGTCAGACATGACCCTGTGACTCGGAGCCCAAACAGCAACTCAGGCCGTCGCGTTCGGTGATTTTGACGGAGGAAAAAAGTCCCTCCTCGGGTTGGGCCGGGCGCAACTAAAAACACCTGAAGAGAAAGCAAAAAAAAAAGAAGCTTCATGGAGCATTTGTTTAGGTCATGATGACGACGCAGAAGAGGGGGGGTAAGAGAGGGTCGCGGCTTTATCCGCACCGATCTATAGGTGCGACCCCCAAAACGTTGATGGGTAAAGCCGGGTGGGTGGATACTGAAAGGTACATGAAAATAAAATAATATCAGAGGAGCAAAAAGCAAGGAGACACGCGATGACATTACAGTTAAAACACGCGAGGAGAATCTCTAAAATAGACATCCCATGCGGATCAGATGCTTCGTTCCAAAGCCTTTCTCTCAATGGAATTCGGATGGGGGAGGGGGGAATCCTTAGTCCAGTTAGAAATCAGAATTCAAGAACAGAAGGGGTGAGGAATGCAACGACATTTGAACTAGAGAAGAAAAAGTAAACGCCTGCTTACAGCTTCAAGCTTTCTAACAATAGAAGATAGCTTGCGTTGGCTGGACAAGTTGCGTAGGCGCCAAGGACACTGATTTCATCCGATACACTTCAAAGAAACTAAATCAGAAAACACGGAACTCAGACATGCGGAATACGAACCGAAATGTAGACTGGGGGAGTGCGGAGAAACGTCAAGGCGAATTTCAAACTCAATAACCTTCTGGATTGAAACACGGGAAAGCGTATGAAATGTGGACTTTTGACTTTCACCTTGACTTTAAGTTTGAGACCTGAATGATTATTAACAGAGCGCTTCAATATTTAGCTTCAAGAGAAAGTTACGGCCCGTACTAGTTCAGAAGTCACTGCTGGGGGGGTTTTCAAGACATCTCGAGGGGGGGGAATATTCGAAGAAAATCTAAGCTGAGTAGCAGGAAGGTCCACGGGTAGAGTCGGGAAAAAACATTTCAGATGTCAACGGGAAGGTGTTGTCTCGTTTGATCCCGTCGGCCCACTACCACCTCAGCTTAGTAGCTCCTCCAGAAAAACAAACGGCCACTTGCGGATGCGTGTGAGACATCCAGGGATTTTGTGGATCCTAAACCAGGACTAGTACCCGTTTCACAGATGGCCCGGGGGGCATGTCTTTTTTGTTTTGAAAATTTGACAGTGACGAGAATATACACAAAGAAATGCGTATTGAAGTGATGTCTGTAAAGGGAATCATGAGGCGAGATGTACTCACAGACTACTACTTTGCGGCGATGACCCTGCAGAGGAATACTTACCGTACGAATTGAAGATGTATTCAGCGCCCTATGATCGAAAACCTTCTGAGCACCCGAAAACTGTACAGTGGCCCGGGGTAAGTGCTAGCCTGAGAGTTGCATGTCGATGCTGGATCCTTCCACTGCGTAGTACCATCGTGGTGTGAAAAACGCTTCTTGAGGTTGGAAAATCGTTTGGGATTCGGAATGAGAGATCGGGTAGTTGACTTTTGAGAATACTGGAAGCGTGACTCGGTTGTCTTCGCCTGCTTGACTGACGCTCTTTCCTTCTCGTCGACGTGTTCAGGAACATAGGTTAGTCCTTCTCTGTGCCAGTTAATTTACTATATTACTTGTTATAACGCTGACTCGGAAGCATGTATGTTGATGATACAGACAATTTATCTAAATACACACCTCCCCATAAGCGGTTGACAAACATTCAGACTTGGAAGGACAACCCGCCTTGCTGAACCTAAGAGCCGAACGAGACAGCTTTCGGAAAGAAGTTCTACGCCAAGTCATTACGATTGCCTTCAAGACTATTAGGTGGGAAATCTGTGTACAGGTATGAGAATAACCGCTACAATTGCATCCATTCTCTACTCAGTTTTGCAGTGGTTTGACGTTGACATATCACATTACCCCTGGGCGCACACAAAGATACTTATTGAACTCTTTCGGGCGATACATTAGCAGATACGAAAGCAAAGAAAACAAAGCACTTGCTACGGCTCCACGCCTCACACGGAAAACAAAACGCCCGCGCACTAAATCCGTTTTACACGTCTATTAGGTTGCTACGTACTTTATCCGAGCCTTCCATTCCAAATGTCCTTATTCGCAAAACAATGCTGTATACACCATGTAACAACAGCCCTCAATATTCAATGCTCCCCTTGGGGTTAGCTGGATTTCTATTGTATGGTGGATCGAGCAACTAACATATCGCGCCCTGCCCTTCTTCTCCTTGAAGGAGTTCATACTGCTAATCACTATTGAAAAGGAATGAACCTAATTGGCATTTTGCGGTTATGGCCCGGGCCATGGGCTGATGAACAAAGCGAATCCTCGGCGTACCTGAATATATTTGCAGGTAGAAGGACAACAAGAGTTGCATCGTCGTTTCTGGATACCACAGATTAAGGCTATGTGAAACGAAAATGCAGTTTGAGGAATGGTATGTACCTGAGCGTAAAGCAACATCACGTAGATATGAGGGTGACCGCTGTCGAGCCTGAGATTGCGTTCAACTCGCCCGATGATCACTAATAAGCTAGTCGTCATCCAGTGTTGCTCCAGGCTTATTGGCCGTTCCATTTCTCACATAACTTCGTTGTCCTCTCCCTCGGTTATGAAAACCTGTGATACCATGTGGTGACTATCATCATCAGCTTGACCGTGATCGCTATACCGCTCAAGAGCAATGAGGTCGAATTTAGCAAGAATTCGGCAAGCACAGTGTAAAGGAATACCAGAACGAATCAGGCGAAAGCAAGAATTTTGATTGTGACCTTAGGCGCTGACAATAGCAAAAAGGGTGTCTATTCTTTTGCCTTTGTAAGAAGATGTAGGCAAGCTTAGCAGAAGAAGGTGCATGCACTCGGAGAGGTCGACCCAGCCGGCTGTCGAACTTGTGGGAACCAGCAGTGAAGGACGAAATCCAATAGTGGACACCTTACGTGGAAGAGAAGACGTGTCTTTTGGTCGCCGGTTGAGAACATCCCATGCCTCCATGATACGAAATACCAGAATAAACGAGGACAATCCAAACCGGGAGGCGATCTACTCCTGATTGACTCCTCAGTAGACGTTGGTGTGGTCACACTGCGAACACATTATATCAAAGAAAGCGAGTCAGAAATTCAGAGTCATTTGATGCCAAGAAACAATTATCATACATATCGCCCATGATAAAATCAGATGAAATTTCGCTGAGCGACTCTGGAATCCGAGATATCGTATGCTTCCCAGTGCCTGACTTCCACTCCCGCTCCCCGTCCTTCTGAAGCTCACCGTATCGCGTCCACGTCCTGGGTCGAGTCGGCGCCTTCCTTCGTCCTCGATCTCGTCGACTGTGGGTGAGTCTCCGTCCTGGCTCGGTTCGGCTTCTCGCTCGCCTCGCTCGTCCTCGTCCTCGTTGGCTCTGGGTGGTCCTCTCGCTCGTCCTCGCTCGTCCTCGTTCTCGTTAGCTCTGGGTGGTCCTCTCGCTCGTCCTCGTCCTCGTCCTCGTCGGCTTTGGGTGGTCCTCCATCCTGGGTCGGCACTTCCCCGGTCCTGGTCGGCTCTGGGTCCTAGTCGGCACTGGGTCCTGGTCCCCCTGGGTCGGCACTTCCTCGGTCCTGGTCGGCGCTGGGTCCTGGTCCTGGTCCTGGTCCTGGTCCTCGATCCCGGTCCTAGTCCTGGTCCTGGTCGGCACTGGATCCTGGTCCTGTCGGCACTGGGTCCCGGTCCTCCTGGGTCCTGGGTCGGCACTTCCCCGGTCCTGGTCGGCACTGGGTCCTGGTCCTGGTCCGGGTCCTCCTGGATCGGCACTGGATCCCGTCCTCCTGGGTGGGTCGGCACTTCCTCGGTCCTGGTCGGCACTGGGTCCTAGTCCCGGTCCCGGTCCTCCTGGGTCGGCACTTCCCCGGTCCTGGTCCTCGTCGGCACTGGGTCCTGATCCTGGTCCCGGTCCTCGGCTCTGGGTCCTGGTCCTGGTCCTCCTGGATCCTGGGTCGGCACTGCAGGTCGGAGTGTTCCTCGTCCTGGTCAGCTCGTCGTTCGTTATGAAGCTAGCGTATCCCAGAAACTTCAACTCTCCCAACCATGACATCCCACATTTCGACTTTCGTCGATCTAATAGAAATGGCAGTGAGAGACGTTTCGATACAGATAATGGTGACAACACTAAGGCAACCCAAACCGAGCATCAAGCAGGTTCAAAACGTCCACCACAATGTCAAAATCGACGTCAGCCAGTAGCGTCGAATCTGCACAAGGAGTGAATGTCAGCAAGAGCCAAAAGGAAGCCAAAAGTTCGATGAAAAGAACACCACGATAACAAAGTCGACGTCAGCCACTTGTTGTCGTCTCCTGGGATCTGCGCAAGGGATAAATATCAGCAAGACAACAAGGGAAAGAGCCAAATGTCCGATGAAAATATAAGAAAATAAGAGATAGACAGAGAGAGAGAGAGAGAGAGAGAGAGAGAGAGAGAGAGATATCACAGAAGAGAGAAAAGAGAAAAGAGAAGAGAGGAATAAAATCACGAAGGAAATCAAGAAATAATAGAGAAAAAGGTAACATGGTCTACCATACGTCTATCGTCCAGACGCCGGTGGCTCCTCCACGACATCAGCGCTAACGTGTTGAGAAGTCACCACTGGTCGAACCATGATAGATATGGCGACGGAAAGATGAGAGATGAGAGTAGGGTATATTGGTTGGATAAAATTAGGGGTATAACGTCCAACACCAAAGAAGAAGAAATAATTAACGAATAGGAACGTTCTCGATACCGAGATTCTTCTTTCTGGGAATGTTCTCGATACCGAGGTTCTTCTTCGCATTCTTTTTGGGGATGTTCTCGATGCCAAGGTCCTTCTTCGCCTTCTTTTTGACGATTCGACCAGCGAGATTCGTCAAAGTCTTCAAGGATTTGGAAGTTGGTTCCCGGATATCCCACCAAGCGACCACCTTCGGAGGGACTACGATAGGCGTTTTCCGGGTGGCATCGTCCCAGTCGCAGAGGTATTCCATGAAGGCTCGACGGTCAAAGGTGCTATAATCAAAGGTGGATACGTGTTTAGGATATCTGCTTTGGGGCATTTTGTATGGAGACGGTGATGGTAGGAAGTCAAGTGGGGAAAACGAGACGGGCGGATGGGCGAACGTTTATATACGTGTCCAACGTTGGTCCCAGTCCAATCCTGAATCCCCTAATGAAAGGCATCTGAGTCAGCCCAGCGTTGGCGCCAGGCATCGGATGCGGAAAAATCGATCATTTTTCCACTGAAAAAATCTCTTTGAATCCTGGTAAAGCCAGCTTTAAGCACTAAGAAAGAAAATGCCAGAGAAACGACAACTTACACAAGTGAAGCGGACGAACGAAAACCCTAATCCTAACCCTAGCGTCCAACGACGTGTCAAGCCACGACAGCTTCAAGTTTTGTAATAATACGTAGATGCTCAACCTGCCTGCAAATTTCAATCATTGACATGCACCCTTTATATCTCTGGCCTCTTCTTTCTTCACTTTCCCTTTGCTTGGAGTCCGCGTTTGCCTCAGTCCTCGCAATTGACTATGGGGCAGACTGGATCAAGGCATCTTTGGTGAAACCTGGCGTTCCCTTTGACGTTCTGCTCAACAAGGATTCAAAGAGGAAAATTCAGTCTGCTGTGGGATGGAAAAACGACGATCGGTTGTTCGGGACTGATGCCTTCAACCTCGTGGGTAACTAATACTTGAGTTTGCACTCGACTGACCATTTCACAGGCATCTCGCTTTCCTTCAGACTCATTCTCATCCATAAAGTACCTCCTGGCAGCGCCATTCGAGTCAGAAGCCGTATCCTTTTTCACAACAATATCCACTGCAGAAGTCGTGGAGACACCGCGCCAAACAGTGGCATTGCGGAGGAGTGACGGCACCGAATGGAGCGTCGAAGAACTTATCGGCATGCAATTTGCATACATCAAGGGTTTGGCAGAATCTCTGGCTGGAGAGAAAGTCTACGAAGTTGTCGTGACCGTGCCGCCCTTCTACACTCAATTCGAACGCGATGCCGTGGCAGACGCAATCGAAGTTGCGGGGCTTCGCACGTTGGCTCTCATCAATGACGGGACAGCTGTAGCAATCAATTACGCCATGACGCGTTCCTTCCCCACCCCCGAATATCATGTCATTTATGACGCTGGCGCGTCTGCTATCCGAGCTACCGTCGTCTCGTTTTCAACGGAGAAGAATGCCAAGGGAGAACCTTCCGAAACCCAAATATCCACAGTAGGAATAGGTTATGACCATCACACTGGCGGAAACGAACTTGATCGTCGACTGCGCGAGATTTTGGTTGAAAATTTCAACAACAAACATAGGAGGGACATTCGAAGTGATAGGAGGGGTATGGCGAAATTGTGGAAGGAGGCAGGCCGTGTCAAAGCAATCTTAAGTGCCAATTCGGATGCTGTGGCGACGGTGAGGTATTACCTCTGATTATCTCTCGCTGTGGACGCTGATGCCGATCATGAAAGGTCGAGAGCGTTGCTTTTGACATTGACTTCCGGTCCAAGATAACTAGGTCTTCGTTTGAGAATGTTTGTTCGGATCTCAAAGACCGCTTTGCCCGCCCCATCTTTGATGCGTTGAACAACGCTGGACTCACTTTGGTCGGTGCTCCCGACGACTTGCTTTCTTCTGTCTAATTCTACTGCAGGACGATATCACGTCGGTAGTCCTCACTGGCGGCAGCACACGAACTCCTATGATTCAAGCGGCGGTGAGGCAGGCTGTGGGAGAGTGAGTGCATCCCATTTCCTCCTGGTGCTCAAATTGAAATAACCCTATTCAGAGACAAAATTGCGCTGAATGTCAATGCCGACGAGGCGGCCGTTCTCGGTAATGGTTGAATCCTTCGATCAAACAATCGTCATCTGATCAACCGAGCAGGTGCTGCGTTCCACGGCGCCAGTCTTAGCAGACAGTTCAAGACCAAAAGCATCAAAGTTTCCGATATTAGTGCCCACACTATTCAAGCCTCCTATCACTCAGCAGCATCTTCTGGGCCCTCCAAACCTCGTACAATTAGTACAGTTATCTTTCCGGCAGGATCAAAGGTCGGCCAGAAAAAGATATTAACGTTCAAACGCCAAGATGATTTCTCTGTCGGGTTGGAATACAAGAATCTTGATTCATCGTTAGTTCACGGGATTAGCGATCGTTCCCTCGAACATTCCTACTTACAATATTGTTTAGAGGACCTCCTACTGGCATTCTGGAAGTGGATATTAACGATGTCAGTGACGCCCTGAACAATTTGACTGAACGGGGAGCAGTGGACCCAGTCGTAAAAGCGACCATCAGGCTGTCCGAGTCTGGCTTTGTTTCGGTCCAGGAAGCGATTGCATTCGGAGAAATCAAGGACGACTCTTTCACAGGTATGGAGAAGGCCTCTGTTTACTGCTCTGCTCACACTCGGGTGTATCAGGTAAATTAAAAGGCTTTTTCGGAGGCGGAACTTCGCCCTCCACAGATGATTCGGAGGATTTCGAAAGCATTCCTCCTCGTGAACCCGACCAAGAGCCGTTTTCATTGCCCAATTCATCGTCTGAATCAGCTGCAGAGACAACAGCACCGCCGAAAGATTTGGAAAAAGATCAGGGCACGATACCGTTGAACATTACTGTTAAATTTTCCTCCATACCACCAATGACAGTAAGCGAGAAACGAACGGCCCGTACTAGGTATGCCAATAACATCTTTCATTTATGGGTTTGACCATGTTGATTTTCCGAACAGACTCCGTGCCATAGATCAAGAGGAGGCCAATAAGCAACGGAAGGAAGAAGCACGTAATAATTTCGAGAGTTACTTGTACCGAGTGAGGGACTTGCTAGACGAAGAAAATAAGGAAACACCTTTCAAGAAGTGTTCGCAGGAGGATGAGAGAAAGGTGATTGCTGACAGGTTGGCGGAATCCTTTACGTGGCTTCACGACAAGGGAGATTCCGCCGACACTGTGCAATTTCTGGATAAACGCAATACCCTAGAGTGAGCTCTCTTCATTCTGCACGCTGTTGTGTGTTGACTGTATTGATAGGATCCTCGAGAGACCTATTATACACCGTTACCAGGAGATAGAGGCCTTCCCGCAGACCTTGAACAACAGTCAGATGTGGAACTGGAGCACGAGACTGTTCCTTACAGAAGCGAAAGCGAATCTGACTGCAGAGGAAGCGGCGGGAGTTCCGTCCAAGTGGACCATGGAGGAACTAGAAGGACTGGAGAAGACATTGAAGGAGCATGAGGTATGGTTGAACGAATGGGTGGAAAAGCAGAAGTCGGTGAAGATGAATCAGGACCCAGTCATCTCCACGACAGAAATGAAGGCGCGGGCAAAAACGCTGGAGACGCAGTTGCAAAGATTGATGAAGAGGAAGGTTCCAAAACCGAAAAAGACCACCACCACTACAAGCGCCCCTGCTATGACAACATCGCCGGAAGGGACGCCAGCTGTGGAGCCAGAAGAGACCACCAACCCTTCGCCCCCTCAGAGTAGTATCCGCGATGAGTTGTAAATATGCGATGGGCTTTATACTATTCTTACATTAAACAACGTCAAGTATTGAGTCCAAGTATTTATGATTAGCAGTCGATGCGCAGCAACGGTGAACTTCCGCATTGGGTGACATTACGTACTTAATCTTGGGCTCGGCGGCTCATTCACCATAGGAATCGCGCCTATACTTGCCCGTCCGTTGTCCTTCTTGCTCTTGTTCTGGAAGTGCTTCTTCCAGTTTGACATTACGCATACCGGTTGACTTTTCTTACCGAATCATTTCTCGCGTTATCTATGTCAAAACGAAGCCAAAACAGTGTAGCACACGAGAAACGCCTCTCAAAGTACCGTGTGACGGACGAAGACTTATTCAGGTCTGTTTTCCTCCTAGAACCCGCATATTTACTAAATACTGGCTTATATAGCTATGTGCTCCGCACTGCGTATGAACGAATTGACTCTGGCAAATCGCCACCTTCTGACAATCGTTATTCCCCAGGTTTCTCAGCTATCTCCTCTTGCCCAAGGTCGTAGAGGCTCCAAGCGCTGAGGTTCGAGAGAAAGAGCATCACTCACGGCTGCAGGGTGCACTGTCAAGTTCAATATTGTCCATCGGTGACCTTTTCAAGGACCTAAGAGACGGGTCGAAAAGCGTTAAATTTCCCGAGAAACTTTTGAAGGTATTGGAGCAGAAGCTGCAGAATATTGCAATGGGGAAGGATCCTACGTGCGTAATTTTTATTAGGCCACGATCTTGAAGAAATCAATTGATCTGGTACCGAAGTCATGCCGACCAACTAATTCGACGGACAATGGGAGTATTCTATGGTCAGTTCAAGAACGACACATTCAAGCGTCAAATGAAAGAAAATCGAAAGATCGAGGAACTTATCCTGATGTTCGCCACTCATGCCACTGGTGTATTGAAGAAAGAGCCATCACTCGCTGGCGATGGGTGGAAACTTGAGCTAAACAGCCAAATCGCACAATTTGTGAAAATACTTCGTGAATGCCTGCGGAACGTCAGCTATGTCTCGCCAGAGCTTCTATCACGATTGGACGTATACACGGCGAAGTTGGCCCCATCACAATCAGCTAATGACTCTGGATATGACTCTGCTTCAACTTCTCGGGATCGTGACACTCTCGGTCATCCCCAATCCCACAGTAGCGTAAAGGACATGCCACTAGTGAAAATTACTGGCCAGCTTTTCAAAGTCTCCGAATCCGCTCTGCAGAGGGAACTCGATCAATATAGGCAATTCTGTACGGAAAAGGTGAGGGCATTTGTTGTTTGGTCAACCTTGCATTTTATTGTTGTTCCAAATAGGCTGCTTTGCTCGATCTCAAAGTAAGTGACCAAATGTAAAGCATCTATCAGATTTCACCGGCATCGATAGACTTGCTTGAAAAATATCAATGCCGGAGCCCCGTTCCCTGGTCGTCGAGAAGATTTTCAGAGTGACTCTGCTTGGCAACAATGGCGAACATCGGAGACGTCGCGGCTCTCACAACTCATGCTGCAAATGATGAAGATAAACCCAGAACTCGCCAAGTCCACACCATCTGACATAACGCCCTCCTTCCAAACAACAAATGCTCGGCCGATGTCTTCTTATTCTTCCACAGCAGTGGACTCTTCAGCAAGGTCTGCTCGCCATGATTCCGTCAGCAGTCGACGCTCTTTCTATGCCGGATCTGCCCCGGACTTCAATGAAGATGGACTGGGCAATGATTTCGACGTTGACGATGAAGTACCTGTTGGCCATCACTTCACCTACATTCCTCCCAATCCTAGGAAGTTTTACCAGCGGTTAGTGGAATGCTGTCTCGTTGCAGACCTGGAAACAATGCTTGGCCCTGAGGTTGACGATAACGAAGAAGTCTCATTGGGGATCCTCTCTCCTGCACACATAGAAATCATTAATGAGTGCGCCTTGCGATGGCGTATTGGGCAGCCATACCGTGCAGTTTGCTTTCTGGATCTGGTCAAACAGTTCTATGAACGCACTGATGTTCCTCTGGAGTGCGTACCAGAAGCCTTACAAATGGTTACCAAGGCCATGCATGATACCGAGCTTGAAAAGTGGCCAATGTCCGATGTAGGTTATATTTACTGTTGACGAAGTGCTACTCATCCATGTCCCTAGTCTGATTTTCTTGCTGGGGTCTATGGCAATTTGTTCAACATATTCCTTTCGTGTCTTTACCATGCCATGGACGCTCTTCCCAATATTAAACCAGCTGAAGTTGAGCCGTACATATCTGTTCTAGATCAAGTACGAAATAGTGGTCTTCTTCAACGCTTTGACGTCGACGTTGCGGCTCGGTTGGCTGACATACAAGAACGAATACAACAACTTGCAAATCGTTACTACGTCAGGAAGATGGAGGAGTTGCAAGCAGCGCCAGGTGTTAATCGAGCACTACCACTTCTTTTGTTCACCGATGATCTAGAAAAAACGGCTAAACTTTTGGACAAGAGGTTCCCGCAGCCTATTCTTGGGTGAGCATCTTCAGTTAATTTTTTTTCAAGGCTGATCCCTGCCTAGGCAAATTGATCTAGTCTCATTAGTTGTCGGAGTGCAAGTACCTCTTTTCGTGGCGGATGTGGAAAGCTATCAAAAGCGTTTATTCGAAGCTTCTATGAATGGACCTACTCCAGATGTACCAATTCAGGACATATTTGCACTCTATCGTCGAATAAAGCTGCTCCTGGGAATGTACAGCGCGTTTTGTCCAGGGTGAGCGAGACTGACATTTCACTTGGTCGTGAAAATGTAATAGTTTCATTATCAGGGGTCATATTGATATGGATATCGGTGTCTTTTTCGAACCCTACGTTCGCCAGTGGCTTGTCAATACCGACAGCAAAACTGGCCAGTGGGTATCCGCTGTAAGCCTCTTGCGCATCTCTTGAAAATATCGGCTGATGCAATTGTAGGCCATAGCCGCGGATAAGGTGCTTCCACCGTAGTCACTACAGTTTTTCACCCCTTAACGTTTTTCTTACTTTCCAGTTCCATGCCGAGGGATCTGAGGGCCATAGCTCATCTATTGTGGATCTGTTTGATTCCTTGCGAAGCCCAATCACTTTCTTGCAAGAACTAGAATGGTCGGACGAATATCAACGTGCCAGATTTTTCACAAGCCTCTCCAAGGTATGTTGACCATGTTCGTTAACGTACGAATTATGTTAAACGGGACCATTATCATCCAGACTATTTCAAAGGCAATCGAACAATACTGTCGAAGTGTTGAAGAGATGTTTATGACTGAGATGTTTCCTCGGCCTTCTGATTATATTCAACCACAGAAGACGTCTGCTTGGCTCGAGAAAGCCAGGCAACTTGCCATTACAGGCGAGAAGAAAGTCGAACCCTTCAACTTCCAGCCGGAATCTTGTGTCAAGTTGAACAATATCGAAGCTGCTCGCAGGCTGCTCGACAACATGTACAATCAAATGCAAGCCGACAAGATGGCGGAAATATTGGAGCAACATGGCCCTCCTGTCCCAGACAAGGTGGAACGAGAGCGGTTTTTGTTCACAGTGAAGATTGTTATTGCCGAAGGTCTCGTACCTTTAGATAGTAATCCGTCTTCGAAACTGGACACTTTCGTCACCCTGAGTGACGAGAATGGCAACCGATTAGCGAAGACCCGAACTGTCTATGAGACATTAAACCCCAGATGTGAGTTGTCTCTTAACGCTTTCCCATTTAACGCTCATGCATGGGTCAGGGGACGAAACTTTCGACATATCCGTTGATAAACCACTTTGGCTCATGGTCAGTATAAGGGATCGGGCCCTTGTGGGCAAGCATGACACTGTTGGCCGAGAATATATTTGCTTGGACCCTCGACTTTACGGCGACTTCTTGGCGCATGATGTCTGGAAGACTTTGGACACCCAAGGCCGCATTCTACTGCGAATCAGTATGGAAGGCGAAAAGGATGACATACAATTCTACTTTGGTCGCGCTTTCAGATCGCTGAAAAGGGCGGAGTCAGATATGCTGCGTATTTTCATCGACAAGGTTTGAACATTGCCAACGCCATCTTAGGGTGCTAATGTGCCTCCTCCCTGTAGATGTCTCCATTCGTACAACAATGTCTTTCGCGAAGTGTGCTCAAGACGTTGATTAAAGGTAATCTTGGACTGGACTATAACAAAGCTTTGGGCAATGTTACTGCGCTCTATCGCTCCGCCCTCGGTCCGTCTGCAAGCGAAGTACAGATACCCCTTCCTCACGCGGAAAAGCCTCGAGTACGACCAGATGAACTTAGCGACGTTGACATCGAACAAGCAATTTTACCGTTGTTTGACTATTTCGATGCCAATCTACAGACCCTTAATACATATCTAAGCGACGATGCGAAACAGACGGTAATGAGCCGAATCTGGAAAGAAGTACTTACGGTAATCGAGGGCCTTCTCGTTCCTCCTCTGTCCGATATTGGAAGCGACATGAAACCACTTACGGATAAGGAGGTGGATATTGTTTTCAAATGGCTGAAGGTGAATGTATTTACTTTGCGTCTCCGAATTCCAACTAATTGCATTCCTTAGTTCCTGCGAGATTATTTCTATGCAGGTGGGGAAGGTCCTGTACCACTGGAGATTCTACAAAATCAGAAATACAGGGATATCTTTTCTATACGGCTCTATTATGATTGGACTACGTACGTGGTACGACTTGATATCCAGGTTCGAGAATAACTGATGGTTGTTGTCACTCAGAGATGCTTTGATGGAGGAATGTGTCCGCATGATGCAGCAAACCCTTCGTGCAGCTCCCTCGTTTAAGAAACGTGCGAAAAGCGTCTACCAACAACGTAATCTGGGCACGATCAAAGAACGCAAGAAGGAGAAACGGCAGGAGAAGGATGTTTCCAGCGGAGAGACGATTATGCGAATTCTCAGAATGAGGTACGATATAAATTATTCCACAACTCTTGTTCCTTGACATTATGTAGGTCCGGAACGTCGGAGTTTATTGCCCATCAACTTCAAATTATGGCTACCATGCAGGCAGAGCAAGAGCACCGGGCTCGAAACGAAGGACAGAAGAAGTTGCAACGACCACGCCAAAATCAGCCACCATTGCCTCCTGTACCTGCATAATGAGATTCTTGGTCACCGATACCTTCAATATCTTATATATCACTTCTTTTCGTGGATTTCGCACAAATGCCTACGGGACATTGTACTACTTAATAATGATGAAGTGACGTGCTAATAATTGGTAACACTGACAGGCGTTTGTATGTGTTTACAAACAACCGCGAATGGCTTTTGTTCTTCAACAATGTGGCCAATAACAGTGGTTGCGATAGCTCGAGAACAATGGCCGCCACGCAGAGTACTTAAGTCCAGATGGATGCCCATTCTCTAACCGTAGCCTGCCCTAGCCGCCTCTCTCAAGTCCAGCACTGGTGCTTTCTCCCCTTCCTCTACATTCTTTCTTTTACGTTGGTGCTGGTGCATCTTGCTCTCTTTTTCTTCTCAACCTCAATTCTCGACCAACGTCTAAACATATAATATCAAAAAACCCTTGTGCAGAGCACAATGCTTCCCGCTCGTGCCTGTTCGTGCTGCTCAAAAAAGTTACCTATCCGATCTAACATGCTATTAATCTAGTTACCTTCATCGGGCTCAATATCGTCCGCGCGTTGAGTATTATTGCTCTCCTGCTGGTATTCTCCAGCAGCATCGTCGTGATGGTCCATGATATCCAAGCCGTCAACCACTTTATCGCTGAAGGGAAGTTAGCAGGCAACTCGACGCTGACGGACTTTGCGGTTGATTGTGACTATATTGAGTATGTTTGACTTGCTTCCGTCTTCTTGCAAGCTCTTAGTACCGCTCGTATTTCAGGGGCAGTACTGTACCAAACCAACCTGCCGGAGCCTTCTGGGCTGTCGTCAACCGTCTGTTCATCGTAGGTCAAGTCATCGTCCTAATCCTATCGGAACTCGGCTGGCCCGCTGTCTTCTTTGACCGCTTCTTCCCTGTTCTTGGAAAGGACTTTGGTCTTGGCGCCCTTGGCGTCTTCCAGTGCCTGTAATTATCTTTCCGTCTCTTCCTAATCACGCACACAAGTTGAGTTTTGCCATTTTAGTATCGGAGCTGCGGTTCTGTCACATTTCGTCGACGATTTTGCACTCGTCTCTGCATTCTTCCTGTTCGCTCTAGGCTGCCTTAACATGCTTGTTGGCCTCATTTGGCGTGAATCCGCCAAGAGCAAACGTTCCATCACCTCTTGGCGTGAACAGGAGAAGGCAGTTCTCCCGACACATGTTACCGGGTTCAGTGTTCGCTCAACTGTGTCCTCGTTTGGCGAGAAAGCGGAGGAGGAGGATGGCCGGGACTCGTTTGGGAGTAGCAATAGAGCTGGGATGGGATTCGGAAGACAGGGCGAGAAGGCTGCTGCCTTACAAGGTCTGAATTGAAACACTACTTCGATCACTTTCCTCTGCTGACTCGCTCTAGGGTTTAATATCTCACGACCTGGCGAGTCGCTCCCCAAGTATATTCCCTCGACTACCGCCAATCAGGCCTAGTGTTAAGAAATTCCATCAAGCACTCACTCACTACAAGGACATGGACTGATATCGTACCAATAATACTTTGTAGCTCTTAGCACAGTTATCTACACATTTTATTCATTCCAATGATCGTAGGCGTGGACTCCGATCCGAAGCGAACAGCTTCCGGATATCTGATAAGATCTGGTCGTGTTTATCTCAGGGCAGCGCCTAGAAAGTTCTCTTTCTTACCTGGACAAGCTCGAATGCCTTCAACTGTCTATATTACGTTCGCGATCTCGGTAGGCAGATACAACATTGATGTTCAACTACAACCAATTCCTGCCGCGTAGTACATCGTCACCTCTGCTCAACCAGTCGGATAGCAACAGTGACGGGAGTTTATCCTCGGGATATGGCCAGTACGGACTCTCGCAGCGGGAGAGAGCATACCTCATTGCGAAACGGAGACAAGAAGCAATGGAGAGGGAGCGTGAGCAGTTGCATATTCAAACAGGAGATGGCAGGCGAGGTAGTAAGATGGTAAGTTGTTCGAATATTGTCTTGGACCGAACAAAAAGTTTTGTTCATGTATAATATAGCAGCCAAACCTGGTGACATCTCCCACTCCCAAACTTCCAGTAACGCCCAGCGTCACAAATGAACAAGTCGCAGCCGTTACCAAGATTCAATCTTTCTACCGTGCTCAGAAAGCGATTTCTGCCATAGTAACACTTCAAAAACAATACCACTCGCTCCGATGCAGTTTCGTCTTCCCGACCAAGCTCGATTTCATCACACGCAGTAACGGACTAATCAGTGTTGACGTTCCGGACACCATACCGGAGCCCGAGATACGCAATCGCATGGAAAGCAGCTCACAGGTTTATAAGCTTGCGTACACGAACACAAATGCACCGCTCCATCTGTACGCGGAGTCGCTCAGCCGCCTGTTGGTCGCGCTCGACGCAGTACAGAGCAACGGCGTGCGACGAGTTCGAGACGCGAGACGCACTGTTGTCCGACAGGTGGAGATAGAGGCAATGTTACTCCAGTGGCGCGTAAGAGCTGTTTGGGATAATTGGAACCACAAGTCGATGAACAATGATATTACTAAAATCGAATCTTCGGAATCCCATGGACAAGCCCCAAAATAACGAGGAGGGAGATCTCACGGTCGGCGGTTTCTTCAACCCTGGAGTCTGTTTGTGACATCAAAGAGGGTGGGCGTGTTACTGGAGGTCTCCGATAAGGTTATGCCTGACCATCATCCTGACGACGTTTCCGTACGTGCACCGGTCGTTCCAGTACCCCTGTCGGATGCAGAAGTATCTTTGTGACGGAGGGGCCATGGCATGTTCGACTTGAATGTTGGACATCCTAACCCATCAACCATCAACCGTCTCCCTGAACTACACGGCGAACGAGAAGATGTGCAAATGATACCACTGCCATTGAGGTTCTGAGTGTAAGGAAGCGGGAGTGGGCGATATCGAGGGTCCGAGGCCAGAGACCAATATACGGTATAGCTGGTAGGGATTTCGTCCCAGCTAGTGCGTTACATCCGCTGTAAACGAGGACTGCATTGACAGTGTGACAGTGTACCGTAATGGCACTTCGCAATTGAGTAGTCAATTGGGTTTTGAAATAAATTTCCGGTGTTTTGCAAGTCATGTGACGCATACCTTTTTTTTCTGGCCGGTGGAATGGTATCCAGTCTCGCAGCGCAACTAGCACAAAATGCATCTCTGAATTCATCTATTTTGTCGCTTGGTCGCAAGACGTGTGAATCTTATCTTTTCACCGGACGAGAGGCTGACCGCCATGACTTGGAATCCATTCTTGCCCTCGGTGTGAACGGTCTTCTCCAGCTCGCGTCTTTGAACCCTGCCTTGCGTGTATATCAGGAGACACTGTTCTCGGATTCTGTTAAGGGTGTCGATCGGACCCTTCTATCTGCCGATTCGAATGCAGAGCTGGATAAGAATATTGCTGGCTTGTTGAGGATGCTTGGACCGTACCTAATGGAGGCCCCCACCGGGAAGGTTATCGAATGGCTCGTAAGACGATTCAGGTGTGTACTAACATATCAAACCACTGGTTTATAGTCACGATGTCCTCTGGCGTTTGGTGGTCTAATTAACTTTTACTAGGATTAACGAGTTTAACGTGGAGGACGTCCTCGCGTTGTTCTGGCCGTATCATGAGTCTCCTCATTTTGCGAAAATGCTCACAATCGTCCATATCAAGTGTGTTATCATTAATCGTCTTGACGCTCTTTCTCACGATTTTCCAGACAGCATTCTACCTGGAGCTTTCTCATCGCTTTCAAGTCTGCTGCTCAAAGCGTCCCACGTGTCTCCATTGTCACCGAGATGCTCCAGAATTCGGATGTGGCTCGTTCGATAGTTTCCCTCCTCCCAAATGCACTCAAGGGCGGTTATATACACCATACGCTGATAGCTTTTAACGCGGCGACTTTGTACGACTACATCGTCCGCAACAAATCTCTGGATGAAGGGACTGTTGCTTTTTTATTACCAGCCGTGCTCGAGCCATTGCAAAAGCCCTTGCCTGAGGCTAGTTCTTCAAAGGATTCTATTGCAAGTGCCTTTCTGTTCATTCACTTCTCTGACACTGAACGATTTTGCTTAGCTGGGGAGTTATGTCCTTCTGTCCACACTCTCCCAGAAATGCAATCTTGTGCCCAAAGCCTTGAAAGCCGTAGTAAGTACGATGGCTAGCTGTGCACACCTCGTCGCCACGCATCAATTTCTCAGTGCGGTCGTGTCCGTGTGTGAACCTCAAGATGAATTAGATAGTCTGTCTGATACAACTATAAAGGATGTCCTTCGTCTTCCGTATGTCAACCCATTGCGAATGTGGAGGACGCCGCTCATCTTATTTACAAGGGACATCAATGATGAACTTCGGAAGGCATGTTTATGGGTGGGAATTGAAAAGTTCATGTGTCCATTGCTTTCCACCCTTGGACGGCGGTAAGAACAGTTGCCCATAACGATGTTACACAATCTAACTATCGATTTATTTATCCTAGGTCGAAGGAAGGAGCGGCTTTCTCGCTTATACAGTCATTACTGACATCCACAAATGTTGCAGTGACGATTATCCGTCACGCGGTCACTCTGCTCATCAAACGGATAATTTCTGCACAAGATTCTGCTGCTGATGTTTCGGAGACTCGTCGGTTGTTGTTTGGAATGCAACAGCGCTATCCCCGTGCCGTGCGGGAAGCAGGGGAGGCGTTGTATTCAGCAGGAGAGGACTCGAACGCTTCCGTCAAGCAGTTACTCATTTCTCTTTCGATGGTTTGTATTATCTCACGATTTCCTGTTTTCTTCACGATTTATTATTTTAATTTTTTCCTCAGACATATTCCAACGAGAGGGTAAACAGACCGTCCACCGACAGTGATACTATCGACATGATTGTTGCCTCCTCTAATGCTGACGCATCAGTACGCAAGATGGCCGTAGATGCTTTAGTAAATATCCTTGCAACGAATACTGAGCTTGAGGCTTCCGAAAAGGTGCGTAGTTCCAACCGATTCATTGTTCGTAACCATAAGCAGAAGATGCCTTTAATCAGGAATCCATCCATTCGGCCCTACTAGCCCGCGTCCACGATACCAACACGCAAGTTCTTGAAGCCCTCTACGCCAACCCATCTGTCATCACTCCGGTCTTATTTCAGCACTCTGAAACCTTCTTTGATAATCTCGCAGCCTCCATCTGCAGTAAACCCGCCCGAGTCCTTCTCCGCATACACTTCACATTTCTTGCCTTGCAGTTTTGTTGTGCAGCGGAGACTCCAACTCATAATGAAGTTTTCCACAAGATCTTCTTCTCCTTCTTGTTATTCTCAAAGCCAAGGCAACGGACGGCGGATACAGTGTGGGAGATCATTGCACAGAGCGACAAAGATAGCGGCCTGGCGACATTTGAGCTCCTTGGAGGTTGTGCGGATACATGGAAGTGTGAAAGGGCAAAGGAGAGCGCGAACTCTGTAGAGACAATGGCCAACTTGAATTTGGCTTTAGCGTCCAAAATTGCGGGTAAACTTATTTGCTTGCTGTCCACTGTTCCCCAAACAAACCTGATTTGATGTTCGGCTTCTTACAGGAAACATATTGATATCCAACAATTATCCCGCCCATTTCGAAGCCCTTATGGGGAAGTTGGGAGATTCCGATCCCCATACGCGACTTTTGGGTTATTTGATCATGCGCGCGTTGCTCGTCCGGCTCTCGGGAGAAACTCAAGTCGAGGCCGCTCGTAGAATGCTTCAGGCCATGGAACTGGAACACTTGTCTGGGATGGAATCGTTTGTGAATACTTCGGAAGAGTCGGTGAGTTTATTCGAATGATGGGGCTGGTTTGGAATGCTCTACTGAGCTCGTTGCATAGATTTTACATGATACTAGTTGGGCTAAAAATGTTGTGGTGAAACCAAATAATCGCCACACGGTTCAGTGGTTACAGGTCTCCGTCGTTGCCATCATAACTGGGATCTCGCGTCTTATAGGAGTCACCATCGATTGGCTGGATAATCTCCCTTCCGTAAGTCCATCTTTGGGGCTAGTGACGTTATACAGTGGATCTTCATTTTATCCCCTAGGATGCAAGCAACGGAAATGGCCACGGCTACGTGGAGCTCATGCGGGACGTGTATAAGCTTGCCAATTCCGGTGATACCCCTCTGACAGGCATGCTTCAGCTCCTCTTTACGAATCTCAAGGATGATTCCCTTGCGTTTCTTGGAGGAATCTGGACTAGCTCTGTCGAACAGGAAGTCCGGATCACATCTTTGCGTCATGCGGCTGCTTTTCTGGAAGCTCATGGTTCTGTGGAACAATGTGTGGATTTCCAAACCATATTGCCTTCACTCATTGTTGCCTTGCATACACTTGATACTCGAGAAAGGGAAGCAGCCCTGGAATGTATTTCGCAGTTGATGGTCTCAGCGGAGAAACAATTCAGCGTTGTGTATGGCTTTGATACTATATACGGAGATTATTCTGGTATGAAAGGCTCTACTCCATTCAAAATCAGGAATGCTAACCACCTAATTAGCCAAGTTACAATTCCTTGATGCCGATGACTATAAAAAATACATCGGAAATCTCGTGGATCACAAGGAACATATAGCTGCTGACCCGAGCTATATTAGACTCTTTCATCAACAGCACCTGGGAAGATGCAAGAGCGACAGAAAGAAAGATGGAGAGTGAGTGTCTTTTCTATTTCAACATATCAACACGATTCATGATGGTACTTCTAGGTATAAACGACGAGTCTTGTGTTATTTGCTATCCCATGTCAACAGTATTTCTTCGCCACATGTTCAGCTACGGCTTCTCAAGACTCTGGACGACGTTTCTGATCAAGTCAAAGCACAGCTACTACGTCCAACAATACAGGAATTAGTGCAAGATCCTCTAACGCCGGCAACTCGACACGGTACCCATTTGGATGAATTTGCCAGTCTTGTTGTATCTACTTTCGATGGGTCGGTTGCCAGTGATTTGAATGAACCAGACAGCAGTTTGTGGCCAGCCTTCACATTGGCGTTGGAACATTACCTCCAAGCAGGTATGCCACGCGTCCTAAAATGATTCCTGTGTTGAACTGCAATGTATCAGGTTCTCTGTCGTCTCCTCGGACCATTCTCGTATGTGCCTTGGAACACGGACTCTTCGCAAGTTTGTCACTGGAGCGCAAGATTGAAGTGTGCAATCTGCTACTGAAAATGGGTGGTCGCGATACCAACATGGTAAGAAGCTGGAAACACATATTTGTCCCAATTGCAAGTACTGACATTTGTTGCAGTATCAGGACTGCAAGAAGCTTCTTGTCGATCTGTTAGAGGATGTGCCCCTCATGCTTCACTTACTAACATCCCTACAGCCGATAACGAGTATTGACGCTCCTCGAGCAAGTAAACGTGCCAAGTTAGCTGAGTGAGTAATAGGCAACTCCTCTGGCGAACCTAGGGGCTGATGCATCACTCTAGTTTACCAGAAGACCCGCTGTCATCATTGAGTCTGATTGCGGAAGTTCTCGGGACTAAGCAATTGCCTGGCTCCCTTGACCTTATTTCGCGCTTGCTGGAAACCTTGAATCATGTGGTGCAATACGCCTCATCAACTCGAGCAGACTTGAGCTTCGTTGAGCAACTTTTAATGTTGGCTGTTGAAAATGCTGCCGAGAAAATTACGGTTCGTCGTGCTCACTGGGATCAACATCGTGTAACTTATACCATTGCTTTAGGAGGCACCCAATCTGACACCAAGTGCAATCCGGCTCGATATACTGGTTGACCTCATCAGAGGTGCGCCGTTAGATCTACCTTTGTTACACATTCTTAGCACGGATACCTATGTAGTTGCGGACAATCCTCAAACTTTCCATCAAGCACTACTTCTCATGGCGAGTTTGTGTCGTCTTGCGCCCGACTCTGTTCTGCACAACGTCATGCCCATATTCACATTCATGGGGTCCAATGTCTTCCATCGTGATGATTCATATAGCTTTAGAGTAGTCCAAAAGGTAGTTCGACGACTAGATACCACACCAGTATGCTAACTCGACGCAGACCATTGACAGTATTGTCCCGGTTGTAGTGTCGTCCTTCAAGAAAACACACTCTGATCGCCTCGATCTATACATCGAATCCAGAGACTTCTTGCGCATTTTCACTGATGCCGCAACTCACATTCCGCGCCATCGTCGCACCAAGTTGGTTGTCCTCTATTCCTTTGTCCTCCATGATTCATGATCTTACTTCTCCAGCTTTTTCACTCACCTTGTCGACGTTCTCGGACCTCAGGACTTCTTAGCTCCGACATTAATGCTTTTGATTGAAAAAGTTGCAAATCGTATCGTTCGACAGAATGCTGATGAAATCCAAAGTTCCCTCAGCCTTCAATTCTCCATCCTTCAGCACTACTCGTCCTCGGTGCAAGTCTTCGTATGGGTGTCTTGCGTTAGTACTGCGATGATCGCTGACTGGGATTATAGATCCTTACAGAATTGTTGAAAGAAAGCCGGCGGCTAATTACCCGGGCTCAGGACCCTGAAAACCTCCAACCAACCTTCTTGGAGATATTCCAGTGAGTTCCCTAACGTGTAATCATTGGTAGACATGGCATATCCTCTGAATAATAACAGCGAGGACGAGCACACGTTACCAGCATCCGTTGTTATTAAACGTCGAGCCCATGCACTAGTTATTTTTGTGGGATATGCCGTCAAGTCGTCTTCATCTACAATATCTGCCGATCCTATTCCAGATGAGGGAACTCTGTGTGACTTGGCGTCTCTGCTGATAGACATTGCCGCAATACAGAGTGCCTCAAGCTCTGAAAAGGATGCAGGTGACATAGCAAAGGCAGCGCGTTCTTCCATCAACCGAACACTTGGTGTAATGCCAGCTGCTGACTTCATCCGTACCGTGTTATCCATGCTTGACTGTGGAGAAGATAGAGTGAGTCAATGTGAGCGTCGAATTTGAAGCTCACCTCATTTTATGGACAGGTGCAAGCAGGCGCCCTTGATCTCCTCGCCGACCGTTTGGCAAATGTGTCAAATAAAGTCCGAAAGGAAGTCGCCCCTACCATTGAAAAGATCATTGCTTCTATCCGAAGAGTGATATCGTTTCATCAAGAAAACGCTTTGGCGGCCTCCGCACTTATAGCTCTGAGGATGATTTCTGTTACGACTTCTACAGGAGAAGAAAGCTGGCTGACAGACATCGTTCCTGTGTTGCTGGCCGCCATCAAACAGCAAAAATTGGCTGCTTTGGCAATATCGGTTTTGTCTCCTCTTACGTTCGTCTGTCTGATTCTTGGTCTTGTTGTGCTATTTTAATGAGCGAAGTGTAGGATCAAGCTCGGTCCACGTCTCATACCTTACTTCAGAGAAATAGTTGCTGAATGTGTGATGATTCTTCGCCGGAACGAAATTGGTATTTCTCACTCTTGCCGACTCTTGACCAGTAGACTAATAGCATTTACAGATGAATCTCTGATTGTCGAGACTCCAACTGTCTTGCACGGCTTAATCAACTCCATCCCAACCTTTTGGGGTGTTGGGGAACTTACACAAGTTCTCAAACTTTACGTGGATTCTTGCGCTTTCCCAACGACAGGTCGCTCTCTGGAAATGTCCAGGTTAATGAAGGCCGTTACGAAGCACGCACCTCCAAAAATTCTCATATCAACGTTGTATGAGATGTGGCCTTCGCAACGAAATGTCTGTTTTGTTACATGATTAGCGGCGACTTAACTAACCCGATATTAGGCTATTTTAGACTGTTACAATGGTTATTTCCACTTGTTGAAAAGATGTCTACATAGGGCACCTCGAGCGGCCGTGTCCGAATATTTACGTCCCTTATTCAAGCTTTTCCTCGAAGCGTTTCATGTTTCGTCGTCCAAAGGCGACAAGGTAAAATACTTGGTTTTATAATATCTACTCTGCTCATGCTTGTGTTTAGGCCGAAGCACATGCTATATCTTCATTCATAGAGCTAGTCGTCAAGCTGAATGAAGCTACCTTTAGACCCCTCTTCCGACGTCTATATGATTGGGCTTTCGCAACTGAAAGTGGTATGTGGATCACCCATCTCTTGATGCAGGGCTTCAACAGTTTGTATAGACGATGCATCTGGGAAGAAGATCACCTTTTGTCATGTGTACATTGCACTGCTTGACTTTTTCAAGGTACACACGTTTGGTGGAATTGATCGTATCACCTAACCTAATACCAATCTCCCTAAGGGCTTGATGACGCCATTTATGTCTTTCCTGCTTCAACCTTTTGTCGACATCCTCAAAATCAATTCGACAGCAGTTGACAAAGATCTGTGGTTCTGCGTTATCGAGTGTTTGACAAAGAGTTTCAATTTTGACGAAGGAGGTCAGTACACGACGGTAAACTATTTTGGAATTTTGAAAATATTCACCAAGGAGCACCTTCATTTCAGCCTTTTGGCGTAATGACAAACTGCGTCAAATCACAACAGTATTGGTTGAGCAAGTTGCTGTTTGCGTTAAATTCAACAGCCCGGATGGGAAAGCCATGCTACCCATCTGCTTGACTGCCATGACTGATTGTGTCGACGACGATGCGTTGCTCAAAGCAATCAACCTCGACGTACTCATGCATACCCGTTCAGAGGATCCGCGCCTCCGTCTGTTCGCGTTGACATGTGCCGAGACACTCTGGCGTTCACATGGCGGGAAACTCATTGGTTCGTTTGGCCAGGGCCAGAACACTATGCTTTTCCGAGAAATCAATTGAAATTTTCTGTTACAGCCTTCGTTGCGGAAACTACAAGTTTCATGGCAGAATGCGCAGAAGA
Source organism: Hygrocybe coccinea (assembly GCA_963555575.2). Taxonomy (NCBI): domain Eukaryota; kingdom Fungi; phylum Basidiomycota; class Agaricomycetes; order Agaricales; family Hygrophoraceae; genus Hygrocybe; species Hygrocybe coccinea. The sequence goes on from OY741999.1 coordinate 2,396,154, forward strand.
CGAACACGATAGCGTCGTTAAGCAATCATATAGACTGAAAAATGCGGTAGAAAATGTAGCAGGAAACATAAATGGGTTATGAGATAGGAAATGCACTTGATGAGTAAGTAATTACTGTGAATAGGGTATTGTTTTAGAAAATAAATCAGTCCATTACGAATCAAACCTGCCCCTCTTGAAGCATCCTGTCCTCAATGGTTCTACATTGCGAAAGAAGTTGAACGATAACTGGTCGCCCACATGCGTTCCGGACGAATGAGGTCTTGAAGAAGAAAATTCAGTTTTGGTCAACTTTGATTACACAAAGCGATGGAAACCTGAAACATACTTCTAACAGGTCACCGGGACTTGATCTTAAAAAAGCTGGTTGAGAGCATAAACGCAAAAAATCGTGGAAGGCTCGTGAATAAATTTCGGGTCGGTTTAGCGAAGGCCACTTGGCGCCAATTAGCCGAGGGTCAACGTCAGAAAAGGGTGGTTCTGCCTGAGCCATCTCCCAGACGGTTGCGCCCAGTGACCACACATCGACTTTAAGTGGGTCGTAAGGTCCACTGCAAGATGAAACGACGAATGATGATAACCCGGGTAGTCGAAAAAAAAAAAGACTCACGATCTCACTTCCGGAGCCTACACAATAACAAATTATCGGAACATCAATGGGATTCATCCATAGCTGCACAAAAAGATGTATGACTCACCTGCCAATAAATGACCCCAGCCGTATCAGAACAAGTTGGTTTCTCTGGTGTCACTCGGACCGCATTCGAAAAGTCCGCTATTAAAATCCACGACAAACCCGTCAGTCAGTCCTTGAGGATTCAATTGGTGTCCAATGGAGTTCATTACCGATCTTCAACACACCATCTCTGTTGAGGAGCAAATTATCCGAACGTAAGTCCCGGTGCGCGATATGTTCCCTCTGGAGATAATTCAATGCCAGAAGAGTCTATGCGAACGGGGATTAGTTACCAATTGAGAGGGACGAGGCGCAAACACATCTGAACGATTCAACCAAGAAACTCACATCACTAGCAAATCTCGCCATCATCCTCTCTGGAACCATAAGCCCTTGCCCTACCAAACCCACCACATCAGCGAGACTCCTTTCCATTAACTCCATCCTTATCCACAATGAATCATCCACCAGATCCACATACAGAGCATCCATGCTTAGTACATGTTCATGCCGCACCCCTTTCATCAAGTTCAGCTCTCGCTCCAAGTCAATGAGCTTTGGTGAGCCAGATGGCAATATTGGCACATTCTTTATCGCGACGAAATCGACTTCTCCACCACCGGATGTTATTATTGGTTGAGGTAAGGTGAGCTTGTGCGGATTCATCACCCGAGCAGCATACACCGATCCACTCTCGCCCTCCGCAATCTCCTGCAAGTCAACGTAATGCTCGCGTGGGTCAGTATGATCATCAATGAAATCCTCCAGAGGTGCAACCACGGACGACAGCCATCCCCGATACCTTTGTGCAGGTGTAATTGGGGTCGGAAGTGCTGAAGAAGAAAAAAACCAATCTCAGTTTGACCCTAGGAATCGAAAGAAATAGATCATTCACCATGGGCGAGCAGTGTTTGTGTCTGTGGCGTTGTATACTCTTCATCATCCTTATCCGGAGCACCAAAAGTATCCGAAGACGAAAGTATCGTGGAATCAGAACCAAAAGTTGGCTTCGAAGGCAATGGTGATGACTCCAACAAGGAGAGTGTTATGGGTGCCCTGGACGGAACAGTTACCTCCACCTCTGATGAATGCAATGTATGGTGGTCCTGAGATGGAGAACCTGATGAGCCAGACCCTGAGCTTGATTCACCGCTGAACTGTGAACCAAGCGGCGAGCCCCAATTGGACGATGGACCTGTGGTTGACGCTGAAGACGCCGTCGACGAATCAGAAGCTGTTCCTGGGTGCTTTAATGATGATTCTGCCAATGGTGCAAGTGCCACATCCTCCTCTTCAACACGCTGCATATCACCCGCATTCCTTCCACTTTTACCTTTTGCTGGCGAAGGACGAATCACATTTGCAACAGCTCGTTTCGCTACTGAAGCTTTGCGCACAACCGTGGCAGTCGTAACCGTCGACCCTGACGCCGTCGACAGATTCGAATCCCTATTCGAATCCCGGTCTTCGCCGGAAAACAAAGTTGATGGTTCTTCACTTTCACCACTACCCTCGCTCTCCCGTTTCCCTGCTCCCTGGCCTTCTCTCTCACCAGCCTTGAGGAAAGAGTCAACGTGGAATCGACCTTCGCCGTGCGCTGGAGTGAAAGGTATCGTAGGTGAATAAGACTCGGTCAAAGCAGGCGCATATAATCCAGGAGAAGTTTGCTGAACCATACCCATGATTTCATCCCACAGTGGTGTTCTCGCTGTGGTCGGAGCGAGGCTGTCAATGTCTTCGTAGTATTCTTGAAGGAGGATGGCTGGAATTGATTTCAAGGAAGAGCCTCGACGGTGTCGAGCTGTTGACGCTTGCGAGTCCGATAGTGATAAAGAGGATGTCGAAGAGGATGGAGAGGACGAGTCTTGAGACTTCAGGGGTAGAGATAACGGTAGAGGTGCACGGGTCGATTGAGCGGCTTCTGCAAACTGCGACGACGGGCTTTCTGGAGACGTTGAAACTTCGGAAGGGATGTAGGACATCAAAGATTGCGACCAACTCGACAAGTCACTACCATTACCATACAGCGATAAACGTGGAGGGAGTGCCGCCAGCTTTTGTTTACCAGGACCGCTGGCCTGTGATGGAAGAGAATCAACGGAAGCTCCGTCACTTTCATCTGTTTCTGGACTGGGGTTAACATCAGGATTCGGGAGGTTCGAGGCAGACGTCGATTCCACACTGGAACCTTTGGATTTATCCACGTTGTCTGGTTGGAAATTTGTCGGCTGTTGCTCTGCGGGATTGTACACAGGCGATGGCGAGATTAAGCCTGGTGATGGTGCACCGTTCACGACATGGAATGTTCTCTTGGGTGGAGGGTGGGCCTTAACGGGTGGGGGGTGGAGTGGAAAGGCATTGCCGGGTGGAGAGTTGGACGACGATTTGACAGGTGGCAAAGAGGTTAGGGTAGAAGTCAAAGAAGACTTCCTCGATCGGGTAGAGTGATAACTGGATACTGAGGATTGATTTGTGTGATTTCGGACAAAGTTACTGCGAACTTCTATGTATTGTGCGTCTGCATCTGGTGAGATCTCGAGGATGGATGTGGGAGATTCGCAGGCTCGACGGCTAGATTCAATGGACCATTTCCGTGTAGGAACGATACTGACACCGGACTGGACATGGGGCAATGGAGGGACATCGGGTAGAGGAGAATTGCGTGGAAGAGAGGTTGTGCGAGGTGAGGGATGGGCGAGGATTGGGTTTCCCGTAGCTGGAGAGCGCGGTCTCTCGAGATATAGATGCTGGGAGGTAGGAGAGCGCGTAGCAGCACGACGGGCACGGATGGCGGCTATTTCAGCGTTAGTGAATCCTGCTTCGCCAAGTGAGGATGACCACGATGGAGGAAGACCTATAAGACTATTTAAAAGAAGTGAGATGATGCAGAAACATTGATAGACAATGCGTACGATTCATCAACGTGAGTATGGTGCTGGGATCTGAATCAGGCCCGTATGGACGTGGTATCAAACATAGGATGCTTACTTGGAAGTTCCAAGGGAGCGAGATGCTTTCGTCATCAAGTGATGGAGATGACAAGGCGCTTTTGGGCGAGAGACTCTTGTGGGAGGGGGACTTGGGGCTACGTTTTGGAAACCTGAAGAAACTCTTGTCTCTCTTTGCTTTTGGCGTTGGAGAGGGCTCGACGGGCAATGGGGGGGAGGTGGAAGCAACCGAGGAAGCCAGAGACATTGTGGATTGGCTGGGACCGGGAGACGGACTCGGATGTCTTCGGTGCTGGGGTGATGGTGGAAGTGATGGTGTGGCAGGCGGAGCAAATGACGGCAGGGAGCGGTTGCTAAGATAAAAAGGATCCTTTGGGGGCACAGGCGGGGGCTTTGACTTTGACTTTGAAGCGGGGAACCTGAACACTCTGAAAGACGAAAAGCGGGAATTGCTCCTGCTCAGTTCCGCCATCGCCGGGTCACTGTCATTCGTTTTACAGTTGGAGGGCCGACCCAATTCTGTTTTGGGTTGAACAAAGAGGCGCCCGTCTTCTCCTTGGCTGTGCAGACGGTGCCGCCGTGATGCGCCTTGGCCGTCACCGTTGTTCCCAGCCTGCAAACGTCGTTTTGCAGTCGATCGCTCAGTCGTGCGTGACCAGCTCAACGCTCGACTGCACTCACATTATTATATAATACCGTTATTATTAATAAATAAGTAATATTGTTCAGGTGTTGAAACTCCAACGCCATCACGGCAGCGCTCATGTGCCTTTCCTCTTCCTCAGCTTCGGGAACTCTAACGGAACCTTCAGCACAGCCCTTTTCGCCTCTCCGGCGCTATCAGGCAGACCCAATCTCAGCAGTTCCTTCGCTGTCAGCTTTTCAAATTTGCAGCCTAGCACATTGTAAACGGATCAGTGGATCCATCATGTATTCGTTAAGAAATGTGCCCACCGAGTGACTTGAAGTGCCGATTCACGCTATGCACGGAGATTAGTCATGACAAATACATATATCAATCAGCATCTCATCTTACTTGACCACACCCATCCGGAGATCGGCAGCTATCAAACTCGCTTCCGTTGCATAGTTGTCAACCCGAAGGCAAAGCGCCAACATATGTGTCAGGAGATTGGTTTGCGTTTGCGTAGTCACCTGTGACCTGTTGAACACAATTAAACAATACCGGGTCCGACGATCAACCACGAGAACATACGTCGTTGATCCTCTCGATGTCTCAGTGAATCGCAAAAGTAACCCATCAATAACGACAGTAGGGACACCCGCAAGCTTTTCGTACAACTTTTCCTTTTCGACGTTGCCCTTTGACACAGTGCGAAATGCAAGCATCGCACAAATGTAGTAGAGAATCTTCCTAAACCCAGTCAACATTTTGATTGTTCAGAATATTCTCTTCTTGGGGAGCACTCACAACGTCCGTTTACTCGGCGAGTTCGAGGTAAACGCCTGCACCAAGTGTTGATTCACCCAATCCGACCGGCAATATGGCAATGCTGCGATTCTTTTTCGGTCACTATCGGCACCAACGAGCGAAGAGATAGACAAGGCCTTCCATTCAGCCTCTGGGATGATACCGTGCAGAGGGTACACGTCGGCTGGCTCCTCTGCGTTTGCATTGAATGGCGGGATGAGACGGCTGCTATCTGCCGCTGCCTTGGCTTCATCTAATAAACATAACATCATCATTACATGATGGACGTCAAGCATTGAAGCTCACCCTGTGTCGGCAAAGCCTCCGTATTTAGCTCAATCCTATCCTGCAGATGCTCAGCAACACTCTCCATAGCAGACACGTCGACTCTATTCCTTTCCGCCGCCTTAATCGACGCCCGGGCTTTCTTAGTACCAAATGCCTCACCCAAGGCCGCCCGACCCTCCATGTGTTGCAAAACAGATACCTCTGCGGGTTCCAGGCCTTTTAGGGCCTTTACTTGTCTCGTCAAGAGATGCAACGGTGCAGCTCTTAGTGTCGTGATTTTTGTCCGTTTGTTATGGACACCGATTAGATACCTATAGCAAGAAAAAAAAAACAAGGGTGGTTCAGGGACCAACGACCAACGGCAACAGAATAAGTTGCGCACCTGCAACCTCCTGCCTGAGCCTTTTGCGTTTCCTCGTAAGACGAGCAAAATTCGACTGAATCTGCTTCCCCGGCAATGAAAGTTGGCTGAGTCGCAAAGTCGGTGGTACTATCCTCGCTCCCAGCTTTCCTGCGTAGATAACATCTGAACGGGGTTGAGTTCGATGGACTGAGAGCTGGAAAGCTGACTAGACGCGATTCGTTAGTCTCCGAAAGTTGTTGTTTCTCTATGGTCTTCTCTCCGACGGTATAAAATGAATCCTGCTTGCCAGGGTAACCTGCTCACCTAGTACTGGGCCCAACTGAGACGCCGGTTGCTTGGATAATTGGAGAGATACTTTGTCACCGTCATCAGCGTCGCGTTTGCGTTTTTTGGAAGGAGAGGAAGACATTGTGGTGGTCTGCGGTTACACTCCCACCGCCTTGTGGCCGGAAGGACAATTTGAGCCGTGGCTTTCAGTCGAGTTCCCCCCAATCCACCCACGAATGCACTCATTATTCGTATTGTCTTGCTGCATTCTTGGTTACTTGTGCGCTTCGTTGTGATATTATTATTGTGCTTCCTAACCAATCCCCCCTTTTTTCCGTGCTGTTGCTGCTTCTACTGCGAACTCAACGCTGACTCGGAATCTCAAGTGACATTGAGGCCAGAGCTAGTCTCGGAACCATCATCACCACGCCAGGACTGTGCTACTAATCCCTTGGCCCAACTTTTATATTTATACCTTAAGCGGTGTGTTTTTCACCAATGTCAAAGTCCCGTCCCAAGAAGGATTCCAAGAGCCTGAGCGCTACCCCTCCGCTTCATCAAAGGAATGGCATGATCAAAGAGGAGGAACCAAGTGCTAGTACTAGTATTTGTTCCACACCTTCGCCGTTACCACCAAGCCCTTGCGCCCCCGTAAAACCGGACTTTGAAGCAACCATGACCACCGACACCTCGCCCACCGCCCTTACACCTGTTCCACCTGCGAAAAGACAACCATCCTCAAGCCCACAGCTCATTTCACACCTCTGTCGCGCTGAGAAGGAGGCGTTGAGCGTTTTTGCCGAAATCGACTCCAATCACTATCAGTATGGCACCCTCGGGCGCTCAAGGGAGGCTCTGGAGAGCATGACTTGCGACTGTTTATACGACCCAGGTCAGTCCTCTTTCTCCCTTTCCTTCTTCTGCGTACGCTAGTATCTGTAGTCTTTTTTTTCTTCCACTCTCGTTTTCGGTTCTCTTTTCGTATCGTTAGCCAACAACAACCTCCTTTTGTGAACACAGCGGTAAATAGACCCGAAGATGCATGCGGGCACGACTCGGACTGCATCAATAGGCTCACGCAAGTCGAGTGTCTCCCAGACGACTGTAGATGTCGTTCGTTTTGCCAGAATCAACGGTAGGTTTCGGATCCTTGTGTCATTTCGACAATGGTGTTCGGAGCTTTTACATATTCAATCTGACTTTGTTGTCCTATCTCCCCTCTCCCCCCTGTTCCTAAAGGTTCCAGCGAAGAGAGTATGCCGACATCGAAATTGTGCAAACTGAGAAGAAGGGATTTGGATTGCGTGCGGCGACAGATTTACGCAAGTAAGGTCTTTCGATTTCGAACTTTGGGTTGTGATGTTGATAGGACGTGTCTTTGGCCTTGCTTGCTGTAGAGACACGTTCATATACGAATATGTAGGCGACGTCGTCAGTCATCCGTCCTTTCAGAAACGTATGCGCGAATACGCCGCAGAGGGCATTCGCCATTTCTATTTCATGATGTTGCAGAAGGACGAGGTATGCATGTCTCGCCCACCACCTATGCCCTGTTCTGTAACTACTTTCCGTTGTGTGGTCTCTTAGTTTATTGATGCTACGAAACGAGGAGGTATTGGTAGGTTCGCAAACCACAGCTGCAACCCAAACTGCTATGTGGCCAAATGGACGATCGGGAACCATGTTCGCATGGGCATCTTTGCCAACCGCGTAATCAAAAGGGACGAGGAATTGACTTTCAACTATAACGTTGATCGGTATGGGTGCGTGAAGAGACGAGCTTTCATTATCTCGGTTACCTCGCCCTTGACTACTTCCATTTCCCCAACCTCCAATGATATTGCAGGCATGACGCACAACCCTGTTATTGCAATGAACCAAAATGTGTGGGGTTCATTGGAGGGAAAACTCAGACCGATCTTGCTGGCATGGATGACCTTTACCTCGACGGTACGATGCAATCAGCCTTCTGTTTCCTCGTGCTAATTTAGCGCCTGATTTCAGCGCTGGGCATAGCGGACGAAGTTGACCGACTCGGCCTGAAAGGCAGCAAGAAAAGGAAGGGCAAGAAACTTGACGATCCTGATTTCGCGGTCAGCAAAGCCCTGTCAGGTTATTGTTGTTGTTTTTTATTCACTGGACCTTTGTTTCTTCGTGTACAGCCGACACTCAAACCTTTGGTGTTGAAAGATGTGCCGAAAGTTGTCCAGGCCATACGACAGACACAAAGTCGCAAGGTCTTGTCCAAGTTGTTGACCCGTATCAAGGTTCGTTCTCAAAACAATATAGTATTTTTGTTCTTAGGCCAACTTTTTCGTCTGTTTTCCACTTTTGTCAAATCATTAGATTACAGACGATCAATCAGCTCTGAGACAAGTAATGCGTTTGCGAGGCTTTAGCTTGATGACCAATATTCTGGAAGATCATATAGGAGATCTCGAAGTCATCGTTGTAGTGGGTCCTCTCTTTTTTTTTTGTCGCGCTATAGATTTCCATGTTCTGACAGACTTATCTTTTTTTAAAAATCAGGCTCTGGAGTGCATGTCGAACTGGCCGTTACTACAGCGAAACAAAGTTGACGACTCGAAAGTAACAGTACCCGTTGAGATCTGTGCACGTTCGGAAAATGAAGTTGTCAAGACGTTAGCACAGAAGGTGTTTATTATTAACATTATTCATATCACTATCCTTCGATCTTACCCTTTAGTCCAGTTACTCGATCATTGGAGCACATTGGAATCAGCTTACCGGATACCCAAACGGTTGATAGCTGTGCGTTTTTTTTCTTCCTTTCTTTTTTTCAATTGTCATATGAGTGATCAACCTTTAACGTCATAGGACGGTGACGAAGATATCCCAAAGCCTGCCATTGTCCCAGTGTACGACAATGACCGCGAAGAAACCCCGCCTTATAAACGGTCACGGTTCGAGGAAGAAGTAAAGCTCGAAATCAGACCACTAGGGTTTTCCGCCAGGACGCCTTCAGACCGGACAGGATTGCCGACTTTAACAGAGAATCCATCATTAAAACGCTTCAAGGCAGTAGCAAGTTCCCGCAAGTCGATTGCTGCGATTATTGCCGCTGCCACTGCTGCCGCCGCCGAGAATGAAACTAAGCCCGAGCCCACGGCTGTTGTTGTAGAGGAGAAGGATACACATGACGAGGAACCCAAGTCACCGAAGAAGCACCAGTCGAAAGAGGAGAAGGAGGCTAACAAGGAGAAGCGGTTGCTCAAACTTGTCGGTGCCGTAGTGGTCAAGTGCATGTCCAAGTATCAGAAAGACATGGATCACGACATGTTCAAGAAGCACGCAAAAGAGGTCCGTCATCTGTTACTGGTTCTGACCATCTTCATTACACCTTTACTTATTCACAAAATATTCTGCAATGGTCAGTTGACGCGAGTGATTGCTGAAAAAGAGAAAAAGTCGTCAACTTTCAAGGAGGGTAAACTTGACGCACTGTCTGAGGAGAAGGTTGCGAAGATCAGAAAGTTTGCCAAGGAATGTATAACCAAGTATGTGTCCTTTTCTTTGTCACCATTTGCTACCACTCATCGTTCCGGCAAACCCCTGCCTCAGAATTCTGCATAAGCTGGAGAAAGCAGGGAAACGACGGCAACCCTCATCTACACCAGCTCAGGCGACTTCGTCCACCTCTATGAATACCCCAGACTCGCACGAGGGTACTCTCACCAACGGAGCGGATATTGCCATGGGTGAAATGACCGTGGAGGAGACAATGGACGTGAATTCTGATTCGAGAAGTGAGGATGAAGCGGTGGAGAATGGTAACGAGGATGAGGACCAGCTGCCACGGGACACACAGATAAGACAATTACAATTAGAAGACAGCACAACAGCAGATGTTCGGCTGAAGGCGGTTGCTACCGCGGTGGCTTCAGACCCTCGACGGCGGCGCCCCAGTGAAGATCAAGATCTTCCAAATGGTTGGGATCCACACACCAATGAATGGAAGGATATGAGTGGATGGTTCCAATCATGACAATGCCTTATTATTATTATTATTACCAATTACCGCTTCCCGGGAGTCCTCCGCTGATCACTCATCGGAAAGCTTCGTCATGTGTTGAGAGTATGGTAAGAAGAGTATGGTAAGAAGATAGACCATTCGGTAAACTGTCGTCGAACGCCCCTGGAGACACTGACACATGCAACAAGTTTGTCAGCCAAAGCTGGCGCCCTGAAACGCCAAGACAGGTGTGCAAATCACTGAAAATTCAACTGGGTCAATATCATTTCTGTTTTTCAGTGCAAGTTGATGTCAGAGATGACACTGGAAAATCCTTTATGGTTCACACTGAAATCTGTGGAGTGCACATTCCCTACAACGGTGATTGGCAATGAAAACAAATGTCTAGAGTTATGACTCATCAAGGTTCAGAAATGAATATATGAACTTATGGATGCATCCTGTTGGGTTCTGGCCTTCATTCTTGACTGTTTTGCTCAAGGAATTAGTCCTGTGTAGTGAATGGCATGGGTATACCCGTGGAAGTCACAGGTATTTGATGGGTCTGGACGGGTAGGGATGCCCTGCACTTAATTCTGACTGTGTCAAAAAAAAAATTAAGCAAAATGGACCAGAACTGAGTGAGCTATGTGTAAAACAAGTTTTAGGCTCTCATATCTCAAAATATGAGAGTTGTGTGTCCTCAATTTTTGAGATATGAGCCTAAAACTTGTTTTACACATAGCTCACTCAGTTCTGGTCTGTTTTGCTTAATCTTTTTTTGACATGGTCAGAATTAAGTGCAGGGCATCCCTACCTGTCCAGATCTGTCAAATACCCACGAGTTCCACGAGTATACCCATGCCATTCACTAGTCCTGTGAGATTTATAAAGTTAACAAACACCACTCACCACCTGATTCCAGAAGACATTGTCATTGAAGTTTCTACCCTTGTCAATAGAATCTGATTAGTCAATTATTATGGAGTACACTCAGATTGGGTCAACATCTATCATGTGTATCTGTAAGGAGTATTTTCCAAGAAAAAGATGTGCCTGACGAGACACCAGTGAGCAACTAATGTTGTTAACCAGGAATATGGATTGCCTGATCTGGGTATTTTCACCATTTGCATCTGTTGTGTTATGGGACATCTCTAGACGGACTCCGGTGATGCGGTTCCCACATCTATAACCCCATAATAAGAGGTAATAAAAGATGAGAACTTTGCGAAGGTGTGAACGGGACTTGGGACACTCCCGATGCTAATGCAAAGAAGTGCGATAAAATGCGCGGTATGGCAAACAAACGTGAAGGTGCGCAGAGTGATGGGAGATTGAAACGCAACAAAACGCAATAATATGGAACTTAGCTAAACGTCCTAGGTGACGACGCGATATGCGGGGTTTACGCGGTGAAACAGCGAAAACACGCTAAGACTTGTTTTGTAATAGTGGTAGACGCGCAACCAAGAGAAACGCAGACTGAGTGAGAATGATTGTTTTTAAGAGTAAAGCGCAACTGGTGGAGAGAGGGGAACTGGGTTCTTCTTATTTCGCTACTACAGGACAGTTTTTATACTCTAAAGGGATAGGGGTTAAAGGGTAGGTGAGTGAAATAGAAAATAGAAAATGTCACATGAAAAGAGGTGAATCGGCTTCAGGATGGTGAAGATAGCGAAGGATTTCAAATAAAAGGTAAAATCACATGAAATTAGGAAAAGGGAAGAGAAGAAACCGGGCGAATTCCATTTCTTGTGTCGGACTCGATATCTGAACACGCAGGACGTGTTAATCGTGGTGTTTCATTGTGTTGAGGTCGGGTCGCAGGGCTAGGACAGAGCGAGAGGTTATCACAAGATAGCGATCTGAGGTCTGAGTATGCACGAAGCTTCATGTAAGTCGGTGAGGGATTGGTAGCCATGCGCGCGCAAGTATCGCATGTTGCGCGGGTGTCTCGTACGTTCACTGATTGCGGAGGTATCACGCTATGGTTCAGGAGAGGTGGAAATGAGAATATTAATGTTTCCGTGCCCAGAGGGGGGAGCTGTGTATCACCGGCAACACAGACAACACAGGGATACAAGTATACTGAAAAGAGAGAGGGAAAACCAAATAGATTCAAGAGATTCAATGGTACAGGGGGGAGCGTAGACGACCGGGGTGATTGAACCAGACTAAGCTAAAGAAAAGGTATACTGACTATTTCCAACCTCTATATATCAGCAACTTGAGGGTAGGCTTCTTTGTTCGGCGTGGCAATCGCCAGTAATTGCATAGCCACGGGTTTGCATAGCGATCGTCTGGCATCGGCGTTGTCGCAGCATGTTCTTGACTCCGGACTGGGGTCTCAATGTCTTTGGGGTCTTCCACTGTTAATAACTCCATCACTTCCGCTTCTTCTGCCCTTAGCCTTGCAGCGTTACATGTGACTTGCGCATTCCGGTGTACGAGTTGTGCGGTGACTCGTTGATAACCGGTGACATGTTGAATGTGGGGTTTGAACCAAGATGGTGGAGTTGTACTCACTTGTGGACAGAGGGGTTGGGGGAGGGGTTCGTATGGGGTGAAGGCAGAAAAAAGTGGTGCCGTGACATGTTGATGGTTGTGATGGAATTGCAACGAGAAATGATTGTACACCTCATGATAACACATAGTGTTGGGGAAGTTCGGTCTCAGACCGATCCAAACCCGGTTTAGACCAAACCGAAACCGCCGGTCTCGGTTTCGGTTTGGGAATTTCTAGCGGAGACCGAACCATTTGGTTTCGGTGTAGAGGATACAACTCACGTGGCCTCCGAATCCACCTTGAAACACACATAACAGCTTGTCCAACGCACTACCTCCCAATCTGATCTAGGCTGAAACCCGACCGCTCTCTGTCCGATCAGAAAGCACCCGAAATACACCTCGGAATCACATGCGAAGACACCCGGTACCCTATGCGCACCAACACCCTCTGCCCACCAAGCCGACCACCCCCGACTCAAGTAGTATAAAAAGGATGCCTGACACGGTAGTGAGTAGAGACATAGAGAGACACAACCAGACATATAGATACATATCCAGATATATCGAGACATATCCCGACCTCTAGAGACACAAAAACCCAACCTTTAGTCAGTAGTTCAGACATCCCGAAACCCTCCTATACCCATATCTCCAGCTCCCGATCCCTATACATCCCATTCTCACCACCACAAACCATATCTTTATGTTCCACACCGATCCCGCCCATTAGTAGAGCTGCGTGACACCATTTGACAAAACCCACCACGCAACCCGACATCGGACTACATCGGACTATTTAGACCTTGTCGGACTACCCAATATAGCTCGGATTACACCGGATTACATCGGACTTCTTTGGATTACATCGGACTTCTTTAGACAATGCGGACTACTTTGGATTTCGTCGGATTTCACTAGGAACTATCCTATCTATCTTCGGATTTCTTCTACACTTCACTAGGCCAACTGACTGCGCCCTTGTCACTACTACGCTGACACCCAACATCTAGTATCCCCTTTCGGAGCTAGACCCGAACTACGCATCACATCAGTTTGGTGGATTTGGCAGCAGGCTGAAACAGTTTCAAACTGAGTTTGAACCGCAAACCGATGGTCACGAGTCAGCCACTTGGCTGACTTGCAAAGTCACCTAAAGTCCCTTCAACCAACAACAACGCCCCCAACGTATGTGAAACGAAGACACTAGAGCACCCGAGGTCGGCAAAATGGGCGGCAGGGAGTACTGCCGCCCATGTATGTTTTTATTTTATTTTATTTTATTTTATTTTATTCGACACTAACAATTATTTTGAGGTCCATGGCCACCACCATGGTGTAGTGATTGCAGCTGTTGTAGGCGCGAATTGGGGTGTGCAAGTCCTTGTCTGTGGGGTCAGAACCCAAAACTCACTTGTTTGTAACTATGTACAGGGAACACTATATAGCTACTGTATAGTATCTATAAAGGGACTACTGAATAATGGTGAAATATGAAAGGAAAGGAATGTAAGGAGAGGGGATATGAAGGGAAGGGGAGGAGGAATATAAGTGATAGTAGGAGAATGGAGAATATAAAGGAAACTATGAGAATCGGAGACCACACACATGTGGACCTCTACATCCACAGGGTACTCTAATAATGACTGCCCTCAGTCATAAACACAAAAATAATAAAGAAATAAAAGAAAGGGGAGGGAACAAAAGTGGGTGGGGAAAATACTAGATGATAAAAACAAAAAGAAACTCTCAAGCCATAAACCTTTTCTCCAAACTCTCTATCCTTTCTAATATCTCCTGCTCCAACTTCCTGGTGGCCCTGATGGAGAACATGGCAAGCTCAGCAGTGATCAGAGTCTCTGGGGGGATTTCATAGGCAAAAAGGTGCTGGCCAGGCTCAAGTCGGAGAATCTGTTCAACTAATATTGGTATTGTTGGTATCAAGGGTGAAGGTGGTGATGGTGAAGGTGAAGCTGGGTGGACACAGTGATAGTCGACAGACATCGGCTCATCGGGTATTGGGGAGTGGGGAGGCGGCAAGGAAGATGTTGGGTGAGGGGGTGCTGTAGGGAACTCAGAAGGGGCAGAGACGTAGGCATTGGGCAGCGGTGATGGGTGTCCGTGGCTGGGGAATGGGGGCACATGGGCACAAAACAATGGCGACAATGGTTTGACCACTGGATGGGCCTGCGGGGCTGGGAACAACGATAGGGGAACAGCAACGTGGGGATAGAATGGCTGGGTTGGGAACGATGATGGCGGCTGGGGATTGACTACAAAAGATGGGGACAGGCTCGTTTGAGACAGGAAGGGGGCATATTGAGGTGCAGGGGTGTGAGCGTAGGTGTAGGGGCTGGTGGATGTGGTTGTCGTTGGTCGTGAATGGTGGAATGCAGGGGTATGAGGCGGGGTGGTGTGGTATGACGTTGGGGGCTCAAACATGGCGGGGGCAGCTTGTACGGGTTCTCGAGGGGCGATGTGGGGCCTTGGGATGTGGTACAAGGCTGCAGTGGGTCCATCGAAGGTGGGAGGGGCCAGGTATGTCAAGTAGGTGGGGGGTATGAGGCTGGTTGGCGGGGTGGCACATCTGGGGCTCGATAACAGCGGGGACGGCTTGTATGGGCTCGCATTCGACGGTGTGTGGTGCTGTGAGGTGGTACGAGGCGGCGGATGGGTTAACGAGTGCGTGAGGGGCCGGGTACGTCGAGTAGGTGGGGGCATGAGACAGGGTGACATGGGGCACGCTTGGGGACTCAATAACGACGGAGGCGGCCTGTATATGCTCGGGAACGATGGTGTGGGGCTCTGGTATGTGGTACGAGGCTACGGGGGGTCCAACTGACGCGTGAGGGGCCGGGGATGTCGAATAACCGGGGGTATGAGGTGGGTTGGCATGGTGGATGAGTGGGGTGTCGATAACGACGGTGGTGGCTTGTACGGATTCGTGAACAGTGGTGTGGGGCGTTGGGATGCAGTACGAGGCGGCTGGGTGTCCAATGAGGGTGCGAGGGGCCGGGGACGTCGAGTAGGTGTGTTACGGATCGTCTACGGGACGGCTCCGACAACAAACAAACTCAACAAGACTTTCGAACGATGAGAGGAGGAAGGGGGATATTATTGATCCGGTGTGGTAAACCAGACTAAACGTAAAGTACATTGTACATGTATCGACGATATATAAGGAAAACAACTTGAGGGGAGGCAATAACCTATCGACCAATAGCATAACTCCCTCTTATCTCTGACCAATGGCAATAAGCTCTCTAATCTCCAACCAATGGCATTAAGCCCTCTTATCTTGGATGAGTAAGCGCGATGTGATTGGACGATAACCAGACATGTGATTGATCGTACATGTGGTGATGTCAAAGCGCGAGAACCTGGAACCGAAGTAGTGGTAGCCAATAGGATCGTGGGACTTGGCACTTCTCCGTGGGAAAGTGGCCGTGGGAAATGAGCGATGAGTAAGCAGGAGGGCGAAGAGGGGTAAAAAGGTAACAATACCCCCCCCACAAGGTTCGCGTCCGCGCGAACAAGAACGGGGAAGAGGAAGGGAATTAAACAGAACGAATAGAGGGTATATCAGGGACGGACCATGTGCCATACATGGCGGCCAGCAAGGCTGCTTGGGGCAGACTGTGTCGGGGGGTCGCAGATCTGGCGGATAAGTTATATCGTAGCTAACAACAGAAAGGGGGTCTCCAAACCCCCGACTCTGTACATCATAGTTTAACGTCGTCGCGGACGCGAGAGCATCAGAAGATGCGGAGGAAAGGGTTGACGGGGTGATCGGAGAGGAGACGGGGTGGTACCTCACAGAAACGGAGAGGGGGCAGAATGTCGTACCGATCCCATAAAAGAGCAGAAGGAAGGGGGTTACGCATACGATGCATCATGGCGACCGGATACGCATATGTGGACAATCGGCCATCATTGAAGGCGAGGTTGCTGAGACCGCCCGCGATATCACGGAGATGACCACGGGTACTCGGTGTACCAACTGTGATGACGTGGGTGATGGCGTTCACTTCCCCAAGTTCGAACAGCCACAAGCGACGGACAGAGGTCGGGAAAGCGAACGACCGAAAGTCATGATTTTCCTGTCGCGAGAGTAACGAAGTGATGACTTTGGGTTCGACGGACACAATGACATCGCTTGCGGGTGAACGCAGCGGAGAAGCATTGACAGGACGAGGGATGATCGAGATGCGAAGATGAGCCGATGTCGGTGCGCGAGGGTGTAACCGATGGAATTCGGAGACAAGTTTCTTACAATTCTTTGTCTCTGCTGCGGGTATCCACGAGTCTTCTTCGCGGGGATAACCCAACCAATGGACGAGATAGAACAAACGATTCCTACGGATGACGGAATCGATAACTTCCTCAACTTCATACTCTTCTTGTCCATCAACGATCTCAGCGGGTGGTTGTGGTAATGTCGTTGCCTGTTGTGGGAAGGCGGGTGGGACGTATGGGGACAAGAGGACCTCATTGAAGATGGGATACTTTTTTGACCAAGTAGAGGGAAGTTTCAACTCGTAGGATGATCTTCCAACCTTCCTCATAATGGGGAAAGGACCATACCGTTTGTCATCCAACTTTTTGGATGGACGGAGAGAGTCGATATTGGTGGACTCCAGCCATACTTTGTCACCGACATTGTATTCCGGGGCGGGACGATGTTTCTTGTCATAAAACTTCTTCATCTTTTCTTGTGCGACGACTAAGGCATTTGATGCCTGTTCCTGTATACGTTTCATTCGTTCCGCGAAAGAGGCAGCAGACTCATTGACAATTTCTTCTCTGACTGGTTCCTTTCCTTTCCATGGATGGAAACCCATTGTCGCATAGAATGGGGATATGCCGGTAGATGAGGATTCGTGATTGGCGAGGGCGAATTCCGCTAGAGCCAACCACTCAGCCCAATCATCTTGTCGTTGATTGATGAACAAACGGAGGTATGTTTCGATCTCGGCATTAGCTCGTTCTGTTTGTCCATCTGCTTGTGGATGATAAGCGGTCGTTGGATGTCCGATGATTCCCAGTAGGCGATTCAATTCTTTCGTGAAGCCGGATACAAACTGCGTTCCGAGATCAGAGATGATAACACGAGGTAATCCGAATCGCTTGAAGACATGATCACGGTATAATCGTGCGGATCCTTCTGATGTCAACGTAGTGGTGGTGGGGATAAGAACAGATTGTTTCTTCAGTTTATCCATCACAACCAGGATGGCGTTGAAGCCTTGTGATTCGGGTAAGGGGCCGATCAGATCCATTGTGGCGGTATGCCATGGATACGGGGGAATCGTATGGGGATGCAATAATCCCGGTTTCTTTCCTCTATGAACTTTCTTTTGTTGACATAGTAAACACGCTGCGACGTATTTATTGACATCTGCACGGAGAGATGGCCAAGTAAAATGTCGTGTGATAGCCTTGAACGTATTCTCTTGTCCAGGGTGTCCGGATAGGGGAGTATCATGATGTTCTTGTATGATCTCACCCCGGAGATGGTCATCTTTTGGAACGTATAACAGATCGTGGTGATAGATTAATCCGTCATCCATACATTTCCAAGGAGAGCTGGGATCTTGTAATCCTTTGGTGACCTGTTCGTCTAGCTGGAGTCCATGCTTAATGAACTGTTCCTGCCATTGGGGATTCATCGTGGTGGTGTCGAGGAAAGCCATGAATAAGGAATCAGGGAGTGCAACAACGTTTTTATTGTCGTCAAGACCTCGGTCGTGGTCAACACGCCGTGAAAGCAAGTCTGCCTTGCGGTTCAGGGTGCCAGGACGGTGATGGAGCTGGAAGTTATAATCCTGGAGGAATGAGATCCATCGGGCTTGTCGTCGAGTCAGATTCTGTGGTTGTCTAAAATACGTTAAATTCTGATGGTCGGTATAGACGTCAATGATCTCCGGTGCACCGAGAAGGAAATGTCGCCATTGTTCGAAGCATCGGATGATCGCGAGTAATTCCTTATCGTGGACATCATAATTCCTTTCCGCAGGGGACATACTGTTTGACAGGAATGCCACTGGATGCCATGTGCCGTCGTCTTGTTGTTGTGATAGGATAGCACCGGTAGCAAAATCCGAGGCATCACATTCGATCTTGAATTTTCCATGGTTGTTGGGAATAACAAGAACAGGATCTGTAGTGATGATCCGTTTCAGTTCTTCAAACGCAACTTGTTGTTCTGTGTTCCATTCCCAATCCTTTTTGCCAGTTAAAGAGTTCAATGGTAGTGCGACCTGTGCGAAATTACGAACAAATCGTCGGTAGAAATTAAGGAAACCCAAAAAGGATTGTAATTCCTTCTTGTTCTTCGGGACAGGCCAATCGGTAATTGCGTCTGTCTTGGTGGGATCCATGCGTACTTTTCCATGTTCGACGATGAGACCGAGATATTCTACACGTTGGGTATCGAAGGTACACTTTCCGATCTTCAAGAACAATTTGTTGTCTCGGAATTTCTGTAGGACCTGGCGTGTTCGTTCCTGATGTTCTTCCAGATTTTTTGAGAAGATAATGACATCGTCCATATAGATATGCAGCCAACCGGCACGTATTTCATATCGGAAGATGTGATTCATCATCCTCTGGAAGGTCGGGGGAGAATTCCGCAGACCGAAGAACATCACAGTAGGTTCAAACAATCCCTTTGGTGTCAGGAATGCGGCCTTATGCTGATCACCTTCTTTGATCCGTATGTTGTTGAAGCCCCATCGGACATCCAGTTTTGTGAAATACTCTGCACCATCGAGTTGATTTATGATATCGTCGATCAGTGGTAACGGATAATTATCCGGGATAGTATGTTCGTTTAATTTCCGATAATCCTGTACACCACGTAACTCGGTAGCATCCTTCTTGTGTACATAGAAGAATGGGGAGGCGTAAGGTGATTTTGACGGTCTAATCTTACCGGCCTTCAGGTTTTCATCGAGGAACTCGTCGAGTTTCTCGCGTTCTGGGGGTGACAACGGATATAATTTGCAATTCAAGTGGTCGGGAGCGTCTGGTTTCAGGTTGATCGCATGATCCCAAGGACGAGATGGAGGCATCGAGTCAGTCGCTTTGGGGTCAAAGACATCGGCATAGTCCTTGTATACGTCCGGCAATTGGTCAACGACGGACTGTTCTGATTTGACACCATCATTGGTCATCTTGGCGCGAGCTAGTTCTGTCGATTTTGTCTGGAAGGCGCGATACCAAGCAGGCTTGTCGTAAATCGCGGTTTTGAACATAACACCTTCGATTTTGCCAGGGGAATGACCACAGATAGAGAGACAGCGAGTAAAGTCGACCGTTTGGGTCAGCCAATCGATTTCGGGATTGTGTTTCTTTAACCAGTCAAAGCCGAGATAGATGTCGATCTTTGCGAGGGGAATTACCGTAAGGTGTATCCGTTCCATGTGTTCGCCAAGCCGTAAATTCATCTCGACGTATTCCGTGATTAATCCATCTTTGGACATCGTACCATCCCCATTGTAACTAGGGAAAGGTTTCTCGTATTTTCGTGTTGTGAGATGATGTTGTTGTACGAAACCAGAGTTGATGGCGGAGACAGTACAACCAGAATCTAATAGACATGTAACAGAGAATCTTCGTTGGTCGTCGATTGTGGTAAGTTGGCCTTTGACACTGATCGACATCATCATGGTACTGTCATCTTGTGATGCAACCAATTGTTCGATCCGTCGATTGACTTCCCGAAGTCTCCATTCTGCGGATCGTTTATCGGCTTTCGTGATGAGAGGTTCCATTTGTCGCATCTTGTGGATTCTAACTGCAGTAGGCTTTGTAATCGGTTCTATTTTCTGTGCTGGAGGTTGTTGGTATGTCTGGGGGAGTTCCGTGATCAAATATTCAATGGCTTTGTCGATGGGCATTCGCCGTAATTTGACGACTAATCCTGGGCCGATCTTCATGGTATGTTGTCCATGGACGTCCCAATCATTCATGAGGTCGAGGGCACCATACATATCGGTATTCATGATGGCGACCATCGTTTCTTCTGCGTTGAACTCACTTTCGATGACAGGTTGACGTGACGCGACCATAATAGATACCGATTTCCTTTCCACTGGCGTCTCAGTGTCTTCGGGTTGCATAATCGGTTTTTGTTGTTTCTTCGGTAGCTTCGATTGAGGCCACCGTTCCGTTTGTTTCTTTTTATTCATTTCCCTTTGCATGTTTTGTCTCATTGTCCGAAGTTCAAGTAAAACGCGATCAAATTCATTCGTAGTCGGTAATACAGGTACAGGGGGAGCGATAGACAAATGAGACGTAGTCGAAGAGTCCATGCGTTTCTTCGACCGACTTAAAAATCCTTTTTGGCCCGAACGAGTTCGTCCTCGAGCTGGGCACAGCGAGCTTCAAGCATTTGAATAATATCTTGACCGCTCGACGCGGGTTCGGTGTTCATGGAGCGGACGTGTTGCTCCTGTTCGGTGTTCAATACGCGTACACGTTGTACGCGGGACGGGCAATTTCGCGAGAGATGTCCGGGCTGTTTGCAGTTGAAACAGAGGCCGGCCTTCATCAACTCGGTTCGTTCAGCAGACATCGGCTGCTTCAATTTCTCAGCCGCGACAGCGGCTCGGTCGACGTCCATGGCGTCGGGGTCTTTCGATCGTACAGGCACTGCGGCAGCTGTAACAGAAACGGAAGTCGTCTTTGACTTCTCGTTCTTCTTCGTCGGGTTACTTCCACCCGTAAGTCTTTCGATCTCGTTGCGGCGACGCCATTGGCGATCCAACAAGATGGTCTTCGTCTTCCACTCCGCGACGGTAGTGGGCATATGCTCGAGACCGAAGATTCGGTCAACGAGCGGCTTGTTCAGGTGGTTCTCGAGGAGCGGGATAAGTTGCTCCTGTTGGGTGATCGGATGCCACCCAGCGCGTTTGTATAAGACTTCGAATTGAAGCCAGAACTCGTCCGCCGTCAACTTGCCTTGGCGGAGCGCGTTGAGTCTGATCGCGGCGTCTCGCTTATCGTCAGGCTTGTCGAATTGCGCCTGCATCGACGCAGTGAAGATGGGCCACGTTCCCCAATCCATCTGTGGGGGGTCCGGGTCTCCAGGAGTGTATGCCGCCAGTCGGGTATGATAGTCCGTTGCGATGGTATCGCAAAAGTCGTTTGCCCATTCGGCAGCGACACCCTTGTCCATCAGCGACAGGACGAGGAAGATCTTCCTTTCATGTCGTACTTCGACTGGGGTGGGATTTTCCGTGGTCCCGTAGTCTTCGAAGTACGTGGCATTTGCAGCTATGAAGATGATGACCGCTCGCATGAACGAACGGAATTCTTCCTTGTCGCCACTGAACTTGGGAGGAAGGGGAAGGAGGGATTTCATGGAAGCCATGTTTTAATGTTTCCGTCTGGATGAACGGTTCTTTCGTCGGAGGTAGTGGTCGTAGGCGGGGCTAGTGGTCCAACTGGAAATGTACTTTCTGTGGCGTGACCCGAGACGTTTGACCAATCGTTGCAAACCGAGATCGCTATTTAATGCTCGTGTGTTACAGAGACGTGTGATCCGATGATCAAGGCGTGTTAAGGGGTCAGGGAGCCAACGGATAGGACCGCCGTAATCAGAACGTAAGGTCCGAGGAAAATGTGCGGGGGGAATGGGGAGAGTTTCGCGATAGTCTTCGTATGATCTCTTCAGACCTGAGTGTACGAGGACCTTCCAGTCAACAGGGAAGTGATCTTCGAATGGGGTGTATTCTTTAGCCCAAACGACTGTTCGATAATACGGGTAGACCAAGGGTAAGTCGGTCACCAAGAAGGATTTTCCGGGAACACCGATGACGTCGGGGAATCCTTGTTCTTCGAGATATCGGCCTGCTTCCCACCTCCAGTAGATGAGGCGATGTTGGAAGGGGGCGTTATGGGGATGGAGGAGACGGCGAACAGTCGAGATATCCAGCGTTCGACCGAGCGATGGAGGGTTGATGATGATAATCGTAGTCGGGATGGTCGGGGTCGTAGAGGTAGGGAGGGAAGGAATTACAGGGTAAATGGTATTCGGAGTTCTCGTAACCGTCCTCGAAGTAAAAGTACTCCGCCGTGGTGGGCTATCGGGTTCGGGTTCGGGTTCGGGTTCCTTGCACAGGCTTTGTATCGGATAAACCGATTACAAACGCAGCAACTGTGGCCAAGGTTCTTCGTGACGTGAGTCGGTTTGTCGGGGGAGAGAGGTACGTTTAGTCTTTTGTTACGGATCGTCTACGGGACGGCTCCGACAACAAACAAACTCAACAAGACTTTCGAACGATGAGAGGAGGAAGGGGGATATTATTGATCCGGTGTGGTAAACCAGACTAAACGTAAAGTACATTGTACATGTATCGACGATATATAAGGAAAACAACTTGAGGGGAGGCAATAACCTATCGACCAATAGCATAACTCCCTCTTATCTCTGACCAATGGCAATAAGCTCTCTAATCTCCAACCAATGGCATTAAGCCCTCTTATCTTGGATGAGTAAGCGCGATGTGATTGGACGATAACCAGACATGTGATTGATCGTACATGTGGTGATGTCAAAGCGCGAGAACCTGGAACCGAAGTAGTGGTAGCCAATAGGATCGTGGGACTTGGCACTTCTCCGTGGGAAAGTGGCCGTGGGAAATGAGCGATGAGTAAGCAGGAGGGCGAAGAGGGGTAAAAAGGTAACAAGGTGGGGGTATGAGGTGGGTTGGCGTGGTGGGCGGCTGGTGCGTCGATAATGGTGGGGGCAGCTCGTCTGAACTCGCAAGGGGTGCTGGGGGCTGCTGGGAGGCCGTACGAGGCGGCAGGTGGTCCCATAAACGCGTAGGGGGCCGGGTATGTCGACTTGGGGGGTGCATGGGGCAGGGTGACATGTTGGGCGGCCGCGTTGCCATTTACGCATGGGATTGGTTCGTTTGGGACGCTAGAGGTGAACAGGGGCCTGTGCGAGTACGTAGGGGGTCCAACGGATGCGTGAGGGGCCGGGGATGTTGAATAGGCAGGGTGGCAAGGCAGGTTGACGTGGTGGGTGGCCGCGTTGCCATAAGCGCACGGCAACGGCTCGTTGGGGATGCAGGAGGTAAATGGGGGGCCATACGAGTGCGTGGGGCGTGGTGTATGAGCTGGACGTGAGTCCTGAGGCACGGGTATGCGGTTTTGGGGCTGTGGGACCTGGGACTCGATGGGCTGGGTCCACCATGGCGAAGACGCCGTGCGGGGAGGTGCTGGGGCCTGTACGGACGCATAGGATGTGTGGTGATGCGTCAGGCGGGCTGGCTACGCGGGTTCGTTGGTGATGACGTGGCGTGTTGGCGCGTTGTCCATTTTGGGCCAGAAATCGCTTGTCTGGAACGACTGAGGTGATTGGGGGGATCTGGGACGCAGGACGGTGACGTGGGACGTCGAACGGATGTGCGTGGGGTTGGGTGTCATGATGTTGGGGGGCTATGCGTTGTTGGTGATCCGCTACCATGGAAAATGGCCGTTGGGGTGCCGTTTGGCATCTTGAGTCGCCTTGCGTATGTCTGTTGCTTTGGTATGGGGCTTGAGTGGGTGTCCGAGAGTTGGTTGTTGGCAGCGGTGTGGGTTTGAGGCGGGTTTGCCGGATTTGGAAGTGTTTTCCTGCGTGGGAACCTCTATGACGACTAACCTGTATGTACGTACGTTCGTCCACAGGGACAAAAGCCTTCATTTTCCACCCTTGTCTCAGCTAATCCAATGTGTACTTCTTCTAGTCCTCGAATCCGACTCGTTTCAGGTGGTTGTACGACATGTTGGGCGGTTTGGTCATTTTTGGGGTCGTTGGAGGCAGAAGTCAGGTGGAAAAGGAAGGAATGGAGGTAGATGATGATATAGTAGATGAATACATAAGAGAGAGACAGACAGAAGCTAAGGAAAATTGACAACAAGAGAAAGTCGGATTTGTCAACATGTGATGTTGGAATGACCCTGAGACTCGCGAGAGGGAATGGCTGCCATCGGAAAGGCACGGGAAACCTATAAAGAAGCAAGAGGAGGGCGGATAACATCATGGGGGAGCTCTGAAGCTATGAGAGTTGTCGACGAGGCGCAGGTAGTCTTTTTGCTGCCGAAAATGGGCGCTATAGCTGCCAAAAAGGAAAGTGAGATGCCAAAAATGGCAAAAGGGGTATAGAAAACCCAAGGGAAGTGAAGTGAGGTGACAAAAGCCTCGCGGTGGGCTCCAGTTGTAGTGATTGCAGCCATTGTAGGTGTGAATCGGGGTGTGCAAGTCCTTGTCTGTGGGGTCAGAACCCAAAACTCACTTGTTTGTAACTATGTACAGGGAACACTATATAGCTACTGTATAGTATCTATAAAGGGACTACTGAATAATGGTGAAATATGAAAGGAAAGGAATGTAAGGAGAGGGGATATGAAGGGAAGGGGAGGAGGAATATAAGTGATAGTAGGAGAATGGAGAATATAAAGGAAACTATGAGAATCGGAGACCACACACATGTGGACCTCTACAACGGCCATCACCACCACCACCATGACAACGATGATACGCATCATACGATCCTATGCTCCGAATACGCAAATCGGATGTACTATACCTCTTCATCGACCACATCCCGATATCTTACGATCTTACGAACGTCTGCGAACTCTTCCGACACCTCTCGACTACTTCAATCGCTTCCGAACTAGTCGCAGCACCAAGACAAAGCCATCTCGTATCGGACCGATCCCACCTTTATCGGAGGTTCATTCCCCCTATCCCATCCACCTCCTACCTCACTTTCAATCATTTTGGACGTATTTTCATATTAGTTTCTCTTTCTTATTCAATTTACCTTTCATCTTCCTTTGTTCTTTGTTCTTCATCTTATGTTTCACCTTCTGATTCCTTTATCCCCTTCCCCTTTTAGTATCATTACTACTCCTTTCTATCATTTTTATACCGTTCCAATCCTCCGATCGAGGTAGTATATAAAGAGATGTAGTTTAGATACATAGACATAGACAGACCCCCTCCTCCTTCTCACACACAGAAATCTACGACTTCCATCCCCTTCGATCTTAGTCTCCGAGCTATAAAGCTCTCCTTTAGTTTCAAACTCAAGTTATAGTCTTGAGTTTGTCTATACTCGTCACCCGATATCGATATCTTCGTTGCGACCGTGTTCGCGAAGTCGCACAGTTGATCGCAACTGTCGCACATACGTTCGCATCATTCGGAAACTTTATAGTAGTTTCTATCTCCCTCTATACTCTTCTACGTGTAGTAGACATCTTCGCCTCCTCGCATTCACCTAATAGGTAGTTTGTTTGGGGATCTCCCCCTTTACAGCCTCCTATAGCGTATCAATGACAAGGATAACGACAACGGCAACAACAATGGCAATGGTTACAACCACTGTCAATGCCATGCCGGACGCGCCAACAGCAACGCCCACTGCCCACCCCCAGCGCCACATCAAACGTGTTCAAAACACGCGTGCGCAAATGAATGTGAATCGGGTGGAGTCAACAAGGTGGAAGAGCAGCAGGGGGTGGTGCATCCACCCCCGCTCCTTTGTGGTACGTATTTTTATTGATTTTTTTACTGATTTTATTTGTATATCACAGAAAGGCCAACGCGGTGTAAAGGCGTGTTCGGGGTGGCTTCGGAATGAATGATCCTAACCAAAGGGGGTGTCAGCGTGAAAGTGACAGGGTAATCAGTGTTGTGAGTCGTAGTAAAGTGGTTGTAAGAGAATATAAATGAAGCCGCCGTCTAATACGACGATAACAGGTGAGAAATAGGGAAGCCGACGATACCGACGACGTCGGATACGGCGGGTTGGTCGGGTACGGCGAGCGGGTAAGGATAAAACAAGATAAAATAGTAAGAATAAGGACGGGGAGTCTACGGCCTACGACGACAAGAGGTTCTAAGAGGCTCTGAAGGATTCTGAGTGAGACAAAGAGGGGGGAACTGGATTGTTATTTTAATACGGTTGTCGGTCACTGTTTTATAGAAGTCTGTCTAGAGTGCTACTTCGGTATAAGTTACTTCGGCCGATAGTAACTACAAAGGAGGTATGAAATAGGAAGGAGAAGATGGGAGTTGCGAGGCAACGAAGGAACAGGAATGGAGAGGAAAAAGATATAACGAAAAAGATGAAAATAAAGGACCTATGACCAATGAGGACAGGGGGTATAAGTCCGATGTCGGTATAGGGAGTCCGAGGTGTCACGTGTGATCGTTTTGGGCGATACAAGTCATCGATGTCGGTATAAGATCGGCCGTTGGTATAAGATCGGCCGTCAGTAGACGGTATACAGCGGGTACAGCGGGTGATGTTGGGTTACGTCGGTTTCGAGTATGAGGAAGTGGGACGAGTCGGGTTTGTGAGTATCTATGATATATCGATGATACGTACTCAGAGTGTCGTCAGACCTCTACAGCGGCCGTCGTTGCATGTACAACGCGTATGACGCGTCCGGCCACCCACGCGAAGAGGCTCCTATGCCACCACCACCATGCGTCCGCCAAAAACAACCAAAATGGCTGCAACCCGGCCATCGTCGCATGCACAACGCATATGACACGTGGGGCACCACCACCACCACCATCACACATCCACCGAAAACAGCCAACGTGGTCAACCCACCATTGCATGTACAATGCGTGTGACGTGTTAGGACACCACCACCACCACCTGGATGCAACCGAGTGTTACCTTTTCACCTCCCTGCTTACTCATCACTCAATTCCCACGGCCACTTTCCCACGGAGAAGTGCCAAGTCCCACGATCCCATTGGCTACCACTCCTTCGGTTCCAGGTTCTCGCGCTTTGACATCACCACATGCATGATCAATCACATGTCTGGTTATCGTCCAATCACATCGCGCTTACTCATCCAAGATAAGAGGGCTTAACGCCATTGGTTGGAGATTAGAGAGCTTATTGCCATTGGTCAGAGATAAGAGGGAGTTATGCTATTGGTCGATAGGTTATTACCTCCCCTCAAGTTGTTTTCTTTATATATCGTCGATGTATGTACGATGTACTTTACGTTTAGTCTGGTTTACCACACCGGATCAATAATATCCCCCTTCCTCCTCTCATCGTTCGAAAGTCCTGTTGAGTTTGTTTGTTGTCGGAGCCGTCCCGTAGACGATCCGTAACAAAAGACTAAACGTCCCTCTCTCCCCCGACAAACCGACTCACGTCACGAAGAACCTTGGCCACAGTTGCTGCGTTTGTAATCGGTTTATCTGATACAAAGCCTGTGCAAGGAACCCGAACCCGAACCCGAACTAGTAGTCAAGACGGATTACTATTATAGTCGCGAAGACTACGAGAATTCCCAATACCATTTACCCGACAACTCCTTCCCCCCTTACCTCTACGATCCCGACCATCCAGATTACAATTATCATCACCAATCGTCCGCCCTACCTACACCCTCGCCAACACCTTCCGTACGGTCAGAAGAATTGATTGAGACCGTACCTATCGAAACAATAGTCGAACCCGTCCGTGTCGTAATGCCTGATCGACCAAAAGTTTGGCCGTATTATCGTTCAACAAATCCACCCAATCCCCGTGAACAATTTTTTGATTCCATCTTCGGAACTGAACCAATACTCGGACGAGATCCCGTTGACATCCTAACAGGTCTCAACGAAAGTTCGGAGTGGCAACGCCAAAGACGTACACTCCCTATCCCTCCTGAACAACAGATCCGAGACGGTCCATCTGTGTATAACGATACAGAGATCAAACGTACGAGAACAAAGAAACTCCATCGTTTCATCCGTCACCATATCCGTATCACACGAAGATCGATAACACATCTTCAGTCCTGGATATCTCGACTGTTCGCCGTCTCCTCCATCCCCATAACGCCCCTTTCCAACATCGCCTCATCTACTGGAGGTGGGAAGCAGGTCGATACCTCGAAGAACAAGGATTCCCCGACGTCATCGGTGTCCCCGGAAAATCCTTCTTGGTGACCGACTTACCCTTGGTCTACCCATATTACCGTACAGTCGTTTGGGCTAAAGAATACGTTCCGTTCGAAGACCATTTCCCCGTTGACTGGAAAGTCCTCGTACACTCGGGTCTGAAAAGATCATACGAAGACTATCGTGAAACTCTCCCTATTCCCCCCACACATTTTCCTCGAACTCTACGTTCTGATTACGGCGATCCTATCCGTTGGATCCCCGACCCCCTGACACGCCTCGATCATCGGATCACACGTCTCTGTAATACACGAGCACTGAATAGTGATCAAGGATTACGGCGATTGATCAAACGCCTCGGATCACGCAAGAGAAAATACATCTCGAACTGGACCACCAGCCCCGCCTACGACCATTACCTCCGACGAAAAAACCGTTCATCCAAACGGAAACATTGAATTATGGCTTCCATGAAATCCCTCCTTCCCCTTCCTCCCAAGTTCAACGGTGACAAGGAAGAATTCCGTTCGTTCATGCGAGCGGTCATCATCTTCATAGCTGCAAATGCCACGTACTTCGAAGACTACGGGACCACGGAAAATCCCACCCCAGTCGAAGTACGACATGAAAGAAAAATCTTCCTCGTCCTGTCGCTGATGGACAAGGGTGTCGCTGCCGAATGGGCAAACGACTTTTGCGATACTATCGCAATGGACTATCATACCCGACTGGCGGCATACACTCCTGGAGATCCAGATCCCCCCCAGATGGATTGGGGAACATGGCCCGTCTTCACTACGTCAATGCAGGCGCAATTCGACAAACCCGACGACAAACGAGATGCCGCGATCAAACTCAACGCGCTCCGTCAAGGCAAGTTGACGGCTGACGAGTTCTGGCTTCAATTCGAAGTCCTGTACAAACGCGCTGGGTGGCATCCGATCACCCAACAGGAGCAGCTTATCCCGCTCCTCGAAAATCATCTGAACAAACCGCTCGTTGACCGAATCTTCGGTCTCGAGCATATGCCCACCACCGTCGCAGAGTGGAAGATGAAAACCATCTTGTTAGACCGCCAATGGCGTCGTCGCAATGAGATCGAACGACTTACGGGTGGAAGTAACCCGACGAAGAAGAACGAGAAGTCAAAGACGACTTCCGTTTCTATTACAGCTGCCGCAGTGCCTGTACGATCGAAAGACCCCGACGCCATGGACGTCGACCGAGCCGCTGTCGCGGCTGAGAAACTGAAGCAGCCGATGTCTGCTGAACGAACGGAGTTGATGAAGGCCGGACTTTGCTTCAATTGCAAGCAACCCGGACATCTCTCGCGAAACTGCCCGTCCCGCGTACAACGTGTACGCGTATTAAACACCGAACAGGAGCAACACGTCCGCTCCATGAATACCAAACCCGCGTCGAGCGGTCAAGACATCATCCAGATACTCGAAGCTCGCTGTGCCCAACTTGAGGATGAACTCGTTCGGGCCAAGAAGGATTTTTAATTCGGTCGAAGAAACGCATGGACTCTTCGACCCCGTCTCAGTTGTCTACCGCTCCCCCTGTACTTATATCACCGATCACCGTTGAATTTAATCGCGTTTTATCTGAACTTCGGACAATGAGACAAGACATGCAAAAAGAAATAAAGAAAGAACAAACGAAACGATGGCCTGACTCTAAGTTGCCATCAAAACATCAACAGGTAGTGGAAATACTATCCGAGTATACTGAGATGCCAGTAGAAAAGAAAACCATGCCTGTTGCGGTCGCATCACGTCAAGCTGCTATTGAAAGTGAATTCAATGCTGAGGAAACGATGGTCGCCATCATGAATACCGATATGTATGACGCCCTCGACCTCATCAACGATTGGGACATTCATGGACAGCATACCATGAAAATCGGTCCGGGGTTAATCGTGAAATTACGGCGTATGCCTATCGACAAGGCTATCGAATATTTGATCACGGAACTCCCCCAAACATACCAGCAACCCCCAGTACAGAAACCGGAACCGATCACAAAGCCTACTGCGGTTAAAATCCACAAGATGCGACAAATGGAACCCCTCATCACGAAAGCCAATAAACGATCCGCAGAATGGAGACTACGAGAAGTCAATCAACGGATCGAACAATTGGTTGCATCACAAGATGACAGTACCATGATGATGTCGATTAGTGTCAAAGGTCAACTCACCACCATCGATGACCAGCGAAGGTTTTCTGTCACCTGTCTTTTGGATTCAGGTTGTACCGTCTCAGCCATTAATTCTGGTTTCGTACAACAACATCATCTCACGACACAGAAATACGAGAAACCTTTCCCTAGTTATAATGGGGATGGTACGATGTCTAAAGATGGGTTAATCACAGAGTACGTCGAGATGAATCTACAGCTCGGCGAACACATGGAACGGATACATCTTACGGTCATCCCCCTAGCAAAAATCGACATCTATCTTGGTTTTGATTGGCTAAAGAAACACAATCCCGAAATTGACTGGTTGACCCAAACAGTTGACTTTACTCGTTGTCTTTCCGTCTGTGGTCATTCCCCCGGCAAAATCGAAGGTGTAATGTTCAAAACCGCGATCTATGACAAACCGGCTTGGTATCGTGCATTCCAAACGAAGTCTACGGAATTGGCACGTGCCAAAATGGCCACTGATGATAAGAAATCGGAACAATCAATCGTCGATCAACTACCTGAGGTTTACAAGGAATATGCCGATGTCTTCGACCCCAAAGCCACCGATTCGATGCCTCCATCTCGCCCTTGGGATCATGCGATTAACTTGAAACCAGACGCTCCCGACCATCTAAACTGCAAGCTTTATCCGTTGTCACCTCCAGAACGCGAGAAACTCGATGAGTTCCTCGATGAGAATCTGAAGGCCGGCAAGATCAGACCGTCAAAGTCACCTTATGCCTCACCATTCTTTTATGTGCATAAGAAGGATGCTACCGAACTACGCGGTGTACAGGATTATCGAAAATTGAACGAACATACCATTCCGGACAATTACCCATTGCCGTTAATTGACGATATCATAAATCAACTCGATGGCGCAGAATATTTCACAAAACTAGATGTTCGTTGGGGTTTCAACAACATACGGATCAAGGAAGGCGATCAGTATAAAGCCGCATTCCTGACACCAAAAGGATTATTCGAACCGACCGTGATGTTCTTTGGTCTACGGAATTCTCCTCCAACTTTTCAAAGGATGATGAATCACATCTTCCGGTATGAAATACGTGCCGGTTGGCTACATATTTATATGGACGATGTTATCATCTTTTCCAAGAATCTGGAAGAACATCAGGAACGAACACGTCAAGTCTTACAAAAATTCCGAGACAACAAACTCTTCCTGAAAATCGGAAAATGTACCTTTGACACACAACGCGTAGAATATCTCGGTCTCATCGTCGAACATGGAAAAGTACGCATGGATCCCACCAAGACAGACGCAATTACCGATTGGCCTGTCCCGAAGAATAAGAAGGAATTACAATCCTTCTTGGGTTTCCTCAATTTCTACCGACGATTCGTTCGTAACTTCGCACAGGTCGCGCTACTATTAAACTCTTTAACTGGCAAAAAGGATTGGGAATGGAACACAGAACAACACGTTGCATTTGAGGAACTGAAACGGATCATCACTACAGATCCTGTTCTTGTTATTCCCAATAATCATGGAAAATTCAAGATCGAATGTGATGCTTCAGATTTCGCTACTGGTGCCATCTTATCGCAACAACAAGATGACGGCACATGGCACCCAGTGGCTTTCCTGTCGAACAGCATGTCCCCTGCAGAAAGGAACTATGATGTCCACGATAAGGAATTACTCGCAATCATCCGATGCTTTGAACAATGGCGACATTTCCTTCTTGGTGCACCGGAAATCATCGATGTTTATACCGATCATCAAAATCTCACGTACTTTAGGCAACCACAGAATCTGACTCGACGACAGGCCCGATGGATCTCTTTCCTCCAAGATTATAACTTTCAGCTCCATCACCGTCCTGGTACCCTGAACCGCAAGGCAGACTTGCTCTCACGGCGTGTCGACCACGACCGAGGTCTCGACGACAATAAAAACGTTGTCGCACTTCCTGATTCTCTGTTCATGGCTTCTATCGATACCACTACGATGAACCCCCAGTGGCAAGAACAATTCGTCAAGCATGGGCTTCAGCTGGACGAACAAGTCAACGAAGGATTAAAGGATCCTAGTTCCCCTTGGAAATGTATGGATGATGGTTTGATCTACCATAACGATCTGTTGTATGTCCCGAAAGATGACCATCTCCGAGGAGAAATCATACAAGAACATCATGATACTCCCTTGTCTGGACATCCCGGGCAGGAAAATACATTCCGGGCTATTGCACGACATTTTACTTGGCCATCTCTCCGCGCTGACGTCAACAAATATGTCGCAGCGTGTTTACCATGTCAACAGAAGAAAATCCATCGAGGAAAGAAACCGGGATTGTTACATCCACATACGATCCCTCCATACCCATGGCATACCGCCACAATGGATCTAATCGGCCCTTTACCCGAATCACAAGGTTTCAATGCCATCTTGGTAGTGATGGATAAGCTGAAGAAACAATCAGTCCTTATCCCTACCACCACTACATTGACCTCGGAAGGGTCTGCACGTTTATACCGAGATCATGTCTTCAAGCGATTTGGTCTACCTCACGTTATCATTTCTGATCTCGGGACACAGTTCGTGTCTGGTTTCACGAAAGAATTAAATCGTTTGCTGGGAATCATCGGACATCCAACAACTGCATATCATCCACAGGCAGATGGACAAACTGAACGAGCGAACGCTGAAATCGAAACATATCTCCGTCTGTTCATCAACCAACGACAAGATGATTGGGCTGAGTGGTTAGCCTTAGCGGAATTCGCCCTAGCCAATCACGAATCTTCATCTACTGGCATGTCCCCATTCTATGCAACAATGGGTTTCCATCCGTGGAAAGGAAAAGAACCAGTCAGAGAAGAAATCGTCAATGAATCTGCCGCTTCCTTCGCAGACCGAATGAATCGTATACAGGAACAGGCATCCAATGCTTTGGTCGTCGCACAAGAAAAGATGAAGAAGTTTTATGACAAGAAACATCGTCCCGCCCCGGAATACAATGTTGGTGACAAAGTATGGCTAGAGTCTACGAATATCGACTCTCTCCGTCCATCCAAAAAATTGGACGACAAACGATATGGTCCTTTCCCCGTTGTGAGAAAGGTCGGAAGATCGTCATACGAGTTAAAACTTCCCTCTACATGGTCAAAGAAGTACCCCATCTTCAATGAGGTCCTTCTGTCCCCATACGTGCCACCCGCCTTCCCACAACAGGCAGTTACGTTGCCACAACCACCTGCCGAGATCGTTGACGGACAAGAAGAATATGAGGTTGAAGAAGTCATCGATTCCGTCATCCGTAGGAATCGTTTGTTCTATCTTGTTCACTGGTTAGGATATCCTCGCGAGGAGGACTCATGGATACCCGCGTCAGAGACAAAAAACTGTAAGAAACTTGTCTCTGAATTTCATCGGCTACATCCTCGTGCACCCACATCAGCCAATCTCCGTATCTCCATCATCCCTCGACCTGTTGATGCTTCTCCGTTGCATTCTCCCGCCACCGATGTCATTGTGTCCGTTGAACCCAAGGTCATCGCTTCGTTCCTCTCACGACAGGAAAATCATGACTTTCGGTCGTTCGCCTTCCCGACCTCGGTCCGTCGTTTGTGGTTATTTGAACGTGGTGAAGTGAACGCTATCACCCATGTCGTCACAATCGGTACGCCAAGTACCCGTGGTCACCTCCGTGATGTCGCGGGAGGTCTCAGCAATCTCGCCTTCAATGATGGCCGGCTGTCCACATACGCATACCCAATTGCTATGATGCATTGTATGCGTACCCCCCTTCCTTCAGCTCTGTTATGGGACCGATACGACGTCCTGCCCCCTCTTCGCTTCTGCGAAGTTCCACCCCGTCTTCTCTCCGACCACCCGGTCAACCCTTTCCTCCGGATCTTCTGATGGTCGCTCGTCCGCGACGACGTTAAACTATGATGTACAGAGTTGGGGGTTTGGAGACCCCCTTTCTGTTGTTGGCTACGATATAACTTATCCGCCAGATCTGCGACCCCCCGACACAGTCTGCCCCAAGCAGCCTTGCTGGCCGCCATGTATGGCACATGGTCCGTCCCTGATATACCCTCTATTCGT
This sequence comes from Hygrocybe coccinea, assembly GCA_963555575.2. Taxonomy (NCBI): domain Eukaryota; kingdom Fungi; phylum Basidiomycota; class Agaricomycetes; order Agaricales; family Hygrophoraceae; genus Hygrocybe; species Hygrocybe coccinea. The sequence continues at coordinate 2,430,810 of OY741999.1, forward strand.
CCTGTTTGATTTCCTTTCTCTTCCCCGTTCTTGTTCGCGCGGACGCGAACCTTGTGGGGGGGGTATTGTTACCTTTTCACCTCCCTGCTTACTCATCACTCAATTCCCACGGCCACTTTCCCATGGAGAAGTGCCAAGTCCCACGATCCCATTGGCTACCACTCCTTCGGTTCCAGGTTCTCGCGCTTTGACATCACCACATGCATGATCAATCACATGTCTGGTTATCGTCCAATCATATCGCGCTTACTCATCCAAGATAAGAGGGCTTAACGCCATTGGTTGGAGATTAGAGAGCTTATTGCCATTGGTCAGAGATAAGAGGGAGTTATGCTATTGGTCGATAGGTTATTACCTCCCCTCAAGTTGTTTTCTTTATATATCGTCGATGTATGTACGATGTACTTTACGTTTAGTCTGGTTTACCACACCGGATCAATAATATCCCCCTTCCTCCTCTCATCGTTCGAAAGTCCTGTTGAGTTTGTTTGTTGTCGGAGCCGTCCCGTAGACGATCCGTAACACCGAGGTGGAACACACGCGTTGTACACGTGTGTTTCACCAGGACTGGGCCTTGCAGCCCCTTGCTCCCCAATCCCACCTCGCGATGAGGCCAGCCACGTCAATTGATGTGTGCCGCTCTCTTGCGAAGTCAGAAATGGAGCAGGGCAACTCACTTGCCCCCCAGTCCCACCTTGCGAAGACGCCGGCTATGTCAACTGACATGCGCGGCTCTCGCGAGGAACAGTCTCGGTTTAAAGAGAGTTTGGACCAGACCAAACTGATTGAAACAGTTTCGATCGGTTTTGGTTTGGTTCCTGGAAATCTTGGCAGGAACCGAACAGTTCGGTCTCAGTTTGGGGCAAAAAGGCCAAAAACCGGACCAAACCGAACTTCCCCAACACTAATAACTAGTGCTGCCAAAGTTCAGTTCTGAACTGATCCGAACTCGGTTCAAACCCTGAACTGAACCAATTGCCTTATATAGTAAGAGTTCAGGGTTCATAGCCTAGGCTGAACTGAACTGAACTGAATTATGCAGTTCAGTTCAGGGTTCACAAAAAAAGGGTCTGAACTGGACTGAACTGAACTTTGGCAGCACTACTAATAACACAATAAATGAGATAATTGTGTGTATTTGGCAAGTATCACTGGTTGCATTTGTTTATTTGTATTTGTGGTCATTGTGGCTGTGATCATGGTCCCATGCCTTCAATTTGGCAAGATGACAAGGCTCTCAATGCATATTTGTGCATGCTTTGATTCTGTATGTATTTTCTGGGCTGAGATATTTATTTTGTTGTTTATTTGTATTTGTGGATGTCATGGCTGTGATTGTAGGTGTCAAAAACCCCAGTTACAATTTTCCTAATTTTTTTTTGTTATTGACTTGCTACAATTGCTTATAATGGATTGTAATAGTACTACTAGCTTTCAAGCACTGCCTTGGATTTGTATGCAACCACTTCATGGATTGCTTAGAAAATTGGCACGTCACCTGACACATTGACTACAATGAGATGACTCAGCCACTACTAAGCCATATATGGTATATTGCTTATGTAACTCACTCCACACTGTTTCTGTACTGCCATATGTTTGTCTGGCTGTAGCAGGTGTGGTTGTCCGCATATGGCCACTATGTGATGTGGACTGCCAAACAGTACCAAATACCTTGCTTTTGGCTGCCCAGACCATGTTGATTGGTCCAGTATTCATGTAGATACAAGGGGGCAAAGCTGAAATGTGCAATTTCCATTTTAGGACAACTGGGCTGTATCAGCCAAAACATGGTTTTGGATGCTTGGGGGGGGCTTATGTAAGCATCCTGAATCTGCAGTTTCAACCAGCTCCACCCAGAACTGACCCCACATTGTGGGGATCAGTGTGAACAGACCTGTTATGCTTTGGCTTGCCTAAAACGGACCATGGGAACAGTGCTTTCCATAATATGAGGATGGTTGAGATGCTTATATAAACTCCCAGAATATCCACAAATAGTGGGAATCTGTCCAGGATTGGCTGAGATATGAGGGAGCCAAGAGTGAACAGCTGAATGGAGGTAGAAAAAGAGGTAAAAGAGGAAGCAAAGGAAAAAAAATGACTTTACAAAAAGATTATTATAACCACATTGCTGCTCTTGAGAATTAGATGGCAGACAAGTAGTGTTGCCTCAAACTGGCTGGTCAGGAAAAGCTGATCCCAGTTCTGAACTTTTGATGCACAACCAGGGGTCTCCTAGGCTCTTATTTGTAGCCCTGGTCCACAGCTACAAAATAAGATCCTAGGAGACCCCTGGTTGTGCATCAAAAGTTCAGAACTGGGATCAGCTTTTCCTGACCAGCCGGTTTGAGGCAACACTACAGACAAGGACATTGAGATGATGAATCCTACTGTCTGCCCTCGACCTTGACCTTGACCTTGTCAGGAGCTTGTTATGGATCGCTAGATCAGCAGGCTCCAGCAACAACCAACTAAACTAAGTCGAGATCAGACCAGAGGAAACACAAGGAATAAGATGTATTCATGGTCAACTACCACTATACAACAAGTAGCAGTCCAGGGGAGGGAGGAATGCTAGGTAAGCAAACCAGGGGGAGGAAACCAGACTAAACGTGAGGAAAGGGAAGGGAAAAAGAGGAACAGTTCGAAGATGAAGGTTTAAATACAAATAGTTAGGGAATTGCCATGAAAGACAGACTACCGGGTCTGTATGTACAAACCGTCTCAGAGAAATGCAAGAACAATAAGGCTGTCCTGCAGATACAGCATGTCAATCAGTGTTTCAAGTAGTGATTGCAAGGAAATGGTTTGGAGCAATCAAGGGTCCAGACCCTGCACCTCATGGTTGCCTCATGGTAAGGAGGTGAAATGATCCATGAGTGGATGTGTCAGTGGGCACATGGTAAACATGAGGTGGCCATGTGGATGTCATGTGGCTGAGTCCCTAGCTTGGGAATGATGAGGTTGGTTCGTCTTCCTGATGGTTTGCATTGGCAGTGGATGCCTGGCCAATAGCAGCATACAACTATGAGTATGTGCATGCGGGATCGGGATGGAAAGGTGAACATGATGCTTCATCATTGGAGGCAGGGGAGAAGGCGAATCACTCAGTGGGGAAGACCCATGATGGGGGCAATGCAATGAACACTGGTAATCATACACCAGCAACTGTGGTTCCTGCAGTACGATAAGCAAGGGTGCTTCATATAACCCTTCTTGGCTGCAGGGTACTGGATGACTGGGATGTTGACTAGGTATGGATATTCTCGACCAGTGGACTGGTACACAAAGGTAATGAAACATGTTGGAATACAAGTCTTTGTGGAGCATCAAGAGGGCTTGTCATACATATGAGTTTGGGTTGTTAGCTGAGCACCGGTGGTCAGCTGATGAGAAGAAAGGCGAATGAATGTGGAGGTGACATGTGAAGAAGAACAAGATGGTTGGCCAAGATAGGTCCAAGGAGTCATTGGTTGTTGGCAACTATAACGGATCCGATGTCTGAGTCATTGTGGGGAGGTTGCATTATCCAAATATAGGTTGCATAGATATAGATGCCCACAAGGGTAGAGATGCCAATAAAACATATGACAATTGTGGTGATGAGCTGGGCGTCAAAGGTAACCATGAGGATTGGGATGACGTGTCGGTCTTCTTCGAAATAGGAAAGTCAATCAGTCATCAGGCACAAGGCTATTCATTCATCTCTGACAGGCACAAAACACTGTGTAGGTGAATTGTGAAAGAACAATAACAATGTGATAGCATATGGGTGTGGACATTTGATTGGTTGGTGGAGAACCAGAGTATTCCGATTGCTGGGTATGATCAGTGGTTGGGTCATGGAGTATTCTTGTCTCTGGGCATGCACACTGGTCATGGGTTGTGACAAGAACGGAATGGTCAGGTTCGGATTGTATCATCTTTAGGTTCCTTCAGCTCCTGGTTGTGCATGAATGATTATGCATCTTCAAGTCATCCAATGAGAATGTGGGATCAACCCGAGAGTTCGGTAACAAGGTATCATCCAATCAGAGCATGGGACTTGGCACATCTTTGTGGGAATGTATGGGTGTCATGTTGAAAGGGTGCACCACAGTAATGCGAAGGGAATAATACACCTACTCTACCGCAGTGCTGTATGGGTTCTGAGGGGTTCAATCTCAATCCTAATGGTAAAAGGGGGGAGATACTAGCTACAAATGTGCGAAACAATACAGGGAACACTTCCAAAGTGTGCGAAGTAAGAATGAAGTAGTGCGATCTTGCAATGAAGTATGGTGAGCGTGCGATAGTTGCGATGCGACACATGCGATAATGGCGAAGTAGGAAGAAGCACAGAGCGAAAGCGCAGCAATCAGAGATGAAGGGAGACTCTGATATGCACTCGGAAAGGAACTGGGACAAAGGGGGTGGTATTCCTCTCCTGGTATGCTAAGTACAGGGAGTATTTATATGATAGGGGTTGCTATGGTGCACAATGAAAGGCTGCTGGACAGTGCATTATATGCGCTTCCAAAGATCATTGGGCTAACGCTTGCCCCAATTGCACCTCTTCGTCCTCTCTCTCTCCCACCACCACCCCTCGCAGCAGCAACCGCTCCAGTTGTGGACAGAACAAATGCGCTCGCACCATTCGTGTGATTACAAAAGATGAAAAAGAGACGAAAGAAGCAAGTTCTTCAGGAAATACTTTTTATGAGACATCGGGTGTGTCTAAATTTACACGTGCGCAGAAAGCGGAAATAGTTAATAATCTTGTATCTGAGGGACATTAGATACATCATCTTGTTCGGACTTCTTCGATGATTTACCGGACGATTCTTTATACAGACTATCTTCTTATCGCTGTCTAGGTTCTCTAGTTTCTTCAAATGACACTTTCTCCGTCACACTTTATCTCGAAACTATAGATACTTGTGAAAAGTTTCCTGTCCATGTTCTTATTGATTCTGGCGCTTCTGGTCTTTTTATAGATCGCTCCTTCGTCGAGAACAACAGTCTCTCTTGGCAGTATCTGGAATCCCCGATACCCGTACGGAACATCGATGGCTCACCTAACTGAGACGGTCCCATCGATTCTTATTGTGATGTCAATCTTTTTGTGCCACCATCATATTCTGAACGCCTTGACTTGGAGATTTCCTCCATCGGCAACTTCGACGTCATTCTCAGCTTCCCTTGGATTCGAAAACACAATCTACACACTGGTGTCATAGACAAAACCCTCAAGATATTTCAAAAGGGAATTCCTTCGACATCCCTGACCGTGGATTCGATGTATGAATCAAGAGTCGACACTCCTTTGGATCCTTACAAAGAATTCATTGCTTCAGTTGATCTCGGATCCGATGATGAGTACTTTTCCTTCAAACGAGATCAAATCCTCCACATGATGAACAGCATTTCACTCGAAGATACTTTGCGTACTACAACGGTTGAAGAAGATATGAAAGCGTTCATACCAGAGAAGTATTGGGATTATGAAGACATCTTTCTTAGAAAGTCTTTTGACAAGCTTCCTGCACATTCCGACTTCGATCACACTATCAATCTTAAAGATTCTTTAGCGCGGAAAACTCTACTCCTTATCTCCTCGAGAACAAATCGAACTCGACAAGTTTCTAGAAGAAAATCTTTCGACAGGACGAATATGACCTTCTAAGTCACCCCAAGCTGCTCCCTTCTTTTTCGTAAACAAGGTTGAAGAAATTAACGCTTTAGGTTCTGATCCAGGATTACGCCCAATCCAGGATTATCGTTATCTTAATGCCCACAGTTCGCGATCGCTATCTGCTCCCTCTCCTATCTGAAATCCTCCAACAACCAAAATTCCAATCAGTGAAACACTTTACTGTTATCGATGTTCGCTGGGGTTACAACAATATTCGGATTAAACATGGAGATGAATGGAAAGCTGCATTTATTACGAACCGTGGACTTTTTGAACCTACCATTATGTTCTTTGGACTCTGCAATGCCTCCGCCACCTTTCAACAGATGATGAATATTTGATTTCATGATGTTCTTGCAACAGGTTGTGTCTTCATTTATATGGATGACATTATTATCCTAGGAGATACCTCTGAAAAACTTGAAAGGAATACCTGACGCATACTCAACATCATGCGAGAGAATAACCTCTTTTGCAAACCTGTTGTAGAGGTCTGATGACACTCTGAGTACGTACCATCGATATATCACAGATACTCACGAACCTGACTCGTCCCACTTCCTCACACTCGAAACCGACGTAACCCAACATCACCCGCTGTACCCGACGTATACCGTCTACCGACGGCTGATCTTATACCAACACCGATGACTTATATTGCCCAAAACGATCACACGTGACACCTTGGACTCCCATACCGACATCGGACTTATACCCCCTGTCCTCTTTGGACTTAGGTGCTTTATTTTCCATCTTTTTCATTATATCTTTTCCTCTCCATTTCCATTCCTTCGTTGCCTCGCAACTCCCATCTTCTCCTTCCCATTTCGTACCTCCCTTGTAGTTACTATCAGCTGAAGTAACCTATACTGAAGTAGCTTACTCTTCATAGTTCTATAAAATGGTGACCGACAACCGTAACAATAACAATCCAGTTCCCCCCTCTTTATCTCCCTCAGAATCGTTCAGAACTCCTTAGAACCTCTCGTCGTTGTAACCCGTAGACCTTCCATCTTTATTCTACCACTTTATTACGAGTCCCTATTAGGGAATCGTTTTGTATATGGTCAGTTTTCACTTCAGGGTCGCAAACGCCACAAACGCCAATTCGCCATACCGTGGGAATAAATTTAACAAACTGTGGGAACAAATTTGAAGTCCTGGGAATAATTATGAAACCGTGTGAGTTTTTCCTCTTGTAACTGTGAGAACTTGTTGACCTAATCAGTAAGAACAATAAGGTAGCTGGATCAAAGCTACCGAATTTGTCAGAGCTGCTGAATTTGGAATGTGGAATGAGCTCCATTCTCCCAACTTGCTTGGTTAATTTAGTGTAGTAAGTGTAGTAAGAAGAAACTCCAGAACTCACATAATGGGCTGGCATACAGACTTTCAAAGTTGAAGATTTGTTGCTTGTTTAGGTCTTGAATTACAATGGAGCTTGGTCTGGATTGGTCTGATACAACTGTTGTAGGGTCATCCATAGCATATCTAACACATGCGCATGACATTGGTTGTGCTCATTTATCCACTGGCTACAAATAAATTCCACAACCATTGACAACATATTAGTTGGATGTTGATGACATTTGTAGGATTTATTTACTTTGTTATGACTGAGAAACCCCTGCCAAACAGTTGACGAACAGCTGAATGGCATTCGAGAAGGGTGTGTAAGGTCATACAGAATTTGCTTATATTTATTTCCTTACCAACAGTCACACAACTGTTATACAGCCATCTTAAGCATATTCAATACATGGGCATGGCAAGGATGTATTGATTCTGTTGTCCACTGGCCACAAATAAATTCCACAACCACTGACAGCATATTAGAAGGATGTTGACGACATCTGTAGCATTTATGTAATTTGTCATGACTTGGAAAGCCTTGCCGAACGGTTGATGAACGGATTGAAAGGCGTTCGACAAGCCTTTGTAACCTCATACAGAATTTGCTTGTATTTATTTCCTTACCAACTAGTCATACAACTGTTGTACAACCATCTATAGCATATTTACTACATGGGCATGGCACGGATGTATTGATTCTGTTGTCCACTGGCCACAAATAAATTCCACAACCATTGACAGCATATTAGATGGATGCTGACGATGTTTGTAGCATTTATTTAATTTTCTATGACTGGGAAACCCCTGCCGAACGGTTGACGAACGAATCGAACGGCGTTCGGCAAGCCTTTGTAAGCTTATACAGAATTTGCTTATATTTATTTCCTTACCAACAAGTCATACAACTGTTGTACAACCATCTATAGTATCTGTACTACATGGGCATAGCACAGATGTATTGATTCTGTTGTCCACTGGCCACAAATAAATTCCACAACCATTGACAGCATATTAGATGGATGCTGACGATGTTTGTAGCATTTATTTAATTTTTTATGACTGGGAAACCCCTGCCGAACGGTTGACGAACGAATCGAACGGCATTCGGCAAGCCTTTGTAAGCTTATACAGAATTTGCTTATATTTATTTCCTTACCAACTAGTCATACAACACTTGTATGGTCATACATATGGCATATTGAACACATGGGCATGAGATTGGTTGTACTGATCCCCATATACACTGGCTACCAATAAATTCCGCAACCATTGCCAGCATATCATACAGATATTGATGACATTGCATGCAATTATCTTGATTGCTCATGAATAGGAAAATTCTCCTGAACAGTTATTGACCAGGCTAGATTGTCATTCCTTCACCTTGTGCAACAGGTATTTGCAGGCCATTAGAAATTAAACAAGTACAACAAAAACCTTCAACATCCATCCAAATTGTGGGCTGTATATGGCTCTGGAATTTATTTGTGGCCAGTGGATGAGAGAATCAATACAACTGTGCCATGCTCATGTATTAAAGATACTATAGATGGTTGTACAACAGTTGTATGACTTGTTGGTAAGGAAATAAATATAAGCAAATTCTGTATAAGCTTACAAAGGCTTGCCGAACGCCGTTCGATTCGTTCGTCAACCGTTCGGCAGGGGTTTCCCAGTCATAGAAAATTAAATAAATGCTACAAACATCGTCAGCATCCATCTAATATGCTGTCAATGGTTGTGAAATTTATTTGTGGCCAGTGGACAACAGAATCAATACAACCATGCCATGCCCATGTATTAAATATGCTATAGATGGTTGTACAACAGTTGTATGACTTGTTGGTAAGGAAATAAATATAAGCAAATTCTGTATGAGCTTACACGCCCTTGTCGAATGCCATTCAGCTGTTTGTCAACTGTTTGGCAGGGTTTCCCCAGTTATAAAAAATTAAATCAACACAAGAGATGTTGTCAACATCTGTCAAATGTGCTGTAGATGGCTGTGTAATTCATTCATGGCCAGTGGGTTTGAGAATCAATTCAACCAATGTCATCCCCACATCTCAAATATGTTGCAAGGGGTGTACAACTGTGTTATGGCTAGTTCTTAGGGAAACAAATATATGCAAAATCTGTCACAGCTCCCAGGCCCCTGATGAACAGTGTTTGGCCTGTTCATTAACTGTTCGGGAAAGGTTTCCCAGTTACAAAAAACTAAATACATACCAGAGATATTGTCAACATCTGTCAAATAGGCTGTAGATAGCTGTGGCATCAATTTGTGTCAAGTGGACAAGAGACTCAACATGACCTTGGTCATCCCCAAGCATGAAATGTGCTGTAGATGGACATACAACGGTTTTATGAGTAGTTGCTAGAACAATAAATATCAGGAAAATATATAACACCTCCCCAGCCCATAATGAACAGTGTTCAACCCCTTGTCAAGTGTTTGACAGAGGTTTCCCAGTCATAAAGGATTACTGAAATGCAAGAAATGTAATCACAATCTACTACCACTCTAGATGGTTATGGAATTTCTTTATGACCAGTGGACAAGAGAATCAATGCAATCCATGTCATGCCAATGTGTTAACCATTCTGTAGATGGTTGTACACCTGTCTCATGGCTAGTTGATCGGAAAACAAATACAACAAAAATGCATAACAGCACTCACACCCTTGTTGAGCAGTCTTCAGACTGTTTGACAACTGTTGGCAAAGCTTTCCCAGTCATGAGCAATTCAATACATACAAGAAATGGCCTCAATTTCTGTCAAATTGGCTGTAGATGGTTGTGGAATTCTTTTGTCATCCATTGGTAGGACAACAGATCTCATGACCATTTGTGACATAGGTTGTAGATAGTTATACTACCCCATTCCAGCCAGTGTTCAGCCTCTTTGACAACTGTTCCACAATGTTTTCCAAGTACTTAGATATCAAATAAATATAACATTGTCACAAACCATTGTCAAATAGCCTGTACATGGATGTGCATTTTATTTACAGCCAGTGGGTCAGAAACTCAATACAGGAAACATGTAGAAAACTTGCAACACCCTGGTTGAATGATGTTTTACACATCTTCAGCAGTGATCTTTGATACCAAGTAACCACAACAACTTTCCTGAACACACGTCAACTTCTTTATGCAAGATTTGTATGGCTCTTTGATAATAAATTATAGGAATATTACCCACTTGTCAAATCATTCAGTGAGTCTTTCAATAATGGGTAATAGCATCTGGGTTATCAATCCACTGAGTGTGCTGCCATTCTATAATTTCCCATTCTCATATAGTTCTGAATGTATTCGCTTCCATTTAATTGACAAGATGGCTTGCAATAGTGGAGCTCATTCCAGCTGGAGCTGAGCTTTTCTTGTTGTTACTGATTCGGACAACATTCTCACAACCACATGGCAGATGCTCATACAACTTTTTGGTAACAAGAGAACTGGAAATATATGGTGGACAAGATACTGCACCATGGACAAATAATGTTCAGATTGTTCAAGAATGCTTGTATAGGCACTGCAAATAACATAAGTACAACAATGTGGTGAAGTTATATCAACAAGTCTGTACATTGTTGTACAATTTACATGGCTAATTTGAAACAAAATAAAATGCAAGAAAAGTGTGGAACATTTTCATTGACTTGCTGAACACCACTGATTGCATGTGCACGTTCTGACCTTGTAAACATGCCATTTTACCTATTCTAATTTTAGACACACTTTTATGCACTCCACCTATTCCCCACACTCATCTGATGCACAGTGCATCACTTTACAACTTCCCATTTCTTCTACTATCTCTTCACTTGCACATTGCACCACTCCAACAGACATCACACTAACTTTCTAGCTTAGTCAAGCATTTAGTGCTCAACTCAGCTCATCTCTGACATTATCTGATCCTATGTAGGCCCTGTGCATGGCTGTGCTTTAACTGGCTGTCAAATAGTGGGTTTATCAGGCTGTTTCACACAGTTAGGGGTATTATTCCAAATACTATTCTTCAAATATTTTCTATGCATCTCATCTTGTCTCACTTATTGACCCTATTGCACCATTGCTTCGCCTTCATTTCACATGTAGCTAGCTTGTGTTTCCCTATTTTCATAATAGCTACACTATGGCAACCCTATCATATAAATACTCACTGTATTTAGCATACAAAGAGAGAATACCACCTCCTTTGTCCCAGCTCCTTTCTGACTGCATCCCTGAGTCTTCCTTCATCTCTGAGTCTCCCTTCACCTCTGATTGCTGTGAAACACTATGAATGACCATAGAGTCCATTTAGTAATTTTTGTTTTAGTTGAAGTCATGGTAGAGAAAAGTCATGGAGATTCACTGTAAGCATTGATATACCTTTACAGAAGGTTGTTTGCAAATGTATTCCAATAGTTATTCTCAAAATACTTGATGAAAGCCAGTGAAAATTTTGTAAATTGGCTTTATTTGAAGTCCAAACAAGTAAAAGGATGAAAGCAAAGTGCCAAAAGTGTTTAAAGGTGTATGCAAGCCATCTCCACATTGTTGATAGTATTTCAAATTTTTGCTTCAAAACATTTGTAGTATCTTTTCAAAACATTTTGTAGTAGTGCTTCAAAACCTTTGTGGTAGTGCTTCAATACATTTTGTAGTACTGCTTCAAAACCTTTGTAGTACTGCTTCAAACTTTTTGTAGTAGGTTTCAAAATCTTTGTAGCACTGCTTCAAACCTTTTGTAGTAATGCTTTCATGGTGAGCAGGGACAAGCAGGACTGCCCATGGGATCATGGGGCTGGCCCATTATTGTCAAGACAAACATGGTCTTCCCTGGGACCATGGGTGAGACCACTATTACTAATGGGACAGACCAAGCATCCCTGGGTCAATGGACCAGGATTTCTTTGAAATACACTTTGCACAAGCTAGGCCTGGGACATCCCAAGCTAGAGCCCAGGGACCAATATTCAACCCCTGGAAAGACCAGCACTTTTTATAGCTCTTAGCTGCATCTTTATATAGTAGGAATTACAACAAACTGTTAGGGAATTGGGGTAACTGAAAGTGTTACAACTTGCAAATTTGTCAACAGAGTTGTGTGTTCAGGATGGTATATAAATAGTATTGTTTTTGTGGTAATGAAGGGAACATAGATGACTTTGCAAATATTGGTTTACTATCATGCAGTGGTAATAATGTTACAGTGTTCATATATCAGTCTTAATATACCTGATGTTCTCATTGCCAAAAAGGGACGAGTAACTTGCCATGCAAAGCAATGGCCCACACCCCACTAGTCTTGCTTTATCGTTACCCACTCGCCGTACCCGACCCAACCTGCCATACCCGTCGTCGTCGGTATCGTCGGCTTCCCTATTTCTCACCCGTTATCGTCATATTAGACGGCGGCTTCATTCATATTCTCTTACTACCTATTTTTACTACAACTCACGACACTGATTACCCTGTCACTTTCACGCTGACACCCACAGGCTTAGGATCTTAATTCCGCAGCCACCCCGAACATCCCTTTACACCGTCAAATGTCAATTCGAGAAAGATTCTGTTCGATATCTTGGACAAATTATCTCTCATGGGGAAGTAGCTATTAACCCCACCAAGATTCAATCGATCTCCGATTGGCCAACTCCGAAACGCGTTCACAACGTACAATCATTCCTTGGCACAATGAATTTCTGGCGCAGATTTGTAAAAGACTTTTCTTCCATTGCTCGACCTTTACATCAACCCACACGAAAAGACGTTAAATTCGCTTGGTCTGCTGATTGTCAATCCGCATTCGATAAATTAAAACAAACTATCACTTCTGAACCAATTCTCAAAGCTCCCCGTTTAGACCTACCCTATATCCTTGAAACCGACTCTTCCGGATTCGCAATTGGCACCGTACTTATGCAAAAACATGATGATAAACTACATCCTATTGGTTATTATTCTGCTTCCCTTTCTCCTGCAGAACGAAACTACTCCACCCCCGATCAAGAACTTCTCGCTATCGTTAAATCCCTTTTACTGTTACCTTTTCACCCCTTTTCGCCCTGCTTACTCATCGCTCACTTCCCACGGCCACTTTCCCACGGAGAAGTGCCGAGTCCCACGATCCTATTGGCTACCAATCCTTCGGTTCCAAGTTCTCGCGCTTTGATGTCACCACATGTATGATCAATCACATGTCTGGTTATCGTCCAATCACATCGCGCTTACTCATCCAAGATAAGAGGGCTTAATGCCATTGGCTGGAGATAGGAGAGAGATAAGAGGGAGTTATGCTATTGGACGATAGGTTACTGCCTCCCCTCATGTTGTTCCCTTTATATACCCTCAGTGTATGTATAGCATACCTTATGTTTAGTCTGGTTTATCCCACCGGATAGTCAATATACTCCCTTCCCTCTTCATTGTCCGAATCACCATCTGAGTTTGTTTGTTGTTGGAGCCGTCCCGTAGACGATCCATAACAAAAGACTAAACGTCCCACTCTCCCCCGACAAACCGACTCACGTCACGAAGAACTTTGCCCACAGTTGCTGCGCTTGTACTCGGTTTATCTGATACAAGGCCTGTGCAAAGAACCCGAACCCGAACCGAGTAACCAAGACGGATTACTACTATAGTCGCGAAGACTACGAGAACTCCCAGTACCACCTACCCGACAACTCCTTCCCTCCTACCTTTACGACCCAGATCATCCCGACTACGACTACCATCACAACTCATCCGCCCTACCCACACCCTCACCAACACCTTCCGTACAGTCCGAAGAACTCATTGAAACCGTACCCATCGAAATGATAGTCGAACCTGTCCGTGTTGTAACGCCTGATTGACCTAAAGTTTGGCTGTTCTATCGTTCGACAAATCCACCTGATCCCCATGACCACTTCTTTGATTCTCCACGGTACCGAACCAGCATTGGGCAGAGATCCAGTCGATATCCCCACTGGTCTAAAGGAAGATTCCGAGTGGCAGCGTAAAAGAGGCAAATTGCCTATCACACCTGCACAACAGACCCGAGACGTTCCCATCACTCCTAACGATACTCGCGTAGTCCATACGAGGTCACAGAAGTTCGCTAACTTCATCCGACATCACACGAAAGCCACCGCATCCCTCCATTGTTTGATCGAAAACTGGATTTCCATCCGACTGTCCAGGATATTGTCCATTCATGTAACGCCCCCTTCCGAAACCATATCATCTACAACAGGTGGCATGCAGCCTGACTCCTCGAAGAAGACGGATTCTTTACCCGACACAGTATCCCAGGAAAATCCTACTTGGTAGTCGACCCACCTCTTGTATATCTGATCTATCGAGCTGTTGTTTGGACCAAGTGGACCGAACCACTAGGTGATAACTTCCCCTCTGATTGGGAGGTACCTGTACATTCCGGTCTCAAATTAAAACACGAAAATTACCGCGAACGTCTCCCCATCCCACCATCACATTTCCCCCTCATCTTACACTCCGACTACGGTGACCCAGTCCAGTTACTTGCTGATCCTATAACACGTCTCGATTGTCTTGTCACACGTCGCTACATCAAGAATCAACTGAAGAACGACGCGGGATTACGACGGTTGCTTCGTATCTTCACACGCAAAAGAAAATATACTTCTGCTTGGACCACTAGTCCCACCTACGACCACTACATCCGACGTAAGAGACGATTGACCTAAACGATGGCATCTATGAAATCGCTTCTCCCCCTCCCCCCGAAATTCAACGGTGACAAAGAAGAATTTCATTCTTTCATGTGTGCGGTGTAAAGGCGTGTTCGGGGTGGCTTCGGAATGAATGATCCTAACCAAAGGGGGTGTCAGCGTGAAAGTGACGGGGTAATCAGTGTTGTAAGTCGTAGTAAAAGTGATAGTAAGAGAATATAAGTAAAGCCGCCGTCTAATACGATGATAACGGGTGAGAAATAGAGAAGCCGACGATACCGACGACGTCGGGTACGGCGGGTTGGGTCGGGTACGGTGAGCGGGTAACGGTAAAACAAGATGTAATAGTAAGAATAAGAATGGGAAGTCTACGGCCTACGACGACAAGAGGTTCTAAGAGGCTCTGAAGGATTCTGAGTGAGACAAAGAGGGGGGGACTGGATTGTTATTGTTACGGTTGTTGGTCACCGTTTTTATAGGTCTATGAAGAGTGAGCTACTTCGGTATAGGTTATTTTGGCCGATAGTAACTACAAAGGAGATACGAAATGGGAAGGAGAAGATGGGAGTTGCGAGGCAACGAAGGAACGGAAATGGAGAGGAAAATATATAACGAAAAAGATGGAAAATAAAGGACCTATGTCCAATGAGGACAGGGGGTATAAGTCCGATGTCGGTATGGGAGTCTGAGGTGTCACGTGTGATCGTTTTGGGCGATATGAATCATCGGTGTTGGTATAAGATCGGCTGTTGGTAGACGGTATACGTCGGGTACAGCGGGTGATGTCGGGTTACGTCGGTTTCGAGGATGAGGAAGTGGGGCGTGTCGGGTTCGTGAGTATCTGTGATATATCGATGATACGTACTCAGAGTGTCATCAGACCTCTACAGCGGTCATCATCTTCCTGGCTGCAAACTCGACGTACTTCGACGACTTCGGAACCACCGATAACCCCCTCCCAATCGAAGTACGACATGAAAGAAAGATTTTCCTCGTCTTATCGCTGATGGATAACAGCGTCGCTGCTGAATGGGCCAACGACTTTTGCGATACTGTCGCAACTGACTATCACGCCCGTCTGGCTGCACATGTATATGGCGAACCAAATCCCCCGCAGATGGATTGGGGAACATGGCCTGCTTTCACCGAGTCGATGCAAGCACAGTTCAACAAGCCCGATGACAAACGAGACGCTGCGATTAAACTCAATGCGCTTCGCCAAGGCAAGTTGATGGCCGATGAATTCTGGCTTCAATTTGAAGTCTTATACAAACGCGCTGGGTGGCATCCGATCACCCAACAGGAGCAATTGATCCCGCTCCTCAAAAATCACCTGAATAAACCGCTCGTTGACCGAATCTTCGGTCTCGAGAACATGCCCATTACCGTCGCAGAGTGGAAACTTCGGGAAGTCAATCAACGGATAGAACAATTGGTTGCATCACAAGATGACAGCACCATGATGATGTCGATCAGCATCAAGGGTCAACTTACCACGATTGACGATCAGCATAGATTCTCTGTCACTTGTCTATTGGACTCTGGTTGTACCGTCTCAGCCATCAATTCCAGTTTCATACAGCAACATCATCTCACGACACAAAAATACGAGAAATCATTCCCCAGTTACAATGGAGATGGTATGATGTCTAAGGATGGGCTAATCACGGAATATGTCGAAATGAATCTGCAGCTCAGTGAACACATGGAACGGATACATCTCACAGTCATACCCCTTGCAAAAATCGACATCTATCTTGGTTTTGATTGGCTAAAGAAACACAATCCTGAGATTGACTGGTTAACCCAAACGGTCGATTTTGCTCGATGTCTTTCTGTTTGTGGTCATTCCCCTGGTAAAATCGAGGGTGTAATGTTCAGGACCGCAATCTACGACAAACCGGCTTGGTACCGCGCATTCCAAACTAAATCCACGGAATTAGCTCGTGCCAAGATGACTACAGAAGGACAAAAGCCAGAACAATCTATTGTTGACCAACTACTGGATGTTTACAAAGATTATGCCGACGTCTTCGATCCCAAAGCCACTGACTCGATGCCACCATCTCGACCATGGGATCATGCAATCAACCTGAAACCGGATGCACCCGATCACTTGAACTGTAAACTGTACCCGCTGTCACCTCCAGAACGTGAGAAACTCGACAAGTTCCTTGATGAAAATCTAAAAGCTGGCAAGATCAGGCCGTCGAAATCACCTTACGCCTCGCCGTTCTTTTACGTACACAAGAAGGATGCAACCGAGTTACGCGGTGTACAGGATTATCGGAAGTTGAATGAACATACAATCCCAGACAATTACCCATTGCCGCTAATTGACGACATCATAAATCAACTCGATGGTGCGGAATATTTCACGAAGTTGGATGTTCGTTGGGGTTTTAACAACATACGGATCAAAGAAGGCGATCAACACAAAGCTGCATTCCTGACCCCGAAGGGATTATTCGAACCTACAGTGATGTTCTTCGGTCTACGAAATTCTCCTCCCACGTTCCAGAGGATGATGAATCATATTTTCTGATATGAAATACGAGCAGGTTGGTTACATATATACATGGACGACGTCATCATTTTCTCCAAGAATCTGGAGGAACATCAAAAACGAACACGTCAAGTATTACAAAAGTTCCGAGACAACAAATTATTCCTAAAAATCGGGAAATGTACATTTGATGCACAATGCGTGGAATACCTTGGTCTCATCATCGAACATGGAAAAGTACGAATGGATCCGACCAAAACTGATGCAATAACCGATTGGCCTACCCCAAAGAACAAGAAGGAATTACAGTCGTTCTTGGGCTTTCTCAATTTTTATCGACGATTCGTTCGGAATTTCGCACAAGTCGCGTTGCCTCTAAATTCCCTCACAGGCAAGAAGGATTGGGAATGGAACACAGAACAACAGGTTGCGTTCAAGGAATTAAAATGAATCATTACGACGGATCCTGTTCTCGTTATTCCCAACAATCATGGGAAATTCAAGATCGAATGTGATGCCTCAGATTTCGCTACTGGTGCCATCTTATCACAACAACAAGACGACGGCACATGGCATCCAGTGGCTTTCCTGTCAAATAGTATGTCTCCTGCAGAAAGGAATTACGATGTCCACGATAAGGAATTGCTCGCGATCATCCGATGTTTCGAACAATGGCGGCATTTCCTTCTTGGTACACCGGAAATTATCGACGTCTATACCGATCATCAAAATCTCACGTATTTCCGACAGCCACAAAATCTGACTCGACGACAAGCCCGATGGATCTCATTTCTTCAGGACTATAATTTCCAACTCCATCATCGTCCTGGTACCCTGAACCGCAAGGCAGACTTGCTTTCACGGCGTGTAGACCACGACCGAGGTCTTGACGACAATAAAAATGTTGTTGCACTCCCTGATTCCCTGTTCATGGCTTCTCTCGATACCACCATTATGAATCCCCAGTGGCAAGAACAATTTATCAAGTATGGACTTCAATTGGACGAACAGGTCAGCGAAGGATTAAAAGATCCTAGCTCTCCTTGGAAATGTATGGATGACGGTTTGATCTATCACAACGATCTGTTATATGTACCAAAAGATGATCATCTTCGGGGAGAAATCATACAGGAACATCATGATACTCCCCTATCTGGACATCCCGGACAGGAAAATACATTCAAAGCCGTCGCACGACATTTCACTTGGCCATCCCTCCGTGCCGACGTCAACAAATATGTTGCGGCATGCTTACCGTGCCAACAGAAGAAAGTCCATCAAGGAAAGAAACCGGGCTTACTACGTCCTCATGCAATCCCCCCGTACCCGTGGCATACGGCTACGATGGATCTAATCGGTCCTTTGCCCGAGTCACAGGGTTTCAATGCTGTTCTGGTGGTAATGGATAAGCTGAAGAAACAATCAGTCCTCATCCCCACCACTACTATGTTGATGTCAGAAGGATCCGCATGACTGTACCGTGATCATGTCTTTAAACGATTTGGATTACCTCGTATCATCATCTCTGATCTTGGGACGCAGTTTGTGTCTGGCTTCACAAAAGAATTGAACTGTCTGTTAGGAATCATCGGACATCCTACGACTGCATATCACCCACAAGCAGATGGACAAACCGAATGAACAAATGCCGAAATCGAGACGTACCTCCGTCTGTTCGTCAATCAATGGCAAGATGATTGGGCTGAATGGCTGGCCTTGGCAGAATTTGCCCTCGCCAATCATGAATCTTCATCCACCGGCATGTCTCCATTCTATGCGACGATGGGTTTCCATCCCTGGAAAGGAAAGGAGCCAGTCAAGGAAGAAATTGTTAATGAATCTGCTGCCTCCTTTGTAGACCGTATGAACCGCATACAGGAGCAAGCAACCAATGCCTTGGCTGTTGCACAAGAGAAGATGAAAAAGTTCTATGACAAGAAACATCGCCCCGCCCCGGAATATAATATCGGCGACAAAGTGTGGCTGGAATCCACGAACATCGATTCTCTCCGTCCATCCAAAAAATTGGATGATAAACGATATGGTCCTTTCTCCATTGTAAAAAAGGTCGGAAGATCATCATACGAGTTGAAACTTCCTTCTACGTGGTCAAAGAAGTATCCAATCTTCAATGAGGTACTTCTGTCCCCGTATGTTCCACCCGCTTTCCCACAGCAAGTCACTACGTTGCCACAACCACCTGCAGAGATCGTTGATGGACAGGAGGAGTATGAGATTGAAGAAGTCATCGATTCCGTTATTCGTAGGAATCGTTTGTTTTATCTCGTTCATTGGTTGGGTTATCCCCGCGAAGAGGACTCATGGATACCCACATCAGAGACAAAGAATTGTAAAATGCTTGTCTCCGAATTCCATCGGTTACACCCCCGTGCACCTACTTCGGCCAACCTACGTATTTCGATCATCCCTCGTCCCGTCAATGCCTCTCCGTTACGTTCTCCTGCCACTGATGTCATTGTGTCCGTTGAACCCAAAATCATCGCCTCACTTCTTTCACGACAGGAGAATCATGACTTTCGCTCTTTTGCCTTTCTGACTTCGGTCCGATGCCTGTGGTTGTTCGAACTAGGCGAAGTAAACGCCATCACCCATGTCATCACAATCGGTACACCGAGTACCCGTGGCCATCTCTGTGATGTCACAGGCGGTCTTAGCAACCTCGACTTCAATGATGGACGGCTGTCCACATATGCGTATCCGGTTGTTATGATGCATCATATGCGCGCCCCCCTTCCTTCAGCCTTGTTATGGGACCGGTACGACGTTCTGCCCCCTCTTCGTTTCTGTGAGGTGCCACCCCATCTCCTCTCCGATCACCCCGTCAACCCCTTCCTCCGCATCTTCTGATGTTCGCTCGTCCGCGATGACGTTAAACTATGATGTACAGAGTTGGGGGTTTGGAGACCCCCTTTCTGTTGTTGGCTACGTTATAATTTATCCGCCAGATCTGCGACCCCCCAACACAGTCTGCCCCAAGCAGCCTTGCTGGCCGCCATGTATGGCACATGGTCCATCCCTGATATACCCTCTATTCATTCTGTTTAATTTCCTTCCCGTTCCCCATTTTTGTTCACCCGGACGCGAACCTTGTGGGGGGGGGTATTGTTACCTTTTCACCCCTTTTCGCCCTGCTTACTCATCGCTCACTTCCCACGGCCACTTTCCCACGGAGAAGTGCCGAGTCCCACGATCCTATTGGCTACCAATCCTTCGGTTCCAAGTTCTCGCGCTTTGATGTCACCACATGTATGATCAATCACATGTCTGGTTATCGTCCAATCACATCGCGCTTACTCATCCAAGATAAGAGGGCTTAATGCCATTGGCTGGAGATAGGAGAGAGATAAGAGGGAGTTATGCTATTGGACGATAGGTTACTGCCTCCCCTCATGTTGTTCCCTTTATATACCCTCAGTGTATGTATAGCATACCTTACGTTTAGTCTGGTTTATCCCACCGGATAGTCAATATACTCCCTTCCCTCTTCATTGTCCGAATCACTGTCTGAGTTTGTTTGTTGTCGGAGCCGTCCCGTAGATGATCCGTAACATTTACACTGGTGACACTTGCTTGAAGGAGCCAATCATACTGTCACCATTCACTCTGACAACCAAGCTCTCAAATATTTCATGACAAATCGCACCTTGTCACGTCGTCAAGCACGATGGTCTGAATTTCTCAGTCGATTCGACTTCTGCATTGAACATATTCCGGGAAAGCGCAATAGAGCTGATGGTTTATCTCGACGGCCCGATTATGTTCCTGATGGTCTAGACAATACGGATAAAGCTTTGTTATCGGAACATCATTTTATCAACGCGATCATTAATTTATCCTCTCCTAGATTCTTAGACCGACTTTGCTACCCTTTGCCGTTACCACCTCACATCTCTTCTAAACTCTCCGATCTCTCTTCCCGATGGTCCCTCATTGATGGTCTGGTTAAAGATGCCAGAGAACGTATAGTTGTCCCCGAGGTTGTTTCTCTGCGGACTGAGATTATTCATTCAACTCACTCACCACCTCATGCTGGGCATCCTGGAATAGAAAAGACTTGTGAATTGATTTCTCGCTCTTACATCTGGGATCAAATCCACAGAGATGTTTCAAATTTCATTCATTCCTGCCCCAATTGTCAGCGCACTAAAATTTTACGTTCGCGCCCTGCAGGACTCCTTCATCCTCTTCCTCCGGCATCCGCCGCATGGGCAGAAATCACTGCAGATTTCATTATGCAGTTACCTCTCTCCTTTGGATTCGATGCAATCTTTGTCATAGTGGATCAATTCACAAAACGTGCTCACTTTATTCCAACAACTTCTGCTCTCTCCACAGAAGGCGCCGCTCGACTTTTTCGCAACCATATTTGGAAACTCCATGGTTGGTGGAAGAAGATCATTTCTGATCATGGAACACAATTCGCTGCCAAATTCACTCAAGAACTCAATAAATTACTCGGTATTGAAACGGCACTTTCCACTGCCTATCATCCACAAACCAATGGCCAAACCGAATGAACCAACCAAGAGCTCGAACAATATCTCCGGCTCTACACCAATTTCATGCAAACCGATTGGTCCGAATTGTTATCACAGGCTGAGTTCTCATATAATAATAGGCAACATTCTTCCACCGGCTACTCTCCTTTTTACTTAGATCAAGGATGCCATCCGATCACTCCCCTTTCCATTGACAAACCAGAATCCAACAATCCCTCCGTTAACAATTTTCTTATGACTCTCGAAAACGCTCGCTTTCATGCAAAACATTCCTTACAATGTACCGCCGACAACATGAAACACTTCGCCAACAAATGACGTAAACACCTCGACTTACAAATAGGACAACTCGTATGGCTCGACATCCGAAACCTTAAAACAGGGAGACCCACGAAAAAACTTGATGTCCGACGTACAGGACCTTTTCCCATCATCGATCATATATCCCCGGTAGCTTACAAACTCCAACTTCCACCTTCTTGGAAGATTCACCCCATTTTCCATATTTCCTTATTGCAACCTGCTGATATTAACGATGACTTGCATCCTCCAGTCATTAGCAACACGCTTCACCCTCCTCCTGACGTCATTGACGAGACCGAGGAATATGAAGTCGAAGCCGTTCTCGATCATTGTTATCGCCAACGCAAAAAGGAATATCTTGTGAAATGGAAGGGCTACCCTGCTGATGAAAATACCTGGGAACCGGTATCAAACCTCCAGCATGCACGTGATTTGGTTCTAGACTACGAGAACAAAAGGACTGCCATTTAAGGAAGTAGAGCCTACCCTAAACTATTATCCGATATAAACCTACTTCCTTGACCACCCTCCTTCTTCTCCCAACTCACTTAGGCTTTGCCAGGTGACTTCCTCCACCCTGGATCACGTTCTCTTCGATCCTACTGTCGAACATTCCCATCTTCACCATTCTCTCCCTCCTCTCCTCGGTCCTGCACTTCATTCCAAGCATCTGACAAAGAAGTATCGTCGCTTCAATTTCTCCGTCCACATCCAACGATACGATGACGACCATCGCTCGTCCACTCGCGACCCTCGAATTATCCCCTCGTTTATGTACCATAGCACCAGGGAGCGAGACGCCAGCCTCTATTGCAACTGGCCCCACGTCGACGATTGGAGTGACGCTTCCGCTTGGCCCGACCATCCCGATCTTTGGTTTCACATCGTCGACTGGGATAGTGCCCTTCTCGAAACGTTAGCACTTTCGGATGCCATTGGTGCTAACCACGTTGCGTACTATCTTTTTCACCTGTATTCTTATTTTGTCGAGTTTTCTTGGTCGTATTGTCGCATCGTCCACTTCCTTAATATTCTCGCTGGTCTCCAATTCACCCTCGACCTCTTCTTCCCCAACCATCGCCTCAAGGTCCGGTTCCCCGACATCTTCTGGAAATGACACTTTTCCCACTCCATTGGCATCACTGATCATAGGCTATCCGAGCTTATGGTACCAGATGGCTCTTTTACAGATATCGAAGCACGTGCAGAGTGGTACAGGGATAATCCGGGACGACTCTACATCCCCCTGCCCCGCTCTCCCTCCCGTCAACCCTGACGACTTCGACCACTTCGATTCCTTCGTTATCGCCGTCTACCTTGCCGCTCCGCCGCCGCCGAAGCCTCTTCCAGTACCGGTCCCATTGGATGAAGAATGGAAGGCGTGGTTCGCTAGTCAACCCCCTCCTCGCCAGGCGTCTTCTGCCCCCCCACGCCTCTCCTCCCCTTCCTCGCCTTGTCGAGGACGTCCCAAGCATCGCAAACCTTTTGTGCCAAAATACCCCCCTCGCATGCCCGTTGACGTCACAACCTATCAACGTCATGTTCTTCGTAAGCTCGAAGGCGACAACCTCCGCTGCCTCATTCTCCGCTGCATGGTTTACAACCGTATTGAAGAGCTAGAAAGGGATGCTGAGTTGTTGCCAGCACTACGCAATTACATGGCGACGTTGTTGTGAATATTGCGGACAATATTGTTGAAGTCTGGTAGTTTGTTACGGTACCGTCCTTCCTTTACCTTTTCTTCTTTCTTTCCTCTTCCTTCCCTTTCCTCTTCGTCATTTGTATTACCACATATGCCATTCCCTTCCGCTTAGTCGTCGTATACGACTCATCCATGCCTTTTCTTCCCGCTTATTCATTCCTATTATGCTATATGCACTGCCCTCTTTTCCATATATGTTTCCTTCTTCATTCCAAGGCGCATAGCCTCTTTTTACTCCTTTTATTCTTTTCCTTGTCTGCTAGTACACAGCCTCTTCCTCTACTTGCATATATATAGCCTGTAGTTTACTGCATGTACCTCAGACTCTAAAATTCGTATCAACCTGCTTTACAACTCCAAAGTAACACCTTCGATTGTTAAGCTTCTAAATTCCTATTCCGCTTGTGAAGTAAAGCTTCGCTTAACTTCGTCGCATTACAGACACCATCCCTTAGTGCTTGGGGCTATATTCCTGGTATTATCTACTTGTTGTCCTGGCTATTGAGAGAAGGGATACTCCAGCTGAAATTGCAATATTGCAGCTGAATGGAAAATTGTATAAATATCCTTTCTCTAAACTTGTACCATGTTTTTGATCCAAAACCATTTTGGATCATGACAACACGCACTGTTTATCGCGCAAATAATAAAAGTGCACGTGGAATGTCATAAGTTTCTGCAGGAGACAGGCAGTCAAACTTGATCCCCCATTCCCATCATCCTTTGATTCACCCCTTTAGTATCTAACTACTTCTGTAGTAGCTAGTATACCAATTCAGTTACAGTTACAGTCTAATTATTGCTTGCTATTCATTCTCAAATTCGATAGTCTTAATTGATCTATCAATATCTGACATATTGATACTCTTTTATTACTAGTTTGGGAAATATTTTGTGACATAGTGCTGTTACTATTTGTTACAATTTTTACCTTTGTGCCCCTGTCTTTTGCTTTGACAGCATGTGACACCCATACATTCCCACGAAGATGTGCCAAGTCCCACGCTCTGATTGGACGATACCTTGTTACCAAACTCTCAGGTTGACCCCATGTCCTCATTGGATGATTTGACGGTGCATAACCATTCATGCACAACCAGGAGCTGAAGGAACCTAAAGATGATACAATCCGAACCTGACCATTCCGTTCTTGTCACAACCCATGACCGATGTGCATACCCGGAGACAAGAATACTCCATGACCCAACCACCGATCATACCCAGCAATCGGAATACTCTGGTTCTCCGCTGACCGATCATATGTCCACACCCATATGCTCATGACATTGTTATTGTTCTTTCACAATTCATCTACACAGTTCCTTGTGCCTGTCACAGATGAATGAATAGCCTTGTGCCTGATGACTGATCGACTTTCCTATTTCGAAGAAGACTGACACGTTGATACGCAGCTGCATGCTCTGACCTCGTAAATATTCTATTTGACCTATTCTAACTTCGAAACACTTCAGACACACTTCTATGCATCCTACCTATGCCCTACACTCGTCGCCGCACTGCGCTTCGCTATACAACTTCGCGTTTCTCTCATTATCATCGCCCGCACTTCGCACCGCTCCGATGAACATCGCGCCGGTTTTCTACCTTTTTCAAATGTTTAACCGCTCAACTCGGCTCATCTCTGACATCACCCGAACCTGTGTAGACCCTTCGCACGGCTGCGCTTTAACCGGTTGTCAAATAACGGATTTATCGCACTGTTTCGCACTGCTAGGGGTATTTTTCCAAATACTCTATTTTTCAAATACTTTATATGCTACTCATCTCGCCTCACTTGTTGACCCTATTTCACCATTGCTTCACCTTCATTTCACATGTAGCTAGCTTGTGTTTTCTTATTTTCATAATAGCTACACCATAGCAACCCCTATCATATAAATACCCCCTATAGTTTACACACTAGGGAGACGTCTTGTATACCCCCGATTCCAGTCTATCATATCACATCTTTACTGCGCTGTCCATGCAATAGCTCCGCACTGCTCTATTTAAACTTTGCGTTCCTTCTACAAAGTGCTACATTTACGCCAAAAACATCGCCGACTGTTTCGCACACACCGCGCACATCGCACACATCGCGCACATCGGAAACATCATCGCAGCTATTCAGAGCACCTCTGTGTATTTTTACTAACCTTTTGGATTGAGATTGAACCCCTCAGAATTCGTACAGCACTGTGGTAGAGTTGGTATTTGATTCCGTTCACATTACCACGGTGCAACCCTTTCATTTTGGAGCCCACCGCGAGGGTCGAACTCGCAACCTTCAGATTAAGAGTCTGAGCTAAATGTCAAGTTGGCGAACCACCGCCACTTTTCCTGGCATCGATCTCATTCCTCATCATTGCTGTTGCTGCGCTTCGCTTCTGGTCACTTCTCTGCTCATTGGTTGACTGAGGACAGTCAAAATTTCAGTTGAGAGGGAAAATGATACGCAGCTGCATGCTCTGACCTCGTAAATATTCTATTTGACCTATTCTAACTTCGAAACACTTCAGACACACTTCTGTGCATCCTACCTATTCCCTACATTCGTCGCCGCGCTGCGCTTCACTGTACAACTTCGCGTTTCTCTCATTTTCATCGCCCGCACTTCGCACCGCTCCGATGAACATCGCGCCGGTTTTCTACCTTTTTCAAATGTTTAACCGCTCAACTCGGCCCATCTCTGACATCACCCGAACCTGTGTAGACCCTTCGCATGGCTGCGCTTTAACCGGTTGTCAAATAACGGATTTATCGCACTGTTTCGCACTGCTAGGGGTATTTTTCCAAATACTCTATCTTTCAAATACTTTATATGCTACTCATCTCACCTCACTTGTTGACCCTATTGCACCATTGCTTCGCCTTCATTTCACATGTAGCTAGCTTGTGTTTTCTTATTTTCATAATAGCTACACCATAGCAACCCCTATCATATAAATACCCCCTATAGTTTACACACTAGGGAGACGTCTTGTATACCCCCAATTCCAGTCTATCATATCACATCTTTACTGCGCTGTCCATGCGATAGCTCCGCACTGCTCTATTTAAACTTTGCGTTCCTTCTACAAAGTGCTACGTTTACGCCGAAAACATCGCTGATTGTTTCGCACACGCCGCGCACATCGCACACATCGCGCACATCGGAAACATCATCGCGGCTATTCAGAGCACCTCTGTGTATTTTTACTAACCTTTTGGATTGAGATTGAACCCCTCAGAATTCGTACAGCACCGTGGTAGAGTTGGTGTATTATTCCCTTCGCATTACCGTGGTGCACCCTTTCAACGTCATCCCGATCCTCATGGTTACCTTTGATGCCCAGCTCATCGCCATGATTGTGATATGTTCTATTGGCATCTCCACCCTTGTGGGCGTCTACATCTATGCAACCTATATTCGGATAATGCAACCTCCCCACAATGACTCAGACATCGGATCTGTCATAGTTGCCGACAACCGATGACTCCTTGGACCTATCTTGGCCAACCATCTTGTTCTTCTTCACACGTCACCTCTACATTCATTCGCCTTTCTTCTCATCAGCTGACCGCCGGTGCTCAACTAGCAACCCGAACTCGCATGTATGACAAGCCCCCTTGATGCTCCACAAGGACTTGCATTCCAACATGTTTCATTACCTTTGTGTACCAGTCCACTGGTCGAGAATATCCATACCCAGTCGACATCCCAGTCATCCAGTACCCTGCAGCCAAGAAGGGTTATATGAAGCACCCTTGCTTATCGTACTGCAGGAACCACAGTTGCTGGTGTATGATTACCAGTGTTCATTGCATGGTTCTTCCCTTCCCTATTCAGTGATTCACCTTCTCCCCTGCCTCCAATGATGAAGTATCACATTCACCTTTCTATCCCGATCCTGCATGCACATACTCCTAGTCGTATGCTGCTATTGGCCAGGCATCCACTGCCAATGCAAACCATCAGGAAGACGAACCAATCTCATCATTCCCAAGCTAGGAACTCAACCACATGACATCCACATGGCTGCCTCATGTTCATCATGTGCCCGCTGACACATCCACTCATGGATCCTTTCACCTCCTTACCATGAGGCAACCATGAGGCACAGGGTCTGGACCCTTGATTGCTCCGAACCATTTCCTTGCAATCACTCCTTGAAACACTGGTGGAAATGCTGTATCCTCAGGACAGCTTTATTGTTCTTACATCTCTCTCGATTTGTACCTACAGACCCGGTAGTCTGTCTTCATGGCATTTCCCTAACTCTTCACTACTTAAACCTTCATCTTCGAACTGTTCCTCTTTTTCCCTTCCCTTTCCTCACGTTTAGTCTGGTTTTCTCTCCCTGGTTCGCTTTCCTAGCCTTCCTCCCTCCCCCAGACTGCTACTTGCTGTATAGTAGTGGTAGACCATGAATACACCATTCCTCTTGTGTTTCCTCTGGTCTGATCTCAACTTGATTTAGTTGGTTGTTGCTGGAGCCTGCTGATCTAGCGATCCATAACAGACGTGGGACATGTTGGGTTCATGAGTATCTGTGATATATCAATGATACGTACTCAGAGCATCGTCAGACCTCTACATCAGGTACAGTGTTTCAGTTTGCACACCCTGTCAAAACCATACCCATTATCTGCAGATGATGGGTGTCATGGGTCTGTCAACCCAAGCCCCCCAGGTAGGTTTTTTCTTTCCTTTATTTTCAATATTAATTTCTTTACTTTAGCTAAGTTCACTGAAATGTGTAGTTCGGGTCTAGTTCCAAAAGGGGATACTAGATAGATCTCAGTGTGATAGTGACAAAGGGCGTCGTCAGTAATGCCTAGTCAATGGAGGTAGAAATCTGAAGATAAATAGAAGTAAAAGAGATAGTTTCCGATGAAGTCCAGACTTATCCGACGTAATCCGACGTCGGGTTTCAACTTGGTGAACGTAACAGTGATGAGACAAGGTGGGAATGATGGGAAACAATATAAGAGGTTACAGATTGTGATTGTGGGTATGGGGATACAAGTCTAAGGGGAACTACGAGGGAACAATTCTGGGGTTTGGGATATCTACTTATTATGAGTATGCAGTGATACGCTAGAAGTAGCTCTGAGAAGGGGAGATCCCTAACAAAAACTACTAAATAGGTGGTGTGCGAGAATGCGAAGATAACTACTATGTGTATGAAGGTTTGGGAAGGTATGGAAACTACTATTACATTTCCAAACAATAAGAACGTACGATGTGACAGTTGCAATCAACTGTGCGACTTTGCAAACACAGTCGCAACGACGATATCGATATCGGAGGATGAAGACTGAAGGACTCAAGACTAAAACTTGAGTGCTAGCTAAGGAGAGCTTTATGGCTCTTAGACTGAGATTGAGAGGGAGGGAAAGTCGTATGTTTCTCTCTGATAAGGAAAGAGGGGGGGTCTGTCTATGTCTATGTATCTAAACTACATCTCTTTTTATACTACTTCGATCGGAGGATCGGAATGGTATAAAATCGATAGAAAGGAGTAGTAATGATACTAAATGGAGATGGAGAGAAAGGGATCAAGAGGTGAAACATGATATGGAAACAAAGAAACAAAGGAAGAAGAAAGGTAAAATGGAAAAGAAAGAGAAACTACTATACAAATACATCCAGTACAATTGAAAGTGAGGTAGGAGGTGGATGGAATAGGGGGAATGAACCTCCAATAAAGGTGGGATCGGTCTGATATGGGATGGCTCTGTCCTGGTTCTGTGACAAGTTTGGAAGTGATCGATCATTGTCGAGAGATATCAGAATAGTTCGTGGACGTTCGTAAGATCGTGGGGTATTGGGATATGGTTGATGGAGAGGTAGAGTACATCTGATTCATATATTCGGAGCTCAGGATTGTATTATGCGTATCAGCAGGAGTCCTCTTTATACTACTGTGGGAGTGGTTGGGTTGTGGATTGGGTTTGATGGGCAGAGGGTTCTGATGTATATTACAGGTGCCTTTATGATTGGACAGAGAGGGGTTCGGGATTCAGTTCCGGGTTTGAGTGTGGACTTGCCTGGAATTGATGTGTGATTGCTGTTGGTTTAGGATAGAGTGCACTGGATTAGGATCAAGTGATGGATGAGTTCGTGGACAAGTAGTAAAGTGCATGTTTTGGTGGGATTCCATGGCCACAGAGGTTGTACCCTCTACATCGCGTGATACTCTACAACTGTGACAAGCACAAACAACAACAACAAGAAACCCATGGCAACAGCAATGACAACCATGGCCTGTTGTTTTCAACAATGACACAGCAATGGGTGTGGGTGCCAGGGAACCCCAGGTAAGCATTCCATTCATTTATTCATTTATTCTACTAACTACTTAAACATTTTTAGGTTTTTTTCCCACACCCTTGTGCCAAATGAATGTGAACATGGCAACAGCAACAAGCAGATGGGGTGCAGCCAAGAACGGGGACAACCCAGGCCGACCATGACAGCAAGAACAAGGACAATGGGAATGATGACAACAGGGTAAACAAAGACAAGAACAACAATGAATGCAATGATTGTGAGAATGGGAAGACGACAACAAAGCAGGAATGGCAACTACAACAACGGGAAGATGACAATGGGGGAATGGGACAACAAGAACAACAGAGACCAGGACAAGAAGGACAATGGCAATGGGGACAACAACGGCAATGGGGACAACAATGGCAACAGGGATGACAATGATGGTGACAACGACAGCAAGCACAGGAATGGGGACAGGGGCAATGGACAACATAAACAAGGCGGACACCCCTGGGACATCCCCAGCACCATCCAACCTCGCAAAAACACAGAGCATGTCAATTGACATACCCCTGTTGTTTGCAAGGTAGTGAGCACGCGCAGATGCCCATGGAAACTCCCCAGCCCCATCCAACCTTGCGAAAACAAATGGAGCATGTCAATTGATGTGCCCCTGTTGTTCGCGAGGTACTTAGGATGGAATGTGGTGAGTACCTGCCAATAACAGGTACAGTGTGTACCTGTCATCAGCATGGGTACAGGTAATGTGGGTATGGGTGTGGTGTTGGGAATTCCGACCCATGGTATACCCATGTAGGGCCTTACCAGCATGGCATGTATTTTGTTATTGATCCTTTGTATTCTTACAAATTTCATTTCTGCATAGGCACTCATCAAAGTTGAACTGACTGACTGTCCTTTGAAGAAATTAAAGGCAGACCCAGTCAGCCACATCACAGTGAACTCAGCAATTCTCACCCCCCCTGGGTGTCAGGACAGGAATCGCTGGCAATGCACTTTTGTGCTGACATTTATATGCTTTATTGCTAGCTACAAGGACCCCTGGAATGTCATTGATATTGATGGCATTCAAGCCATGCAAAGGATCTGGAACAAAGTTTACAGTAACCCAAAGATTTCTCCTCAAATTGAGACCCAACAGCTGGTTTTGTGTCATAAGTAGACTATCTGCCCATTAATCAAGCTGTGACCCTTTTGCCACCAGGCTGAACAATGCATTTATGAATGGCATTCAGGCTTCAGCTCCACTGCCCTTGCTATGATCAATCACTTCTTCATTGTGAGGATGAGCTTTGATCATATATAGATTGTGTGAAAGGACTGGAATGGTACCAGAGGCCTTGTATTCCACTGGGATCTCATCCATGCTACCAGCTTCCACATTTCCCCTAATTTCCCCTAAATATATCTTTTGTTCCATTGTTTTCATTTTGAAGGGTGCTAAATAAAGCATAAGGGACAAAAGGATATATTTGGCTTGAATTTTTGCAACTGCAAAATTGGTTGCAAAATCATAACAAGCTGCCAATAATTTTACAATGATTTTCCCCCATGCAAAATAGTGCAGTGTCAGCAGTGACATGATACCTTGCAAATGTTTTTCACACTCCACTTGGGTTCCCCTGTGGTATCGTGAAAACATCTGGGTTCAAGACTAGTTTAGCAACTGGACAAGGAACTTGGTTGGGCACTTCTTTATGATCAGACTGTTAGGTACTTACAGCAGTTTTTGAAATGATGTGGAATTCTCATTTTGAAAAATCTGTGGTGGCACCAATGTTGCCACTGTTTGGCTTGGACCCCAGATTTGCTCCCAGGTGACTCTCAGAGTGAAAACAATGCTCTCTTCTGATAGGCTACAGATATCCTCTAGGTGTAGGAAAGAGACTTGTCCAAGGTAATTATGTCTATTTTATGGGAATTATAGTCTATCTTATGTTGATGTATCTATCTCTCTTTATGTAGATAACTGCATTTATGCAGAATAAATGTACTATTGGAGGAACACCTTGAATGGAGTTGACATGTAGACAAAATAATACATGTCAAGAGTTCTGTGAGCTATGTTGTTCAGGGGTACATTAATACTTGGAGATATCATAATAATGACATGACTTGGATAAATGGTTGAGAAGTTTGTATATGTAATCATTTTCTTGCCACACAAGATGCATCACAGTCTTGGGGGGTATTATTTTGTCTACCTTTCAAGGTGTTCCTCCAATAGTACATTTATTGTGCATAAGCAGTTGTCTACATAAAGAGAGATAGATACATCAGACCATAATTCCCATAAAATAGACATAATTACTTTGGGCAAGTCTCTCTCCTACACCTAGAGGATATCTGTAGCCTCTCAGGAGAGAGCATTGTTTTCACTCTGTATGGTAATCGAGAGTGATCAGCTCAAAACTTTAAATTCCGGAGTCATACTGACAATGAAATAAGTCAAAACCCAAAAGTAAAAATCAAGAATACATTTATTGTGTGACAAATTTCCAAAGGCTTATTTTAGATGTCCAAAAATGTGTTGAGCACAATATCCTATTGATGAGGTCATATAAAGCAATGGATTATTATAAGAATATCTATCTATGAAATACACATATGCAATAAAGATGTCATAGGGTGGGGGTTGGCAAAACCAGTGATGGAGGAGTGGGAGAGGATAGGGAGAGGGTGGGAAGCAGTGCAGGAGGGTGGGGGTAGGCTGGGGAGGTTGGAAGAGGCTGGGAAAGGCCAGGGGAAGGACGGAGAAGGTGGGGAGGGATGGAGGATGTGGGAGGGGGCAGGAGGCAGTGGGAGAGGCTGGGAGAGGCTGGGAGAGGCTGGGGAGGGAAGGAGAGGGTGGGAGGGGGGCAGAGGAGGGACAGAGAGGGCAGAGGAGGGACAGAGAGGGCAGAGGAGGGATGGAGAGGGCAGAGGA
This sequence comes from Hygrocybe coccinea, assembly GCA_963555575.2. Classification (NCBI taxonomy): domain Eukaryota; kingdom Fungi; phylum Basidiomycota; class Agaricomycetes; order Agaricales; family Hygrophoraceae; genus Hygrocybe; species Hygrocybe coccinea. The sequence continues at coordinate 2,463,766 of OY741999.1, forward strand.
GGGATGGAGGGCAGTTGACAGCGCTGGATGGCATTTTTCTAGCATCAACAATCTAGCAGAGGAATTAGATGGTATCAAGCTATATCAAGAACTGAATTTTCCTCACATAGTGACTGGAAATGGACACACTCCCCAGGCATCAGCAATGACAAGGGTATCTGCTCAATGTTGAAAATGTTGAGGTTGAAAACGTCGAGAAAACAACTTGGAAGTCGCCAGATTGCACCTCGAACTTTCCAGAACCTGGCAACTTCCAAATTCCACATTGTTGCCAGCACCATCGTCGATGACAAGCAGGCTGCGCGTACATGGGCAGGCAAGAAACTTATTTTACTATCAGTTACTAACCAATTCTTCTGCTAGATCACAAACTCTGACCCTTTCCAGCACCACCCTCTAGCGCCATCAACCACCTCCCGCCCTCTCCCAGCCTCTCCTGCCTCCTGTGCAGCTCCTGCATGGCTCACCGCCCTCTCCAGCCTCTCCGGCCCTCTCCAGTCTTCTCCCACCGCCTCCTGCCCTCTCCTGCCCTCTCCCACATCCTCCTTCCCTCCCCACCCTCTCTGTCCTTCCCCTGCCCTTTCTCTGCCTCTTCCAGCCTCTCCAGCCTACCCCCACCCTCCTGCACCGCCTCCCGCCTTCTCCCTGTCCTCTCCCGCTCCTCCCTCACTGGTTTTGCCAACCCCCACCCTATGACATCTTTATTGCATATGTGTATTTCATAGATAGATATTCTATAATCCATTGCTTTATATGACCTCATCAATAGGATATTGCACTCAACACATTTTTTGACATCTAAAATAAGCCTTTGGAAATTTGTCACACAATAAATGTATTCTTGATTTTTACTTTTGGGTTTTGACTTATTTCATTGTCAGTATGACTCCGGAATTTAGAGTTTTGAGCTGAACTCTCGATTACCATACTCTGAGAGTCACCTGGGGTCCAAGCCAAACAGTGGCAACGTTGGTGCCACCGCAGATTTGAGAATTCCACTGGCACATGATTTCAAAAACCGCTGTAGTCAACATTTTATAGATTTGTCCTGGCCGCAATTGAACTCCACGACAGAACTGCGAAACTGAGTGCCTGGATTAGGAGTCTCGAGGATGCAATGAACCACATCCTCTGCTTTGTGAAGATTTGCTCAGCGTCAGCACTGAGCGCGATCATGATGAGGATCTTTCCATGGTACCTGAAGATGTTGCCCGCGCCTCATCTGTCAATAATCCTGACGATGTAATCGATGCTTTCGGAACCCTGTCGATATCCCATCATGGGATTTCACGCTTTTTCGGGCTCAGAGGTCCGTAGTCTTCATTAACAATGCAAGAACCTTGAAACTGAATCTTATTCTCGCAGAGCCTGTTTATGGTGCGCAGGCTCGATTATCGTTTTTAGCGACGATTCTCACAAAAACTCTTGCCAGGCGAATGATTCCAACCTGGTTCATCTTCACGCAGTGCTAGAGGAGTCCGGAGTGGCCCGACTTATATCAACGAATCATCGTTTTTCTCCCGATCGTTCCCTTTCACGCCTCTCGGTTCATCAACCGGTGTACAAGCCATGGTTAAGAGTCACCTTCCACCCTGCGATCGGGCATTTGTACTGTGCGAAGTATATTTTAAGGAAGTCTCGTGGTTTTTCGAGGCGTAATGAGAACGCAGGTTTTCGACGACATGCTTCCGCTTTTTTACAAGAAAAACGCTACCTATACACGTGAAGACCACGTTGGCCCTCACGACCTTTCCTTGTTGTTCTCCATCTTCGCCATTGGCGCTCTTCTTCAAATGACCAGGCAGAACACTATCATCAAATTGCCCGAGCAGCTATTTGCTTGCAGCCCGTCTTGGAAAAACCTTCGCTAGTGACAATCTAGACTCTCCGGCTATGAGTATCTATAACGGTATGAGCGATAGTGATGCTGGTAGCGAAATGAGCATAGAAATGACATGGTCTTTGGTGACGTTAGCGGCTCACTTGTCACAAACTGTTTGCCCTCTTAGAATTTTTCTTTTTCACCGTCATTTTTGACATGCTCCACAAATAGATTGGTCTGCGTAAGTGCTTGTCCAGAGGGTTCGCTATGAATAAACTCATTTCTTTACCTCGTATCAGACCGGGACAGCTCTAGATGGGGTCTCCCTTCAAAAATGGTACAGAGATTGGGACCTCTTCAGGGCCGACGTATGGCAGGTAAGCACTTTTGTTTCGAATCTCTTCTCGAAGAGCATGAACACCGGCCGGCCGCCTTCCTTCTCTCTCGAGTACGTGGATTGTGCTTTCCCGGAATTCGAGTCCTCCCAAGATCAAGGAAATTCAGCAAGTGAAGAATCTAAGCGTCGTCAAGTTCAATCCTTTCCTCCCGAACCTAAACGGTTCCACCCCCTTTAGTTGACTTGTGGTTGAACCGATTTTCTGCGGAATGTGTGGCGGATGTGGTAGCTCGGACCCTCACTGCCGGGGCACCAAGCCACGAGACAATCATGGACCTGGATCGCAAAATTCGGGAATTCCCTGTGCTCGACTTGAATGCTTCGGCGTCGCCTACAACTAACCAATCGGATCTTGCCCTGTCTATGCAATGCCTAACAATGGCCCATATACGAGAGACCGGTAGGATGTTTTTCGCATTTCTCAGCTTGTCTAATCTTGATTTGCAGTTCTCTTGTACATTCATCGAAGTTTCTTTGTACAGGCGATAATCGACTGCCCTATGAACCCGCTGAAAAAGCACATATATTCTGTCCCTTTTAGCGGCTTACCGTGCATCCTCGACAATACTGAAGTCAACACACGATATGTTTTTGACGTGGCCTAACTCCTCTCGCTACTGGTTGCTTTGGACATTCGCATTTAGTTCTGCTGTGAGCGGTTCACACAATTGATTCTTCTGGAGATGAAACGTGAATATTGATGAAAATCACAGGTTGTATTTGGAGTTGTCGTCACTCGATGTCCTTATTCTCCACTGGCCACTTCCGCAATGCACGAATTAGAGAAAGCTTGTGTTTTATTCGCCGAAGCCGCTGTTCAAGGCCGCCGGGCTGCGAAAGCACTCGTGGGTGCTCTTCGCCTCTTTTGTTTATGCATCAGAGCGATGATTTCATTGGCACCAGCCCATACTCATTAAACTGCGTGAGAAGGCAAGCTACGCATTGGCCGCTGCAGCACAAACACAAACAACACCTTCGACAAAGAGTGATGTATGGAGTTTTAAACCAGGAGATACGGAGGACGAGCTTGCCATAATTGCCGGACGGACGCGATTGATATCGGCGGAACGTCCACTAACACCTCATCATCGTCTTCTAAACAGGTTATGCAATCCTACAGTGCTGTCCCAGGTGACTACGCCAGTTACAGATCACAATTTCTGTCGTTGAGGGAACCAGCTCGATTGGAACCACTTCAGTGTGAGAATACCCCACCGATTGCACCGGCCAAAAATTGGGTTTCGGAACATCCTCAGAATGAATTTATTACCCCCTCCTTATCCGAATGCCCCACCATTTAATTCCAGTGATGACAATGATCCTTCCAAATTTATGTGGGTGCAGTCTCATCCTCAGGATGCATTGGATTCTCTGCAGTATCAGATGCCTAGCCATGCAGCCCCTACGTACAACCATCCCAACATCTCTACAACCTGATTTCTCCATTATGAATCATGTCAATTGTCTTGCCCTGAACTCATCAACCTTGGTTTTGCCATTCAAGGCTCAAGAATGCACAAGAGGTGGAATTCCTTCGTGCTGGAACCCTGGATTTCAGAAAGCAGCAGGTTAACATGGTCCAACACTGTTCATAGATATGATAGTATTGCACTTGGCATACTTCGCAATCATATTTATTATATATGCTTGATGTGCCTGGGGAAACTCACTGATCAGAATTCTACGGAGAAATCTGGGGCAAGACGGAAAATGATGCTGATACAGTGCGGACTGGGGTTTTAGTTCTCATTGATCCAGTGGGGTTGCATATTCAAGGGCCCACACTAAGAAGACTTCGGAACACGCGTAGTCGACGACTTTACGACCAGATTGCCATTACCGATGTACTTGGGTCTTGAAAACAAAACAAAAACATAAGAAAAATTAGTACTGGTGCTAGATAGAGGGTAGGTGTTGAAGATTGCACGCTGTCCACGCTGGCCCATGTTTGAAGTTAGAAAGATTAAGACGGGTAAACGGGCTGCCAAGGATAGCAAGAGTTCCGGGCCACCAGAGACCCGGCCGGTGTTCAGGAGGAACCCAAAAGAGGAGTTCATCTTGCGGACCAAGCATCCACCCATCGTGAGTTCGAGATATGACTTTTGAAAAATATAAGGAAGCAGTGGCGGTATGGGAATGATGGCGGATAGAAGCTGAGCGCTCCAGATTTGATGCAAACACCATGTCCTTGACTGGGGAAACGCACTTAGCGACTGAAGAACAGAGTGCATTTAAGCAAATCTCCATAGCTAGAAATTGGCTTTCAGATGGCCTCACCTGTCTCTACATCCCAGACTCGGATGGTCTTGTCATAAGAGCCCGAAAGGATGCATTTTCCGTCGTACGAGAAGGCGACGGAAGAGACTGGACCCTCATGGCCCGAAATTCGGTTTGAGATGGCCTCGCCCGTGTCTGCATCCCAGACTCGGATGGTGTTGTCAAAAGAGCCAGAAAGGATGCGTTTTCCGTCATGCGAGAAGGCGACGCAAGAGACCCAATCTTTATGGCCCGAAATTGGGTTTGAGATGGCCTCACCCGTCTCTGCATCCCAGACTCGAATGGTCTTGTCATGAGAGCCCGAAACGATGCGTTTTCCGTCATGCGAAAAGGCGACGGCAAAGGCATAACCCTCGTGGCCCGAAATTAGCTTTGAGATGGCCTCGCCCGTCTCTGCATCCCAGAATCGGATGGTCTCGTCATTAGAGCCCGAAACGATGCGTTTTCCGTCATGCGAGAAGGCGACGTAAGAGACTGAACTTTCATGGCCCAACATTGGGTTTGAGATGGCCTCACCCGTCTCTGCATCCCAGACTCGGATGGTCTGGTCAGAAGAGCCGGAAACGATGCGTTTGCCGTCATGTGAGAAGGCGACGGAAGACACTGAACTTTCATGGCCCAACATTGGCTTTGAGATGGCCTCGCCCGTCTCTGCATCCCAGACTCGGATGGTCTTGTCATTAGAGCCCGAAACGATGCGTTTTCCGTCATGCGAGAAGGTGACGGAAAAGACTGAACCTTCGTGACCCGAAATTGGCTTTGAGATGGCCTCGCCCGTCTCTGCATCCCAGACTCGGATGGTCTTGTCATTAGAGCCAGAAACGATGCGTTTTCCGTCATGCGAGAAGGCGACGGAAGAGACTGAACTTTCATGGCCCGAAGTTGGCTTTGAGATGGCCTCGCCCGTCTCTGCATCCCAGACTCGGATGGACTTGTCATAAGAACCCGAAACGATGTATTTTTCGTCATGCGAGAAAGCAACGGATCTGACCCAATCTTCATGGCCCGACATTGGTTTTAAGATGGCCTCGCCCGTCTCTGCATCCCAAATTCGGATGGTCTTGTCATGAGAGCCCGAAACGATCCGTTTTCCGTCATGCGAGAAGGCGACGGAAAAGACTGGACCCTCATGGCCCAAGATTGGGTTTGAGATGGCCTCGCCCGTCTCTGCATCCCAGACTCGGATGGTCTTGTCATTAGAGCCAGAAACAATGCGTTTTCCATCGTGCGAGAAGGCGACGGAAAAAACCGAACTCCAATGGCCCGAAATTGGGTTTGAGATGGCCTCACCCGTCTCTGCATCCCAGACTCGGATGGTCTTGTCATAAGAGCCAGAAACGATGCGTTTTCCGTCATGCGAGAAGGCGACGGAAGAGACTGAACTTTCATGGCCCGAAATTGGCTTTGAGATGGCCTCACCCGTCTCAGCATCCCAGACTCGGATGGTTTTGTTATAAGAGCCCGAAACGATGCGTTTTCCGTCATGCGAGAAGGCGACGGAAAAGACCGAATATCTATGGCCCGAAATTGGCTTTGAGATGACCTCGCCCGTCTCTGCATCCCAGACTCGGATGGTCTGGTCAGAAGAGCCCGAACTGAACCGTTTTCCGTCATGCGAGAAGGCGAGGGAATCGACCCCAGCTTCACGGCCCGTAGTTGGCTTTGAGATGGCCTTGCCCGTCTCTGCATCCCAGACTCGGATGGTCTTGTCACCAGGGCCCGAAATGATGCGTTTTCCGTCATGCGAGAAGGTGACGGAATTAACCCAATCTTCATGGCCCGAAATTGGGTTTAAGATGGCCTCGCCCGTCTCTGCATCCCAGACTCGGATGGTCTTGTCATAAGAGCCCGAAACGATCCGTTTTCCGTCATGCGAGAAGGCGACGGAAAAGACTGAACCCTCATGGTCCGAAATTGGGTTTGAGATGGCCTCGCCCGTCTTTGCATCCCAGACTCGGATGGTCTTGTCATTAGAGCCAGAAACAATGCGTTTTCCATCATGCGAAAAGGCGACGGAAGTGACTGAACTTTCATGGCCTGAAATTGGGTTTGAGATGGCCTCGCCCGTCTCCGTATCCCAGACTCGGATGGTCTTGTCATGAGAGCCAGAAACGATGCGTTTTCCGTCATGCGAGAAGGCGACTGAAGTAACTGAACTTTCATGGCCCGAAATTGGCTTTGAGATGGCCTCACCCGTCTCTGCATCCCAGACTCGGATGGTCTTGTCATAAGAGCCAGAAACGATGCATTTTCCGTCATGCGAGAAGGCGACGGGAAAGACCGAATATCTATGGTCCGACATTGGCTTTGAGATGGCCTCGCCCGTCTCCGTATCCCAGACTCGGATGGTGTTATCATAAGAGCCCGAAACGATCCTTTTTCCGTCATGCGAGAAGGCAACGGAATAGACCGGACCCTCATGACCCGAAATTGGCTTTGAGATGGCCTCGCCCGTTTCTGCGTCCCAAACTCGAATGGTGTTATCATAAGAACCCGACACGATGAGTTTTCCGTCATGCGAGAAGGCAACAGAATTGACCCAACCTTCATGTCCTTTCAGCTGGAGGATATGGTGTTGAGGCTTTTCCTGGACAGAGGTCTCAAAGGATATCAAAGAGAACTGATGCCGAAATATCGTTGAAACCAGTGAATCTCGTTGGACAAAGGGTAGGGCAGAGAGATAAATATGAGGTGCACTGTACGATATGGGTGTTTGAAATTCAATGACAAATTTGTTGCAATCCTTGAGAAATTGAGCAAAGGTCGGTGCGACCCTAGGTATCTGTTTGTGATAATAAAATCATAATATCTCATAAAATAGGACATTCAGACTGACATTCAGGTGGGATGCATTCAGCTTGCAGAGGAGACCCGAAGCGCTATCCGATAAACCTAAAACGCTTAGAACTTCTAACCAGAACAGGAATTTACTGCGTAAAATTTGTTCTGTTGAAGACATCAAGGCCTGTGAACAAGAAGCGTTCACCAGATGGTCAGGCCAAAATCGACACGCGTAGATAAGATCATGTGGAAGGGCTTTGGTAAAGTTTTTTGTCATGTCGGTGTTGCTGAGATATGATGTCTCCAGCTGCGTAACGTTGAAGTCTAACCTGGCAGTCATGATATGAAGACATCTGTCGATGAGGTGGTTATGGCCGTTGACCGCCCAATCGTTCGAACGTGAGGGATCCGTCAAATAATCTGCAAAAGAGGTATGGAATATCGAAATAGGATCGCAATTTCTAGGTGGGATGAGCATCAGTGAGTGAAGGGCAGCAACCGCGACTAGTATTTTGCCGCTACTGATGCCCAAAAGAGACCCTAGATCATCAACAGAATGCGGAATGCGAACGCAAATAATCGCGCCTAAGACTTGTCTCGTGATATAGAGCTCTTGATCGTCCAGGTGATCAGGAAGCTGTCCTAGGATAAGGCGATAGATATCGTCGATGTGGGCAGTTGCAAGGCCGGAGAGGGCTCTAGATGCTGTTATCCTCAACAGGCGCTCCTGTGGGCTGGCGCGGCGCTCTCCTATATACTTGCAGACAGTGAATGCATAAATAAAGAGCTTCCCTGCACGATTGACAAGAACATCAATCTGTGAGGCTGGAGGCCAGTCCTCGTCAGTGGCATCAAAGCGATTTCGACGGTCCCGAAATATTGTCGCTAGCGATGTGATAATGTACAGCTTGATGTCATCTCGAATAACATCGTCCTCGACATCGTGAAGCTTGAGAAGGGAACATAATTGGGTGTCCGAATCAAGGAGGTCTCGAATTTGAGGCTCTGGTCGAGAAGAGATGAAGATTTTGACACGCAAGTCCTGCGCATGTTTGAGGATAATGTTAAGTAGATGTTCTGTGGCCTCATCGTTCTCGCACTCGTCCAGCGCATCGATGACAATGATACCGGTGGGCATAGTAGCCGGATTGGAACATCGTAGAGGCCCTAGCAAAAGTTTCTGAAACTGATCCTCGAGAGAGCCTGCTTGAGCATCGACATTGCCTTTAAGAGCCCCAAGAAGTGCCGCGCGGTATGAAGGATATGTTTGCGCCATTATCCATGCAATAGTGGGAAAGATTCGTCGGACATCTATACATTTGGCAGACCGAGAACAGAAGAAAGTTGCTGCAAGTGATTTCTTGGATGCCAAGAGGCGGCTAAAGGTATATGCAATGGCTGTTTTTCCAGTCCCCGCCATACCACTCAACCAGTAAACGGGTTGAGAAGAATGGTCTGCAGCCCACGCCAGCAGGGTTTCCAACAGTTCGACTCGAGTACCCTGCAAGCATCCCCTGCGGTCTCCGGAGTTGAAGGCCGCTTCAGGAACGTGTTGTAGAGCCTTAAGAAGTTCTATTACATGCATGAAAAATGTGTTACAGAGCTACCGTCATGCTTACTTACCATTATGCGCAGCTTCGATGACAACCTATACAGGACGTCAGGTCAATCCGAGGTCAAAACAGATGGAACACGCCTGGTGAATGTCCTCCGTATTCGATTGTATGCTAAAAGTGGTATCCATCTACTTTGCTCAGTTTTTTGCTACAGAAAACAACTAATTTAACCCACTGTGCAAATGGAAACCAGATTGGCGATGGTACGGAATGCCTTCACAACGCCTTGCACATCATTCGATGCCTCGATCGTACGTCGAACTAGTCCTCTCTTGATCTTATCGTCGATGGACAACTCCAAGTCCTTGACCGCCCTTTGAAGTGATTCAGTTAGTGATTTACAGAATTAATCAGGAGGTTGACGATTACAACGCCAGATGCTCCAATTGGCGCTTAGTCCCTTCAGGAAGCGAAGTCCGGCTTTCATATTGGTTGAGCAACGACTGAAGCCCACCGATGGTTCTCGCTATGTCCAAGAAGTCTGAATGGACATCTTTGATGTCCTATTTCTGCAATCAATTCGGGGTCGGTACCACTTGGTTGTGAACACACGAACGTCTATTTGTTTCATTACACCCAACAAACCATTAACAGCGGCGTTCAGTGGAGGGAAGATTCCACAAGCCCCGCTAACCACTGACAGAGCCGTTTCAAGGGTATTCCAACCAGAAGCGCCCGTTTCTTTCAACCGATTCCCTGTAGTACGCAGGTTTCGACTATCCTGCGAGGTTTGAACCTCGGGTACCAGCGGTTTGTACGAATCATTCACAGCGGATAACTCTTGCGGAGTTGGCGTACTTGAAGATTGGTTTTCATTGGGTAAGTCAAGCTTTGGAGTGATCGACCGAGAAGAAGGACGACTTAAGAATCGAGGTATTAACGGACGAATCTTGTCGCGAACACGGCGCCGCTCTGACATGGGGAAAGTGGTGATATTTGGCAATGTTAAGTCTAGAATTCGAGACTTCTCATAGAATTTCGACTTCTATAATTTTGGGTATATTACTGTCTGCCAGCTCCACCTGTTCCATCGGGAGCGTCAAACTTCGATCCCTTGCACCCTGGACATCCCAGTCAGCAATATCCCAGTTGAAGTAACTGTTTTCCAAATTCTCCTCTTCACCGCCCTCCTCATTCTCACCGTCACTCTCCATGTCATCTTCGCTGTGAGCAATCTCAGCACCTTTATGCTCCTCGGACATGGATATTCGGACAGAACTCCAATCAAGAGGACATTCAGCGTCCTTGCCCCCTACCCGTTCGTTCAGGTTAGTAAACCACCTTTTCAACTCCACATAATCCGGCATCTGATCGTATTCAAGCCTGCGACTGTAATCCAACAAGTAACCAAATTCGGCTGGAAAGCTAGCGCCGAGTTTATCACCAGACATTGCCGCCTTCGACGCACGAATACGTTGCATGCTATTTTTCATTGATTCGTTGTGGGAACCGGAAGTTCTCCAAGGGAGGTCAGCAGTTAAGAGGAAGAAGGCGGTGTAGGCAAGGGATTCAAGATCGTCGCGCGGTCCGAGGTCTGATCTTCAATGAATTCATGCATCTTATAGATAGGAAACTAAACCAGTCACCGATGCCATCGTGTGCGTTGAGACTTGCCCAATGCAGTGTTCCGACGATATGCTTTGACTCCTTCAGCGGATCATACCTGGTTGGTGGAGCAGGCTTGATACGCCGAGAGATACCGAAATCAATGAGGATGATCTTGGATGGGTCTGTCGGCGAGCAAAGTACATTCTCTGGCTTAATATCACGATGAACGAAACCGCGTTTGTGTATATGCTCCAAGGCGGAAAGCTATGGCAGATGTCAGCAATGTAAATGAGGATGGTAGGGTGTAGCATAAGTGCAACACGCACCATCTGTAGAACGACGCGAACAACAGTTGTCACAGCCAGAGGCCCAGTAGTGCAGCCTTTAACGCTCGGACCCAAGAGCTCCATCGCTAGATACTCAAAGTGAGGTAGTTGACCATATCCATATATTGCTGGGATTGCCGGATGTCCTTGGAGAAGTTGAAGTATCCTACTTTCATATCGAAGGATAGTGCGCTTGACTCTCTGCGACACCCGTGATTTTTTAAGTGCAACTGTTCGTCCTGAGTTTGCTTCTACGGCTTGGAAGACGAGACCCTGCGGTTGGTAATGGTGGTATCTATGAAGGACGGTACGGAAGCCAGCAAGGACGACTTACATATGCACCAGTCCCGAGAACTTGGGCGAGGCGGTAGCTCTGGGTTAGGGACATGCAACGGTGAATTCCGAGTCTAGGTTTGTTTTTACACTCCGACCGGACATCTCCGCTGTTCACAAAGTCAAAATAGCGGACTTGGTGTGATTCACTGAATGCTACTCCAACGTGAACGTCAACTCTAACCTATATAATATCACACCCTGCCTTATAGTTACGGAATACATTCAGGTTTTACTTGATCATGGTTAAGCTTTCATGGCGGCAAGGATGAGGTTGGCTGAAGTTTCACCATGTTGTTCTGAAGTGCGGGGAGCGGATCATGAGTGCTCTCCTGTGTAGATATGGGATACCACATCGACTTGTCAGCGAATGACGCAGGGAGTTGGGGATTGTGCGAAGGTCGCAAGGTAGGTCACCTGCACACTCGAGGAGCCTGCGACAAGAACAACGGCAAGTCGAGTAATCAGCTGGCCTTTCTTTATCCTGGGGAGGGAATTAATCAACTTGACAGTAGGGTGTGTATGATGGCATTAACAGATGGATTGACGAACTTTTCTGTGGTGGTTGACTTGGAGTCGGGGTCGGCCATGTCTTTATCAATGAGCACATCGGCACAGATGATGTCGCCAACGGCAAGGTCTTTAAGTAGGGTTGAAGTGAAGGACATGGTGTTAAAAGAAGACGTAGGTGAGATTTCAGATTGGATAGAGATCAGATGTGTGTCGTGGGCAAGGCTGAGCCGCTAGGAAGTAAATACTTCTCTCATCGAAAAGGAATGGCCCCAATCCGTGACAGGCCCCGCAATCACCACATTTCAGGTCCAGGTAGCATCAGGAAGTTGAAAACAAAACGAGAAAGTCTTATAAGACCTGATCTAGTACATCATAAGTAACTTCCAGGTCACAGTAAGGTCAACCCATTGTTCAATACAAAGCAATGACTAACGTGGGGGCGTAGTGTGTAGAGTTGTGTGCCGTGAACAACATGGGTGCTTTCAAGACAAAAAATCCAGAGGATCCGAGTCACTGTCGGGATGGTGTGGTGAAGCAGCCCTGATACGTTCCAGGACGCTCATCGGAGGTCCTTTGTGCACTGGAGCCTTTGCTCGTGGCTGTTCAAAGACATGTGAGTTCCAATTAGTATGGGCAGGCCAAATGAACTTTTGCCTTGGTCGCTGCTGGTCTAGTTGCTCTTTTCTTGCCTTTCGTCAGTTTCGGTCCCGGGATGGCAATATTTTCTTTGAGGTTTCTAGAAAGTATTACTGAGCTGTAAGTGAAGCAGCTATGAGTCCAGCCAAGGTAGACCGTAAAGGAGGACGGGTGCTCACGTTTTGTCATGAACGACCTTGCCTAGTTTTGAAGAAGCCTCGTCCATGTGTCCAGCCTTCTGTCTCTCCGCGCTAGTCTCTGGTGCAGGCTTGCGGCTAATGCTTTTGGCAGGTTTCAAAGCTGGTTTGACACCCTTGTCCGCAAGTACGCCATCATCGTTGGCAGGATCTCGCGTCGACGCCAGCTTTGCCCGTTTGTGTGCAACCTGGGTAGGTCGACGTTCGCTTTCCTCGTTGTCAGAAGACTCCTGTTCCGTTATATCGACCTCCCGCCGTCGCTTTGTCGAACTTGGGGCAGCCGTCTTTGTTTCTCCTTTCTTTGTCGTGGACATCACGAACTCGTCCTGCGACTCGGCGCCAAGATCGTCAGAGCGGAGGATTTCCTGGGAATCAGATTTTTTCGCTGTTGTTGTCTTCTTGGATCCCTTCCTGGGTCCAGGCTTACTTTTCCTGGGAATTTCGTCTTCGACATCATCCTCGACATTAGGCTCGATATCCTTTGACTGAATCTGAGGCATCTTCTTGTGGACATCCCGAGCTATTGTAGTCTTCTCAAGTTTTCGCATGGGTTGCACCAACAAATCCGCATCGGGCGGCATCTCAGCGTCGACCTCGGGATACCGTCTCTTTGCCTGGAGGTCCGACTTCGCGATGTCCTTGGCAGTGCACTTTCCCTTGCGACTCTTTTCAGAGCCAAGAGTAATTGGTTGCTTCGTGACATCCTCATGAGGCTCAGTGATCGTCTCCGAACCCTTTCGAGCACGTTTATTGGACGGGACGGCGGTAGGATGGTGGTCCATCTCGTCGTCGTCGTTGTCGTCGATATCGATGTAAACGGGTTTAGACTTTCCCCTCTGTGGCCGGGCAGCTGTTTCTCCACGACATGATACCACCTCGCTGGCATCTCGGTTGGTGCGCATCTTGGTCAAGGGCTCCTTTGGAAGTTGTTGGTTTGTTTGAGTCTCGGGAGCACCCACCGGGGGCCTGACGATAGCCTCGCCTACGCAGACAGATTTCAATTGAATGTAGAGCCCAACATACTCGAAAAGAAATCCTCATACATGGGTCGTGCAGAGCCTTCCCCTTCCCCTTCAAAGCAAGGTTCACGGCTTTGTGATTTCTGCGGTCATCTTCCCAATCCTCTTCCTCACTTTCCTCCAAAACCGTTTCCAGTCTTGTCCTCAAGGGTGGTTCGGTCTGGGCCTGTGATTGTGGCTCTGCCTTGGTTGCCAGGGTGACAGTTGTCTTCTTTGGCCGCTTCCGCGGGGGAACATGAGGTCGCTCATATTCAGACTCCTCGTCTGAGTCGACGATGAGCGACCGTTTCTTGGATGGGACTGGGTCCTTTGCTTTTGTCTGTGCTTTTGTCTGTGCTTTTGCCTTGCGTTTCGGCTTCTGGGATGGGGCAGAATCTACGGGACCATCTAGGCATACTTGGCTGACATCACCAAAATGACAAAAAGGTGAGAATGAGACGACATACCACGATCGTCAACCGGAACAGGTGGATTTGACTTGGACTTTGGCGGTCTGCCTCTGCGTTTTGGCGCTGGTGCAGATTCTACATCTGTAAATGCTGCGAATGATGTACCAAGTTAAAGCCAACACAGTATCACCAAACCTCAAAACTGAGAATACCTGAAATTGCCTTCCCCGTATGTAAATGCGCTGCCTTGGACGCCACGGTGTTGGTACGTGGTGCATCAAGTAGATGTTCTTCCAAATGCGACGAACCTAAAATGTACGCATAGATACACCAAGCGATTCCGTGTTGTTGGAGGGGTCAAATTAATGTGGGGGAAATAAGAGTACGAACCAGCAACCGGCTGTCCACCGTGGTCTTGTTCTTGGCATCTGTCCACACGAGAACGGTTTTGGGGTGCGCGACGGGTAGTATTTGGACTCTTGTTCCCATCACGATGTGTAACCACCTTCGTCTCATCCGTCTTTCCGCGGACCAATGCTGACACGCTGGCCCTCCCCTTGCCCTTCTTACGAACGGGAGATCTACCATCAACCAACACTTTCCTGGTGTGTCTTTTTTTCTTTACGGGAGATTCCCCAGTTACCGATCGCGCAAGTAGAATATCTATGAGCTTGTTTTTGCCAGAGGGTACAAAAATACTGAGAGTGTGTGGGTGTGTTGTCAGCCAGATTGTTGAAAGGAAGAAAGAAAATATGCGACAGACCCTCCGCGATTTCTGAAGCGAGACTTTTGTCTTTGTAGACGTGTTGCCCGACTTTGCTCGACTGATAAGTCGGGCATCAAGGACGTTTTGGGTTTCGATACACGGTTGAGTTGCCTTGTTGGGACGGGTTGTTTGTCAAGCGCGTGCAAACCAAACAAACATCAAATATAATATTCAAATATAATAAAGGGTATAATTGTAAAAGGGTATAATAGACCGTGGGTCCACGATCGTTTTTTCCACGCTGTTACAACGTTATAACCATTAGTTAGGCCAACCGGAGACCTTTACAATTGTCCAGTGTGGCATTTGGACAATGGTAGGGTCCTTACAATTGTGCTCACCAGTCAGGTCGACCAGTTGACGTTGACTGACGCAGTGGAAACGAGTCTCCTAGTGACTTGCAGAGTCAAGTACGCCCAGTCTTGTGGTGCCAGTGATTCCTAATCTGTAGGTGGGCCGCCCCGAGGTGACGATGTCAGGACTGGCAGTTGCCATCAACAAATTCCGGACACAGCGGGTCCAAATTGCAATTGTCAGGCACAATTGACAGCGTCAACCACGTAAGTGTAAGCAAGGCCCAACGTTATCACAATAAAGAAACCTTGCGGTGTCTGTTCCATATAAAAATAAACAGGAGTACCGCTGTTTTCACTCCACTTCCCCCTTTTCTCACGAATCTGTATCACCTCTGCGACGTCGAGAAAGTATGAGCCCACCACACCCTCTTCATTCAGCCAGCTACGTCCTCCAGCTGCTCACCCCTTACCCCATCCCCCTACAACCCACACACTACGACGAAAAGGGACGCCAATCTCAATACATCGAGACTACCCTCCAACGGCGTGAACGTATCGCATTTTTGAAGAAGAGAGAGTGGGCGAGAAGGATGGCGTTGTGGATGAACGAGTCTGCGAATGTGAGTCCCCTATACTGGCTAGAACAGCACAAACAGACTATCGTGCCTGTGCAGGCTGCGCCACCGTCGCTGGAATGTTCGTATGGCTGCAAATCACCAAGCTTATACAGTGGCAACACAAGCGATTACTACGATCCCGATAGCACAGAGCCATATATCATCTATAGCTCGTCTCCATCCCCACGAAACACGCCGATCACGCCATCATCTCCATCATCTCCACCTCGCCCTCCAATCTCCCCGTCACACATGAGCGCTGGCGCTGGCCATCGACGACGAACAACTTCCCTGTCCTCGATCTCGGAAATGCCAGAGGAGGATTGATTCCAAGACTCTTGGACAGATCGTTTCGTTTCACAGCCCCTTTCACCGCTGGTGAAGTCACACGCATAGAGATCGATGGGCATTTTCTGGCTGAAGCGACATCGCGTTTATTATACCTTGTGTATTACCAGACAAGTTGAAGCCATTATCGTAGGAGTACTACTAATAAAATTGGCATTTTGTATAGAGAATTGCAATGTGATGATATGATGCCGTAAAGTAATCTCGGTTCGAGATAAGGCGTTTCACCGTAAAATCACCACCTTTGACGTGAACCCCTTATATGTCTCGGGTCCCGATCTCAGGCGGATTCCCAGCTGCAGTGAAACGCGGGTATGCGATGTAACCCCATACAGCAATCACTCTTTATTATTACGTGTAGGGAACTTCCGTGTAGGGAACTTCCGCATATGTTATTTGTGAAATAACCACTACGCTTTAAGCTTGCGATTGGATCCGAGAAGAAAAGTATTTCGAATGCCCCATCACGAGTGCAAAGCAACGAGGGTTCTATTATGCTACGAATTCTCAGCTCAGCACTTATAAAAGGCGCAAGAGGTCCACTTCTACCCCACAACATGACGCTACTATCTCTTCAGCGCCCGTTCGTCCTCCACTCCCCCATAGTTCCCAATAGCCATCTCCCTCTCGCCAAATCACCATACTATGACGAAAAGGGTCGCCAAACCCGCTACGTCGAGACCCCAACTCAGCGGGACCAGCGTCTTGCTTATCTCAGTGAGAAGCAGTGGGAGAAAAGTGTGGCAATGTGGGCGCGTTAGGGAGGGTCAACCATTTTATTGGCGAATGTTCGAATGCATTTGTTGTGCTAGCTAAAAAATACTGACCGGAATATTGTACTGCAGTTTGCAACGTTAACGCCGAAACGTACCACACACATAATACCGCTCTTTCGATGGTCTATCTTCCTTATCTATAATCCACATTCCTTTCCCCGTTACCCTCGCCCGTCTCCCATCGCAAGGAACATCCCAAGAACGATTCTCTAACTCTCGGTTGTCTCGGAGGGAAGACCCCGCCTACATTACACACAATATTTCATATTACACTGGAACATCTCCAGACACATGATGTAGCATGGTGTTCGATGGAACGCTCCAAAAACATTCTCTTCAGTCGTCATCTGACCTAGATACATAATGCTTTTTGCAATATGAGAAACAAACATCGCGGGTGATTTCAAGATCGAGGAGCTCACACCAACGTCTCGACTTCACTGGGTACGGCAACGCCGAATACTCCGTTGGCATCGTCAATATGGCTGGGGCCAGTGTCCGGAAGCACATTCAATGCAGTCTGCTGAATGATTATGATCACTTTTTCGTGAAGACCTTCAAAGCCGTCTTCCCCACTGGTCCCAAGTCCCAAGAAAGCTCCTACAACAGTACCAGCCACTTCTCTCTGGGAATTGATGATTCGCGTCTTCCTTTAACGACGGGTGTACCCCCGATTGCCTTAATAGCACCCATGATCTCCTTGCCTAAAAAGTTGATCATGGACTGTACAGGCCCGCTCCGTTTGCCTCACCGTTGCACCTTCCGCTACCCTTCCACACGAAAAATATTATCTGCATTAAAAGCAGTTACTAAAATCTCTTCGACGTGAAATAGTAACGATACAGGATTTCTCTTCCAAATAGTTGTCTGAACAATTTTGTCCGCGATGATAAAGGGATAAACTTCGGAAGAGGCGGCCTGTGTTAAGTATCTACGATGATGTGTTGTGTTTGTGGGACATAGGAGCGCAGTGCTCAAAGGTTTGTTGACTCCAGACGTCAGAGGCGGGGGTTTTGCTTCATGGTGATTTTCACATTTCTTTTGTTATTCTTTTTTCAAATTCAGAAGTCTGGAGCTCGAGATCTAGGTGACATCTCCCCTCCTGCCACTCCATGAAATGCACCGTCGAACAAAAACGGAACAGACCACAATTCCGCCATCCCAAAGCTCTCAGCGATAATCTTCGTCTACTTCTGCTCTTCCTTTGGCGATACCATAGAAGTGCCAGAAGATTATCACAGGTACCATGACGACAACTATGCATAAATGTTTGAATAGACCATCACAATTTGAGTCGCTTTGCACTCTGTCTTGGCGCTAGCCTCGGCAAATTAGTCTGCAACCTGGTTATGGTGATCACATAGGCAGCGAGACAACAAATAGAGCACAGAACATTGATCTTCGACGCTCCGCCAGTGCCTGCTCCAAGATGATCAAATTATAGCTGATAACCAACCGAGCGGACTCCTCGGCTCAACAAGGCAGCACGTGAGAGGTTTGCCCGCCCAGTGAGTGATTGTTATAAATTGAAACGAGCAGTGTCGACTTTAAAAAAAGACACGCACTTGAAAAATCCAGTGTGCGTAATAGGGCCTGGGACTCCCGGAAGTCCGATCGTGTCCAATGCGTTGAACGACCGAGACAATACGGCAATCGATGTCACGGGGGCTACCGTTGAAATTTTCGGGAGTTGAGCTTTGTGGGGTATCCTTTGCCGATTGAGCTTGTCCGGCGAAATTACAATAAAAATGGATTTCTGACCGAATGATAGGTGCACCATGCTGCGAGACAAAAAATTAAATGAGTCACTCCTCAGAGGCAACCATGGAACAGTTAAAAAGATACCGACAGCCAATAGTTTCTCCTTCCCTGACTGTATCTGCACGTTTTGTGTCATTAACTATGGCCAGACAAAACTATGGCCAGACATACCTGAAAGGGGCGACTCCCAGTTATGCAGTCGCGCCTCTGGAACATGACTTTGGCAGCCCTGTTCGGAATGCAACCCCCTGCGTGAACCATTCGTTGGGAGGTCGCACAAGTTTGTTCTGCAATTTGACTTGTCGTACAAAATAATAACAGTAGCATCCAATTGGCTCCAAAGAACCAGCCAGGGCTGGTCATAGAACATTAATCCTATGCATTCAGCAAGATGCAACACACCATGGGGTTGAGAATTTGAAGTCTTCGAGGACTTTGCCAGTTAAGGTGGCTATTTGCAAAGAAGAAAAGGAAGCCGAGGGAACCATCGAGCTTCGGGGTAAGAAATGTACTACCAACATCCTTCTTCACGGTAGATTTAAACCGTTTCTAGTAGAGATAGCGGATTAGTAACTAAAAGCCTGATAACGACTTATTGTTGAAATTTTTAGCAAGAGTTAGCCACGAACTTGACAAGGTACGTACTGTGAACAACAGCAATCACGCAGAATCAGATTTTGCAGTTATCCTTCACATCTTCTAAAGACCATTCTGGAAAGTCGTCCGTAAGCAACGAAGCTTGAAGAACAAAGATATCAAAGTCAATTGAACTAGTCCTTACCATACTGGGCCTCCTTCTACAGGAATTTTCAATGGCAGTGTAAAGCTTCATTGTTCGATTGGTTTATGCAGAAAATTTGAGGCATATCTGCCGACAATCCTGGTGATCCAGATAAGATATCTAGATCTGTTTTACTTATCAATGACAATCGGAATGACAGCTTCAGAATTCAGGAAAAGAGATCAATAAAGGTTGCAGTTGGCCATGTATTAAGAGCCCCTATGGAAATCCGTTACTATTTTATCTGTAGATCAACAATAGCCCCCCTATACACTCAAGCTACAAAAGTCTGTTCCCCCTGCTTTTATCGCATGCGCAGTTTGCTATACATCGAACGAGGCACGTGATTTTGTAAATAATTACAAACAACGGAAATATAAACTTTAAAATTTTTGCAAACTGCTCTTCATCCGCAGCAGACTCAAGGCTGCAAGGCTCACTACGCACAGACGAGACACGTTCTTCGTCTACTCTCGTGAGCGGGCCAAGGTCTGAGTATATTGTCCTCCTTGCTTGATCCTAGCGGGATCTGGTTGTTATGACCGAAAACGACGTATCAGACAGGCACCCGCAACCTCCTCGCCCACGGGCGCACCCAAAGACCCTCACTGTTGTTTAACGGCTGTGGGGAGGGTGATGAGGGAAACGGGTTTGGAAATCGTCGTGAGGGCAGGGCGACCTTCGTTTTGTCATGTTTCAAGTTTCACTAACTCTCTATCGGTCCCGGACTAGCTCCTCGAGCGGGGAAAGTGGACTGCAGTCTTTCTGGGATTCCCGTAGACTGCAATTGGCTATTGCAGCACCTTTCTTTAAGTCAGTGACCTGATCCACTGGATTGAAGGAGTCGAGTAAGAGAGGTAGCCCCAGACTTGGGAGCTCATCAGGTGTCTCACAGCCTATGATCTCCGCCCAGGTCCTGGCCACTCCTAGCTCCATGCCTGTGATCCAGTGGATATGGGACACGAGGGGAGCAATTTGTGGAGCCGAGACGTTGACATTCGAGATCCTCGTCCTTCAGTGCACTTTGCAGCTCGTGATGATTGATCCATCCTTCGGGATGGTTTTGTCACGCAACTCGATTCAGACTACTCTTTGTCTGCTGCATGTAATTTTTTCCTTCATACTCATTTATTTGAGTCTCGAGTAGATTCCCTGATTGCTCTGGTACGATCCATCATTTTTTCTCACCGGAAGTTCTGAAAACTTGACAGGTGTTTTTTTATTTTTGCAGGTTTCATGTGATGAGTTCAGCATGTCCCAATTGCAAGAAACACTCCCAGAGCGTGGTCTCCGAGCGAAGTCGTACAAAAGACGTCCGTAACAGCACCCGCAGATTCACGGCGATATCAGCAAAATAATATTTAACAGCATAAGGTGTATCTACGATGTATCGCCCATCTTTACCGGCTTAGCCTTTATCGTACCTTCTCTCCTTAATCGTAATGCTCCTTCATATGCTTTGCACACATATTTCAAGTAACCAACTGCTTCACGCTTCCCCGTTGCAACGAGGCGGTGGTGCAAAATCTCCAAGTCTATAAATGTGAGCAGAGGCGGGACGGTGTCGTCTGGGACTTCGACGGACGACAACATGCGCACTAAAGGTCGGGCACCAACGAGAACAGTGCGAGTGGATCGCATATCCGGTTTGATTGCTGGTTTCCGCACGGAGCTGGGTGTATACCGCTGGAAGAACAACCTGACAAGATCAAGACCTTGTTCTACATTGCCGTTGCTATCAGAGGAGATTAGCCGGAAGATTCGTCAAAGTGAGAAAAGTATGGACTCACAGACTCAATACCCGTATCATGGCTGTATATGCTCGCTCAATCATTCGCGCGTCAACCCCACAACTGTCATTCTCCCTGGTCCTCCAACGATTCTCCAAAGTACACCATTCATCCCACAAATTCCGTGAAAATGATAGTGCCAGCTGCCTCTCGGTTCCTCTCGGTGTACGAGCACACCTCTCCAAAGCCTCTACAAATGAGCGTGCATTCCTCGTCACACCCATCTGTCCGAACAACGTGTTGAACAGATCTTGTGCAACTTGCAAAGAAGAGTGTGCATAATAGACGGACAAGTAAGAGTTGAGAAGCCGCGATGTCAGCCGGACGTCCTTAAATCTTGTGCCGGAAGGTCTATAAGTTCTGTATGGTCTGGTTTCGGTTTGTCGAGCACTAGTATCCTCAATGATATGTGTAAAGAGTGCTTTGGCCTCGTCAATGACTTCGGATCGACTTTGTGGTGGAATATGAGAAAACCTGGGTTCTGCATCCTTGACTGGGAGGGCTGTATTAGATTCGATTTCAGCTGCAGTGTTTGATTGATCAGATGCCGTGGACGAGTTAGGAGGCGATCTGACTGGATGCGACTTCTCGTCAAGCAACACCACAGCTGAACGCTTGAATGGCGGTTTGTACGCGGCATAGGCGTGAAACACGTGCATCATCACCTCCTCATTCACCTTCATACTGGCCAATTCATTCTCTTCCTCCAAACCCACTCCGACAACGTTAGCCCTGACCATTTCCGCCAGAACCCATCTCGTCCGCGCCAAATCACCCACCCTCTTTGCACCTTCCAGCAAACCCAGGAGGGTCTTCCCATCTGGCCTAAATCGGGAGTTCCCCTCTGCGTCCCTGTGGGTATCCAACATCTCCTTCGCTAACCGAAATGCCTCATTGACATATTCTTTTTCACCGGAGCGCGCACAGGCCAGGATGATCGCGTTATATGTCCCGGTGGTCGGAACAATGCCGTGATCGACGGTCATTTCTGTCCAAAGATCTAATGCACGCTCAGGTTCAGAGCTGGCGGTTGGAGATGACGCGCATGCGCGGATCATAAGAGTGTACAGGAGAGCGTCAGGTTGGGGGTGAGCAACGTAGCGCATGTGTGAGAAGAGGTCCCATGCTTGGGCGTACGCGAGGGAGGAGCGTGCAGAGAAGAGTGCAGTGATAACACGCGTGTAGGCGGGTATTGGGGCTGGGATGCCCTTGGCTTCGTATGCATGCAGGACAGCAAGGGCAGAAGTTGGAATTGTGTTGGCGGGAGTTGCCTTGATGTGAGCCTTGATGTGGAGGTCACGCTGTCGTCCCGTTGGTAGCCCTACGAAGCCGACAGTAGGCAACAGGTACGAGCTCTAGTCAACGTCAAAAGCTCACCATTCAAACCGTTAGCTATAAGGTCATCTGTTTTCTGGACGTCGCCATGCTGAGCATACGTATCTAGGACTTGACTGATTGGTTCCTGCAATGTCGGATTTCTGCGCGAATCTAGCGTCATGTCGTCCGTGGAGGGTGGAATTGCGAGAAGATCTTCATATATTGTTAAAAGCTCCGTTTCCGAGAAGGAAGGTAGGTCCAAAAAGGATTCCTTGAGGTTGAAAACTCGCCGTAAGGTTGTATGAAAGAGAAATAAATAAAAATGCGCACCAACCTCGGATACCACTGTTTCTTGCAATGCTTGCACACGCTGCGCTAATTCCGACACCTTTTTGTTCCCCGTCCTCGTCGTCAATACCCCTACTCTCCCAAGGTGTCGTCTCCGTCTGACAAAATAGAGTAAAGCTTGGGAGAATAAGTACGATACCACTCGCCGCACCTAATAAACGATTGCGACACGACCTCCGCGTCGTCTGCATATGCGGTCAAATCAGGCTGGCGAAGTGCCGTTGCCGCTGTGGACATAGACCTGGACAGTCTCGGAGATAAAAAGGTACGGGCATTGAGCCGAGCGGCAATGCGAGTGAAGGTTAGCTCCAGGAGAGGCAGAGGCAGAAGAGACGTTGACATGAAAATCGGGAGTGCAGCAAAATAAATTTTATGTGGTCACATGACTAAAGGTTCTAGGGAGCAGTACAGTGGTCTATATGTGTAGGATCTGGTTTTCAGTACAAGGGAGAAGGAGCGGGACGAGGGTGAGAATTATGGTACAAGGTCCCACTAACTACAATGCCGATTTCTGCCTTTCTTTATCTCTTCCTATCATCTCCAAACGACGTTCGCTTGTTGTGGTTGCAAAGAAACACAAATCTACTGCGCACCGTCGACCTTGGCAGCGTATACCAGCAAGTCGCAGACTCTCCTGGAGTATCCCCACTCGTTGTCGTACCAAGCAATCAGCTTGACAAAGTTCTTGTTGAGCTGGATACCGGCCTTGGCATCAAAGATGGAGGAAGCGTTATGGCCAATGAAGTCAGTGGAAACGACGGAGTCTTCTGTGTACTCCATAATGCCTTTGAGGTCACCTTCGGACGCCTCTTTGACGGCGGCCTTGATTTCATCGTAAGTGGCACTCTTCTCGAGGCGGACGACTAGATCGACCACGGAGACATCAAGGGTAGGAACACGGAATGCAAGACCACTGCCAGGTAAAAAAAATGCTAATCAACATACTACGAAAGAAAAGGTTCATTGATACATGACACGCACGTAAGCTTGCCATTCAACTGCGGGATAACCTTGCCTACGGCTTTGGCAGCACCGGTGGACGAAGGAATAATATTATTGTTGACGCTGCGACCACCACGCCAGTCCTTGTTGGAAGGGCCATCGACGGTCTTTTGTGTGGCTGTCGTGGCGTGGATAGTGCTCATCAAACCTTCAATAATACCGAACTTGTCATTGATGACTTTGGCCAAGGGAGCGAGACAGTTGGTAGTGCACGACGCGTTAGAGATCTGACATTAAAGACCGAACGGTTTAGGAAACACGAGAGAGGATACGTGTGGTGATACGCACGACAGAGTATTTGGAATCATATGCATCCAGGTTGACACCACAGACGAACATGGGAGCATCGGCCGAAGGAGCAGAGATGATGACTTTCTTGGCACCACCCTTCATGTGAGCGGAAGCTCTTGAATATAAATCAGTCGATACAACCTTTGAAGGTTCAGAACACACACTTTTCAACTGTGGTAAAAACGCCCTGTGATTTAAGTTTAGAACATCGCTTATCGTTCCTTGTTTCACGATAACATACCGTGGATTCTACGATATATGTGGCACCAACAGAGCTCCATGGAATGCTGGCGGGATCCCTTTCACCAAAAACTGTGACGGGTTTGCCAGCAATGTACAGCTTGCCATCCTTGGCCTCCACGGTTCCGTTAAAGCGTCCGTGGACGGAATCATACTTGAACATGTACACCTAAGACCGAATCGTCATACACCAAGCGACTAGATCAGGACCGATTTGCAAACCATGTATTCGAGATCAATGAACGGGCTGCGAAGGTGTCCATAATCTGTCCCAGACTCGAAGCGAAAGATGCTCACTCGTTTACGGCGACGACCTCGATACCTTCGGTTAGAAGCGCATTGCGCATTACGATACGGCCGATACGACCTAAATTTGCACTCAATGAGATAGGAATGCAGGTCAAAGAACAATTCTCCCACTCACCAAAACTAAATAAAACGGCAGGAAAGATGCGATAAGGTCAACGACCATTTCCCCAACTTATAGACTTACCCGTTAATGCCAACTTTGACCTATTACAATCGATTAGTCTATAAGAAGGTCATTGCCAGTGAACACATCGACCGACCATGATGATATCTTTGGATGTTGGATTGTGGTGTGGTTTGAGAGCAAGTGGAGTTTGTAGGTTTCGGTCGGTTTTATACTCGTCAAATATCGGAGCTTCATTCATCCACTGATTTTTCATCCACTGATTTTTAATGCGTCGGAACACCGGAGGCAGACATCAGCCTCTAAAATTCATCACAAGTTTACATTGGATGTATCCTACAGCGTCGATAAGCAATCCCTTGCGGTTATCTCACAATTGAAATCCTGGGCGAATCCCCACGGTTGTGACGAAAAAACAGCTTGCTGTGATAAGGCACTGCCTCGGATTTAGAACGGAAGGTGCCATGGGTTTTTTCGGGTTGCACCCGGACGGAAGCTACACGGAATAATATTTCCTACGTGATGGTTGTGGATGACGAACGTTCACCGGCACCGACAAGGGTAAATGAAGAAGTTTGCACTGTGATGACTGGATAATAAGCGAACAAAATACCCTTAAAAGAAAAGAAAGCTCGTAGGAATCTCCATTGTTCCGGAGCACGCCTATCATATAACCGTGAGAGAATGGGCAAGAAAAGGTTCGCCGACGTAGGATAAACACGTCTTTGAAGTGCGCTGGGTTCGAGATCTCGAGAGCTTCATGAGTGCATCGCCTGTATGATCATTCGTAGAAGATCATAATCACGTATAGACCGTCCCAGTGGGAGGAACACCGGTCACCCATTTAAGCAGTCATAGCCACGTCCATAACAGCTTGGTTATATGTACAAGTTTCTGCTCTATACCCCAGTAGCTGCCGGAACAACAGCGTCCTCGTCCCTCCCTGTCACATGCAACGTTTAGAGACAAACAAATGCCGGGACAACCACAAACGAACCTTCATAAAACTTCTGCAGAAAAGTTTTCTGTGGTCTATCCCTCGATTGCAATAAAATTCCCAAAACGTGGTCCGTTTGTTTCCAGCAATTCATTGTCTCCTGGTATTCCTGCCTGCTTTTCAGCAGTAGTACGTCGATGACCCGAAGATCTGTAACGTAGCGATTCTTTTCAAATCTCTGGCGTATACAGTGTCTGACATGGGCAGGTGATACGTTGAGAGCGTACAGCGAGACGATTTCTGGGGCCTAAAGCGAAAAAGTCTCCATAGTTTTCTGGCATCACCAAAGTGGAGAACATACCGAGCGGTGCCAATCTCGGTAGAGCTGAATGGCGCGTGAACGCGCTTGCGAAAGACCGCTTGAGACTCTGGTGGCCTGCGCGAGGCGAGCCGGTATGGTGGTCATGGGCTAGCTTTGAAAGTCCGCTAGCCTTGCGAGTCACCGCAATCTCCCTCAGAGTCTTTTATCAAACTACCATCATGGCCAGAGGGACAGGTGACATTTTTGCGTACACAGTGATCCATAACTTATTCTATGGATAGGTAAATTCAAGACGAAGCGTGGAGGAGGCAGGAATTTCAGGTATGTTGGCCGCCTGTCGTGATCAGACATCTATTATTTCTGTGTTTGTATCTAGTAAAAATATGGTCCTGGACGAAAACGGTACAGCAGTATCTACAGACCCAACAAGGTACCCAGTTTTTCACACTGTAACCCAGTAATGAGCCAATCGGATCCGATCTCATATCAGGGATCGCCGTAAGAAACAAGATGAGGTTGGATCTGATGAAGAGGAGGGAGCAGAGGAGGGAGCAGAGGAGGAGGGCGACGACGACGACGATGACGAAGACGAAGACGAAGACGAAGCGAATGACAAACCCGAACTCACTCGCGCTGAAAGACGCGAGATGAAGAAGAAACAAGCTGCCCAGAAACAAAGTCAAGTCGACGAGGAGGAAGATCCGTACCTAGTCAATCCGAATCACATCGAGAAGAAATTGAATATCTCAGACCTTGGGGCTTCAAGAGAACCAACACGCCGGGAGAGGTAAGCGTTCTTGTTTGATGATTCTACATATACACAACGTTTGACTTCCGTCACAGGGAGCAGAAGGAGAAGGCGGATGCCAAGGAACGGTATTGGAAGGTGCGGCGTATTGACAGAAACGTTGAATATTTCCATTTGTTTACCACTTTACCAGCTCCACGTACAGGGCAAGACTGAAGAGGCCAAAGCAGACCTCTCTAGATTGGCCAAGATCAGAGCAGAGCGCGAGGCGGCACAGGCGAAGAGGAAGGCTGAAGCTGAGGGTAAGCGCAATTACAATCTCCGTTTCTGACCTACTCAACTTTAATTCCTTTCGAAGCCAAACTGGCAGAAATCGAGGCCAAGAAGAAGGCCCAACAAACTAGTAAGCGGGTATGATTGGTGGCGGGTTGAATGAAATGAGCAGTCCTGGTCACGATCCGATGCGCAGCTGGAAACGAGCGCCACGCTTCTGTGCAATCGGGGCATATTTCTAGGATGATCATTGATGTATGATAGGAAGGATGTTGTAAGCTCGCAAAGAAGGATCATAATATCAATGCACAGACATGTCACCAATTGAGTACTTCATCGCCGGGTTCGTATCGTTGCTACAACTTTTAACCAATACCTGATGTGCTCGTCTCTGGGAGCCCTATCATCGCCGACCCAATCTCTGATCCACCGAACGAGCCTCGCATATTCACTCCTCTCTCCAACCCAATTTTCAATCAGAGGAGAATATAGACTGACTTCCGCCCAGAATACCAGCGAAATTGCAAGAGTGTCGGTCGAAGGGACGATTTTAAGGGCACGCATCCACGCTAGTGCAAGCGGGATTTCCGTTGCAAGGGATTGGATCCCGAGAAGTTGGATGTAAGCAAAAAATGTGGCATCTTCTGGGAAGATTTGTGGGTACAGGGCATAAAATTCCCTGTGTGACTCTGGCGTAGGGCTGTGGGCGACTCCACCTGTTGCATGCATAGTACTCGTCCTTCCCGACATGCGCAATGTTCTAGTCGGTGGTCGAACATCTGCAAGCTCGGGCCAGTTGCCTAGGATAACTTGCCGGAAAATTTGAACGACCCATTGCCATGCGGGTACGCCTTTCCACATCGTAGTTGCGTAACCCTTGCCCCTACTGCTCGAATCACTCAACATTTCCTTGATATTGAGAACGACATCTTCACGAAGCAATGTCTCAGCTGGCAGTTTGCGAAAAGGAATTTTTGAAGTCAGCTGGGCAAAAGCCCCCGCGAGAGTGTCATCCAGCTTGGCGGAGAGACGGGCAGCCTTGAGGAGAATGTTAAGGGTAGCAGCGTTCGGACTGGTACCATAAAGGATTTCCATATGATCCCAGAATTTGAACACTACGTCTGGACGACCAATGCGCAGCAGCGACACCATAAACTCGTTCATGACGATTGTATTCAACACGACGGGACATCGGTTTCGACCTGGCAATCTAGTCCAGATATCCGTGCCACTGGTGTCCGGTTTTGCTGCAAAGGACTCGAGCACGGAAAAAGCACAGTGTGGCTTTCCCATTCGAGTCAGGACCTGCACGCCGATTGTCAGGGCCTTCCGATCTATCGGAAGATCCTCTTGAAGGAGCATATTCCACACACGCTCTGCGTCTGCATGAGCTCGACGATGAAGGAGGGCCCGAATGAGTACCGTGTAAGTAGCAACGTTAGGACGGAATGCTGTAGTCGTTTCCCGAGCGCTTTCAAAGAGTGATATAAGCCTTTCAGAGGAGGTTGTCTTGTCGCGGGCTGCAACAGCAAGTGCAGTCGTCCAATCATAAATATCTATGCCCTTCTTTGAAGGGGGAGAACTGATCTGAAGCATGTGTGGAGGCTGGCGGTGATCGTCATTCGAGAGTGTCGAATTTGCCTGTTCGTCGGCGAGAAGGTGCTTAAGGTATTGAAACGCGGAAGCCCGATCATTATGGAAAGCGCCCAGGTATAATGTGTTTGCAGTGTGGGCTGAAATCCGCTGGGCCCCGCTATGCGCGTTAGTAGATTGGAGAACGATATCACGGGCACCTGGGTGCGGTTTTCTCTTGGCGAGGAGGGAATGAATGGCATCCAAATAATGTTTCGCGTCATGAATGGCTCCATTTTTCGCAAATACGCGTAGATACGCCTCCAAATGTGCGGCCGTAGGAACGAAACCATCGTGTATCATTCTCGCACGCAATTTTTTCACCAATTGAAGGGTGACAAAACGATCCGATAAGAGAGTATCATACGTCCTAGAACGCAGTCGTATTTGACGTGATTCCATAGCCTCAAGAAGTGCGACGACTTGATTAGCCGCCTCGACAGACGAGGAAAACCGAGAAATTGCTTGAAGGAGAAGGTTGAATTGGAGCGTAGGATAAGACAATGGAGTTGTGAGAAATATCTGAACTACGAGATGTAGAGGGCTGAGAATATCGAACCTGGCCAGTGAAAGAGTGGCCATTACGAGCAGCGAGGGCTTGAGATGGGAAGGGGTGGCTGGCAAATACGAGAGCACCATGTCGAGCATTAAACTAGTTTGAGTTCGGCTTCCAACTTTCTGTGATACTAGCAAGAGTACCAACCACATTGGAAGAAGTTTCTTCTCGCAGGAGCTTCCGTCTGTGATGTCTCTCTCCGTCGTTAAAAAACTTCGCTCTCGCAGGGTTGACACCGCTTTATTAATATTTGCGGAGGTGATGACGTCTTTGAAAGCAGATAACTCTTGTTGGGATACGCCGTGCTTGAATGCAGCGTAGGCCAGCGGCAATTGCCTGGCCGTATTCCTGAGTTTGTCTACCAATAACCAGACTGTGTCATTGGTCTCGCGGTAGAGCGACTTTGTAAATCGAGTCTCGGTGCAGTCAGAGAGAACTCCCTGAACTGGTGTCCGAACACCCAGTCGACCTGTTGGAAATCTGCGGCCATGCAGCAAAACAAGATTCCGCATGCAAAATCGGCATCTAAAAATTCCAAGCACCAGAAAACGGTCAACAAATGTTCACTAGGTGAATGCGCAGAGCTCAAACCTGTCGACGTCGTCAACAATGACCTCGCCGCTGTTGCCGTTCAGCCGCTGGGTACTAACCGCGCGAAAAAAAAATGAGGTGGCGTGGGAACGGGCAACACAGGACAAATAAAAAGAAAAAATTTCAGTCAAACACGTTCAACCCCAACCTCGCGCCAGATATGCCCCGCATTCTCTTCGTCAGTGGCTTTCACCCAGCAACACGCGCTCGAGACCTTGCTTACGAGTTTGAACGGTGAGTGTCCGACCGATACAATTATTATTATTATTTCCTCATCCTTGATGCCCAGCTTCGGGCCTTTGGTGAGATGCGATGTTCCAGCTCCTCGCAACCCGCACGCGAGCTCCAATCCGTGAGTAAAATTTCGCCCCCCATTTTACTTCTCTCCATAGTATCGAGTCGAACGTCCACGCGAGGTAATCTTTCCGCGAATTATGCGCCCTTTCGTCGATTCTCCTTCGTTCGCGAATTCGTCGATCGATAGCGCTTCCCGCGATCATGCCCTATATCAAATCGCTCCCGAGAATAACGATCGCTCAACGAAACATCTCCGAATCAAAATCGCAGTTACGCTTTTGTGGAATTTCGCAGCCAACGCGATGCCGAAGACGCCTACTACGACATGTACGTTAAATATTTACCCCATTCTTGGCTCAAATGAAGTTGTTATCTTTTGTAGGCACGGAAGGAACTTTGAAGGCTCGCGCTTAAGTATCCAGGCAAGTGTACCGGTCTGTTGCAGGATAAACTTTCTTTGACCTCAGATTCTATCACAGTGGGCCAAGAATCCTCCCTCCTCCGTGTGGCGTTACGACCGTCGTGCCTCTCCCCCTCACCGTTCTTCTCGCGATCGTGAACGCTCTCGCAGCCCCCGCCGACGCTCTGAAAGGGACGACCGCGACAAAGACAGGGATGGAGACAGAGACAGAGAGCGAGACAGGGATAGAGACAGAGACAGAGATGGAGGTAGAGACAGGGATAGAGAACGAAGGAGGCGAAGCAGGACCCCTGAAAAAAGGAGGAGTGCGACGCCAGACAGGAGGAGGGACGACAGGGCGAGAACTCCTCCCCTCGACGACCTCAAAAAGGAAGAAGACAGAGCCATGACTCCTCCCTATGATCATTGATCTATTATCAAGTTGGCACCTCCGCCGTTTGGCCTCTTTTTTCCCTTGATCAATTCCGTTTCTTGTTGAGTAGACTGTTGAGAGCGTGTATGTAGCCCGATTTCTATATTTTCAAAGCTTTGTGAGTACGTACATATGTTGCGCCACACGTGTTTTGAGACAAGCTGCTTGTCGTAAGCGGTGGGACACGTTGAACCCGCGCAAAAATGGACCAACCTTGGGTCCCAACTGTGAATGACCTACGAGTAAGCACCAGGCAGTCCTGCAATGATACATCCTCGCAACTAGTGCACAGGTCAAGTTGTGTTATATCTGCAGGGAGGAAGAACGTTTCGACTGTTGAGCCGCTTGCCATGTTTCTTCCGAGCTTTAACTTGACCCGCGTCTTTCAACTGCATAGCTCCGTCCCCGAGCTCCTTTGTGCACCCTTGTAAATGCACCCTTGTCGCCCATGAATCATGTCTACTTCAATGGATCCAGACATCCCAACAGAACGCCTCCCGCGCACCGAATGCACTGAAATGCCCGCAATGCGGTTCTATTTACGAACTTGAAAGCGATAATCCGATACTACTCCACATTTTAAATATAGGCAATAAAACTCTTTCAATGGTCGGAAGAGTGGTCACACTTGCCACGATGGCAGGACTCGTTGTGTCATTTTCAACTGGCGAGACTCTCTTCGGTCTGTAATTTATCGCACAAAACGCTAACTTTTGTAATAGGCATTTATATCATTAGCACAGCGTATGGAGCTTACGCTCTGAGGGAGTTTCTCGGCAAAGAGTAAGCTTCATATTACTGACGTCTTGATTGTTTATATAATCTTTTGCCCCAGAATGTATGATCTGATTCTGACCGACGATCCAAGTGGGTGTTCATTACAGATGCGATCATGTTATGAGAGTTGACAACTATTCCAGGTAATTGGCCCTGGCACGCATTCATCAACCTCCCCCTCATTCCCATCAGTCTCATTCTGGGACGTACACCTCTCACGAGGAAAATCATGCCCATTGTTCCAGTCCTTATGCCATGGCCCGCAGCCTCTCCAATCCCTTCACGCCAACGCATCCTCCTGGACCACTGGTCTCAACCTGAGAACACAAAGAAGCTTCAACTTGCACCTATTCCTCCCATTATATCAGCGTGGCCGCCTTCACCAGTCATTCTTGGCCTCTTTGTTTTTCCCATCACTTCTGCATTATACAGGCGGTTCTTTACCCGATTCTCTCAATGGGTGCTCGGTACACCGCCTGCTGTCGATGTGCCTATCCGGCGCTTTGTGTTGGCCTTGAACGATGGTGGCCCATTCAATATTCGTATAGGGGCAAACATAGATGCCGAACGGGCACAAGGTGGACAGGAGCAGAATGCCCCTCCTCAACCCGACGCGGCTGCAGCAGCAGAACAAACCATCAGGGTATCGGGCGCATCACTCGGGCGCCTGATTGGCGGCGCACTCATCGTACCAGCCATATCTAACAGCATGGGTGCCCTCTTGTTTCATCTCTCGAAGCGATCGATGCTCCTCCGCCGCATATTAGCAATCCGTCCTCCGTTGAACGGTTTCCTTCCTCCCTCACCCTTTTTACGATACACCCTGGACAATAACCATCAATGGCAAGAAATGGGTCGACTAAAACAGATTGCCATAGCAGTTAAGTTGGCGTTTGGTGCAGTCTGGGGCGGTAGTCGTACTTGGGCAGAATGCGATCCCGTCTGGTTAGAGCTTATCAATGAACGGCAGGATTTTGCCTAACGCTTTATTTTCTTCTAATCACAGGTGGCGAAATTCAATCGGGCTAGGCCTCTTTGTTGTGGTGAGATAACCCAATAACGAACGTGGAATACCATTTGCTAAATTAGTTGTATCTAGGCTAAAGACTGTCTTCATCTGCTCCACCTATGGCTTGCAAAGCGTGAAATGGAAAGCCGCCGTGTCAAGAATCGGTCCTTTGAGGGAGTAGATGTCCGAGAACTGGATTTGATTGATCGACCACTTGACAATCAAGGAAATACCTAGACAATCCATGATGTTGCAGCCCTTTATTTATGAAGTCGCAGTCTTCAATTTCATTCAAATTTCAAAAAGACAACTCCGTTGAACGTTGAACAGTAGAACAAAGGCCGAATCAATATTCGCGAACTAATCTACTTCCAATATTGTACCACGCTGGACACTACCCCAACCTGAACATTTGCTGATTTAGCAGGAATATCGCGAGGGCAAGACACTGCCATGAACTCACCGACAAGTCGCCAATGCTTCTCGATACGGCGTGATAGAGAGACCTTCTCACCAACTTCTGTGCAAGCGGGCGACGTCAGTTGGATCTTGGCCAAATCGGCTTTAACGCTGAGGACACGCCCTCCCGTAGAAGTAGAGCCGATATTAATGAGCAGAAGCTCGTTTTTCACAAGCTTTGTGACTTTGGTTTGTTTCTTGTCCTCTGTCTTGACACCAAGCAACCGACGAAGGAGGAACAGACTAATTTCCAGTTCTACAAAGGAAAAACGTTGCATGAATGAGCGGAAGGCGTAACGGAATGTTTTCAGAATAGTCACCAGTGTAAATCTTTGGCAACTTCCCAACAGCACCCAACACCTGGCCAACCAGTCGATCCGCTCGGCACAAGGTTGGATCTATTCTTGTACCCACGCCGATCAGTCCTCCTGGTACAGCAAATTGTAGTAGGTTATTTTCCGCATGCAGGGACATGATGCGGCTGAATATGGGTTTGCATTTATTCCGACCAGCACTGTCCTTGGTGACGATACCGGGCCTGATCTCGACTTCTTCCCCAAGTCGAAGCACCCCAGTAAGGATCGAGCCACCAGCTACACCCCCCTTCAGTTCATCAACCTCTGCACCCGGTTTGTTGACGTCAAAAGAGCGGATAACGATTAGGCGGGGGTCGGAAGTGAAATCTCGCACAGGAATGGGAATCCGCCTCACAATATATTCATTGACGGCATCGATATTGTATTTCAATTGTGCGGATATGGGAACGATGGGTGATGATTCAGCAACGGTTCCTAACCATCGGGGATCAACCTTCTGACGATCGGAAGAGAGGATTGAGCATACCCTTCACAAATGCGGATATACTTTTCTGATGCTCCAGGGCCTGAGCCTCTCTGATCAAATCAACCTTATTCTGAAGGATGATTATGTTCTTCAGCTCCATAATCTCTACGGCAGCCAAATGCTCCATGGTCTGTGGCTGGGGGCATGTTTCGTTCCCAGCAATGAGAAGAAGGGCAGCGTCCATGACTGCGGCACCGTTCAACATCGTTGCCATGAGAATGTCATGACCAGGGCAGTCAACGAAGGAAACATGACGGATTAGTTTCATCCGGTGGCCACATCCTGGCCGTTCGCAAGGTGGATTGTCCTCCTTGTCCGAGCGATATGAGCGATAGCAGCCTGGTCGTGGGCAAGCTTCATTTTCGCATTTATAGATCTGAAAAGTCGACAAGTCTTCTTGTTTACAAAAATGGCGTAGATATCAAGATCGCGTCTTACTTTTGCATTTGCGTAACCGAGCTTTATTGTGATATTCCGGACAAGTTCGTTCTTGAACCGCACAGTCATCACTCCTGATATGGCCTTCACGACGGTCGATTTTCCGTGAGCGACATGGCCAATGGTGCCTACATATAACGGATAAATCAGATCCTGTTACGGTAGACAAGGCAGGACACTGCGCGGACCCAAGTTAATGGTGGCCTGTGCAGCGAGAGTCAGATCGCTTCATGTGAATGAATAACTCGAAAGGTACAAGCCTGCTTTGAGATGACCTCCGGCGACAGAGGCGTGAGTTTCAGCACGTCGACATCGACCTTTGGAACGGTAATAACTGCGTCCTCTTCGCCCTCCGAGTCTGATTCTTCGTAAGGCTTTTGAGATATCTCTTCCGTGGCCATGTATCCCTTCAAAATATTTCCAAGTCACGTATACGTACGGAGTTTCAAATGACTAGGTAATTTGACTCGAAATTACAACGCCGAAATTGTTTGATATATAACCTGCTCAGTGCTCAACGCTTTGCAGTGCATTTCCTTCCAGGCTTCAATGAGCCTCATCGGTTCAGACCTGAGCATCTCACAACTGATAGAAACATTATGCTGGAAAGTAGCAGAATCAAACCAGCGAGGCCCTGACAGGTGAAGTCCTCTATGAACGATTGTCTTGGGTGGGGGAAACTCAAGCAATACCAACCAATTTACAGGGTTCAATTTACCCTCACAAAGGTTGGTGCTCTTACAACAATACAGGCGCAAGCTGTGGCTTATGCTGGTCAACAGCTAGATCACCTTCGAGCCACCCTTTCAGAAACCTCAACTGCCTTTGCGGTTCTTCGAAATTCGTTCTGTCCTGTGAACCAATTACCACCAGAATTACTAGCCGCTATTTTCGGCATGGGCCAAATATGGGTTTCTGATTTTCATCCTCGGCCAAGCGACTTGGACTCCAAGCCACACGCCTCGACTCGGGATAAAAAGAACTTGGATATATCGAAGTCGCTCAGTTGGATGAAGGCCACCTTTGTCTGCCACTACTGGCGCCAGACAGCACTCTCGTTCCCCTCACTATGGTCCAATATCATCGCATATAATACAAGCCCAGACTTGGCAAAATTATTCATCGAGCGCTCAAAAGCTGCAAAGTTGAATGTCTATTATAAATGGCCAGAATGCAAGTCTGACCTTTTCGAGATCTTGGCATCCAATTGTCATCGTCTTTTAGAGTTCCATGCCACTGCTGTTCCGCCAGACGAAGCATCAGCGTTGCAGTCGCTTATGCAGTCTGCCCCGTTTCTGCAGGCGCTATCAATCAGGATAGAAGGGGATATCGACAGAATAGAAATTCTATTACCTCCAATTTTCGCTGACCACACGCCCCGACTGCGGAAAATCACCCTTCGATACTTTTCCTCGTGGCGAGGAAATAATTTCAAGAATCTTACACACTTCTCCTTGCATTCTTTACCCGAAGACGGTCAATATACGTGTCTGGAGTTTCTTGAATTTTTGGAAGCTTCGCCGGGTCTTCAGGAACTGGTCTTGGCTAACGCTGGACCTCCCGATGCTGTATCCGGACAAGAGCGAGAACCTGTTGCTCTCGATCAGCTTCGTAGTCTCGAACTTGGTTCCTGGGGGGATCCCCAAATGGTAGCCGATTTCCTTGATCGTTTGATCATCCCTCGCAACACCGATCTGACCATATGGGGTTGTAACCAAAATATGGAACCTGTGGACACCCTATTATCCATCCTTTTCCCAACCCATTCGTGTCATCGGCGCAACATTTCCGGTCTCACAAACATCCATATCGCAATCGTTCAGTCGTCGTTTGGCCACGTCTTCGTCAGAGGCTCAACTCTGACAGTGTTTGGTCCCTTTTTGCTCAACCAAATCTTCACCGTCCCTACCTGGTTGCCAGATAGAGTAGAGGAAATTCACTTGTCGTGTGATCCAAATCCAGATCTCCTTGATTATGTGGCCTTTTTCCACAACATGCCGCTCCCGAGCACTCTTACTTTTTGTGGAGCATATCTACCGGACGTTGTTGATGCGATGCAAATTCTCCACGGCCACGTCGAAGATGATGAATCCCAGCTTATCATCCCAGAACCCTTCTGGCTTCAATTCCCCGATGCACATTTGCCCGGCGCAACTACTTATCATGAAGATGTCATTGCGCAGCTCCAGAGGTACATCCATCGTGTAGAGTTGAGGGCTGGTAAGATGATGCTGGATGGTTTATGGCCCACTGTAGCATTCTCTTGGCACGCCGATATCTGAACAATAATGTTCTATTGCGGAGACTCGTAGGTGAACTAGTTTCAGGTGGAAGGCGCCAGTAGCTAATAGTAAGTAAAGTGTGGTGATTTCCGGGCCAGCGGCTAGTAATGGTCCAAACCCTAGATTTCGTACAATAATATCCAAAGCGCACTGAGACCCAACGAGTATGTAATATAAGTAGTAATGTCTATATATGCTTGTTCAATAGAGTTTATGTGGCCCATGACTCACAAAGACCGCTGAACCAACCAAGCACCGAACACGATCGCTGCTAACAGCACAATGCTAGATAGCCCTTGCGCCGTCCCAGACACTCCGCGGTTCACCTTAGTCCCCTTGGCTGTGCTGCCCAGCTTCTGACCCATGCCGCGGTTTCCGTTCGAGGTCGCCAGCACAGAAGGGTCAACCATCGCGGTGTTCTGTGTCTTGGTGTAAGCAGTGGTCGAGAACGTCATCGTAGACGACGGGCTAGACTCCGAAAAAGCCTGATCACTCAGGAAGACCAGTGCGAACCCGGGCGCGGGTACAGTGACCAAGCATGTGTTGGCGACAGTGTCGCATGAGATAGTTTGGATAGATTCGTCCCCGTGTAAGATTCCGTCGGATTGAAATAAGCCGCCAAAAGTCTGAATGGTGTAATCATCAGGAGAACGTATGGACATGTATGCAGCATTTTTCTCACCTGTCCAGCCCAGGTGAAATTACCCTTCTGAGAGACTGATGCCGCTGATAGGTATCTTGGATACAGATCATGATTCAAAGATGTGCGATGCCAAATGGTCAAGAACTCACTTGACATTCACCTGGCTCGGATTTGCGTTGGGCTGCCCTATTGACGAACCGCCCACCGAAATAGTGACTGTATAATTGCTGGCACCAGAAGGGTCTGTCACGTAATTGAACAACGCTAGCCTGACAGGGATGCCCTTTTCGAATATCGCATAAGCGGGTGTGAAGATGTTTCCCCCGTTCGCGTTCAAGTCGAGTACCTGTGAGGCATTCGAGGAGCCAAGAGTTTCCGCCATGACGAGTGCTGAGTAATATACCGGTCCGATGGTCCATTGATGGAAAGTAGATTGATTAGTAGGAGGGGCTGGTGAAAAACGTTAGAAGGTGTATGCCGCACAACAAAATTGAGTATCATACGTGTAAACGGCTGGGAAAGTTGGGAAAGTCAGGACAACTCTTGCAGGACTTTAGGAAGACACTCACGTTATAAGAGACACTCTGCCCACCTACATGCAACAGAGCCCCAGAGAAGTTGCTGTATGCCATCTGTAGACCAAAATCGAGGGCCCACAGAGCGGCCCCAAAGCTATCACTGATACCGGGGAACCCACCACAGGAAGCGGTATTCGTCTCGAACATGATAAACGGCTTGCCTGCAGCTTGCGCAATGTTCAAGGAGTTCAAGTATGGAGCAACTATGCTTATTCCAGAGGTGTGATTGAGGAATGTAGGAAACACCTCTTGCGGATCTCTGGGGACGCCGATGTTGAATTGGGCAAAGCAATTATCCGTAGGGTAGCTGCAGCGATATGGTTAGTTATGCTATGCTTTAGTTGAAAAGATATAACGTACTGTTCAACGGCCAGTGCAGCCAGATTCGGACTGTAAGAGGTAATGAAACCCGTGTCCCACACCATTTCTGGTGTCCAATCACCAGTTGCGATGTTGGGACCA
The DNA here is from genome assembly GCA_963555575.2 of Hygrocybe coccinea. NCBI lineage: Eukaryota > Fungi > Basidiomycota > Agaricomycetes > Agaricales > Hygrophoraceae > Hygrocybe > Hygrocybe coccinea. The sequence goes on from OY741999.1 coordinate 2,502,066, forward strand.
ATAAGCAGATTGCGATTGCTGATCTGCGAATCGTTGGCTATCGCCTGTACCAGTACCCCAAATTCTCCAAAGTAGTCGGAAGGCCCATATGTCTTTAAGTAGCGATACATCAGCCGGACATATTGAAGTTGACGTCAGGCGGACACATACAGCAGGACGATGACCATGTCTGGCATAAAGATCTGGTTCATTACCGGCTTGTAGACCAATAAGGTTGTCTCCAAGTATAGCTTCTCCATACTCAGCGATCTGCAAGCGGAAGTTGGCAGTGTCATTGAACGGAATGCCTGTGGTCAATGTATTCAGAAGGTGGCGGAGAATGAAAATATCGGAAGTTACCCAAATACCACAGGACGTTCACAAGGGAGGAGATATTGGACATCATGTATAAAACTTCAGGTGTGAAGACCAACGGAGGAGTTTGAGTCTGTGTTTGCGCTGTCAGGATCATACTTGGGCGATCTCCTCGCCCGAGGACTTACGGGATTTGTCACACTGGACAAATCTTTCTCGATGGCTTTGCCATCAGGCAAGCTTTGCACAAGAGTTGCGGTCTCTTGGGTGTTTCCACCAACCCGAATATTGACCCGACCACCCCGTGACTGAAGATTGGCCATTAAGTTGAGGAATGGAACCTGGAGGAAAGACCTGCATCATTGTTAGAAAGGTCAGCCAACAACGATTCGAAAAAAATGCATTACGCATTCTTCCCGACTACAACTCGAATCAGCCCGTTACATGATGCACAGGTAATTGACGGATACACACATATTTGATTTACGACGGAGAACTCTATTGAGAACCCGAAAAAAGATCCGCTCAAAGGAATAGAAAGTCCAGGGACGCCTCCATTCTGCAGCTGGATGGTAAAGTTGACAGGGATTGGGGGACTAGGGACTGGGGGTGGAGCAAGGACGGTGGGGTTATAGGCGGCAGGTCCGGTGTACACGCTGGGATTGGCCGAATTTGTTGTGGTGATTTGCAAGGGACCTTGACCCTTTGGATAGTATACTGTGACTGACGCCCTTACGAGAGTGAGGAAGCAAAGCAGCAACAATGAGCGGACTTGCGCTGAACGCATAACAGCCTTGGTCGTGCAGTATGGTGCACCCAGTGGGTGGTGATAGTTCTAGTTGAAACGCCTCTCAGGCTGTTCCTCTTCGGCCATGCAACCCAATTCGGACACGAAAATATTGTCGGCTTCTCGGCTCAGGAACGGCACTTTATTTTTATTAATAATTACTTACGGACACTTAGTACTACTCGATGCCCGGAGATCACTTTGGCCATGGCCAGGATCCACAAACAAGCGCCGATATGGCTGCTGCCAGAACGGGCGTGACATTCAGCGTTCCGCTGGTTAGAGATTTCCTGTTCAGTAAGTTGCAACTTGCAGCCCTATCATTCATAACCGACGGATATTTTAGATGGCCATGCTGAGTGGCAGAATCACCGCAAAGTCGTCAAGATCATGTCTCAGGATCCCGTCTTCGATAAATCTCAGCGGTGCGTACAGTCCACAACTCTATGTCTTGCAAACTCTCACAACCATTCGTTTAAGACCGTTCATGACGAGAGGCGAGCTCTACAAAAAGGCGCTTGCAATGACAAAACGTCTCTACGAACTGAAAGACATTCACGGCTGGTCGTCCAAGGATTCCGATATCGCGCTGCACTTCTTGGATGAGAGTGTGCCCATGAGGCTGCATACTGTCGGTAAGCGTTGTCGAGAACCAAATATGTAGATAAAGACATGAATTTCTCTATGCTTAGCTTTTGAACCTGTAATTCTATCACAAGGGTCACCATCATTAGTTGCCAAGTATGGACCGCTCATTGCCGCTCAAGGAATCATTGGTTGCTATGCACAGACGGAACTCGGCCACGGAACTAATGTCGCTCGGTTGGAAACGACTGCTACTTATCTCCCGGGAACCAAAGAGTTTGAGATTCATTCTCCAACGTTGACCAGCAGAAAATGGTGGGTTGGAGCACTAGGAAAAACAGCTACCCACGGCGTCGTTCAAGCAAAGTTAATCTTACAAGGAAAAGACCTTGGTCCTCATCTATTTTTGGTGCAATTCAGAGCACTCGGTAGCGTCCACTTTACTTTTGACAGTCTGTCAAACCATGACAACGTTTCACAGAAACACACAAAGTACTGCCGGGAATTGAAGTTGGCGATATTGGTACAGCAGAACACTGATCCCCATTTTCACCGAACAGTGCTAATCAGAACTTGAAACTCAGGACCAAAGGCATTTGCAGGCGGTGCCGGGCTGGACAATGGCTATGTCAAGTTCGACCGCATCCGGGTACCTAAAGAAAACATGCTCTCCAAATTTGCCCAAGTATCCGATGACGGAGACTATGTACAGCCCCCTCACGCAAAGTTGAGTTACAGTGGAGTGAGCTTGTAGCAATCATGGAGTGTCGATATCTTAATCACGGCATCTCTTTCTCGATAGATGCTCTATATCCGTGCTAGGTAAGACCTCATAGCCTTCCATATCTATTCGTCAAGGAATCAGCTTGCTTGGAAGTATGGTTACCTCGGGAGGTCTAGTAATTGCAAAGGGTACGACTCCCCATCAGTTCGCTCAATATATGCTAGTTCACACTTCGAAGCGGTTACGATTGCCCTCAGATACACCACTGTCCGCAGGCAAGGCGAGGATGGCCCTGTCGGGCTTGAGCATCAAGTTATCTCATATCCCTCAGTGTATTATCGCCTCCTCCCTATCCTATCGCACGCTTATGTCTACATACAACTAGGCCGCAATCTGGTATCGAATTTACTTTCCTCTAATTCCGGTCATTTTGAGCTAATGTCCTTGCTCCTTTAGAAGACAGCATTCCAAGTCATGTCTTCTCGCCTCGCCTCTGGCGATACGTCTTTGCTCGCAGAAATCCACGCAACTACCAGCAAACTTAAAGTTCTAGTAACGACTACTGGCGCACACGATATAGAGGTCGCCCGTCGCTGCATGGGTGGTCATGGATATTCCGCTTTTGCAGGACTTGGTAGGCTATATGCCGAATATGCCCCCAGCACAACGTTCGCATTTTCGCCAACTTTCAAACACATTCTCTCACTAACCGTGCTGGTTTCATAAGTTACGAGGGTGACAACTTTGTGTTGGATCAACAAGTGGTCCGAGCTGCACTTAAATCTTATAATATGTTGTTTTCCGCAAAATCTCCTTCAGCATCTGGGCTCCCACCGTCATCGCACTACCTTCGTCTCCTCGTCAGCCCTGCTGTCCTACCACCAGATTTGACCGAATCCTATTGGCAGGATTCGACCATTCTTATTCTTCTATTAGAATGGAGGGCGGCTCGCATTGTGCAAGAACTTGCTCGGAACCAGTCCAGCATAGACGCTGGTGTCAACCAGAGAGTATCAAAGGCCGTCGCCGAGGCATTTGTCGCTGTACAGGTCGGCGAGATGATCAGCAACCTCTCGATAGGCGCAAAGGAGAACATGGTTGTAAGTGACCTGTATAAACTGGTGAGCTGGGATAATTCGGCTTCCCGAGCTGATGTCATATTTGGGGAACTGAACGCGTTGCTAGTATCTGCTTACGACTGTAGAGGCAGCTCTGGTCGACTTGCTTTCCTTCAACCTATTCCCTGTAACGCCTGGCCCCGGCTCTATTGACCCGACGCGAAGCCTGCGGTTGGCCATCTCGGAACTATGTCGTAAACTCCTGCCGAACGCGATCGGCCTCAGCGACGCATTTGCATTCACCGATTGGGAATTAGATAGGTATGCATAAACACACCCATGCCGTTATACCGCTTTCACACATGGATTCACAAACATTATTTTAACATCCAATGTTTGTTTACACCAGTGCACTCGGGCTGCATGACGGTAATGTATACGAAGCGTTATGGAAGCGTGCGCAGACTGAGCCCCTCAACCGAAACGAGGTTCCCGATGGATACGAGGTACGGTCTAGCCTAGCATCCGCAACGTCATCGTTTACTGTTCCTTTGCTAGGAATTTATCAAACCCCTGTTGCAACGTGGACAAAGATTGGCTGCTCAAATTACGGCAAAACTGTGATATCCATGGTCTTACGTTGTGTTAGAGAAGGTCCACACTTCACTGTGGCCGCTGAACTCCTTTGAGCACAGTATTTCCTGCATGCCGTGGCTGCTTTCCTTTTGTACAGTGGTGAAATACATGTGAAGCCCACAATAATGCAGTACTGTTATGACACCTCTGCGTCCGCTTTTACCTTTTTAGTGTTTTGGATTTCAGGAGGAGCATCTTTGCCCCTCACTCCTGTGTCGGGGCCGCCGTCAGGTTCGACGGCCCGTTTTCGCTTCTCCCCAGTTTGCACATCACCATCCTCGTCCTGCTTGTCACTTTTCCCTTTTCGACCGTCCTTGCTACCACCTAGACGCCCACCACCTCGGCCACCACGGCCACCACGTCCACGTCCACGTCCACCACGACCTCCTCGGCCTCCTCGTGAAGTTCCATTCCCACTTTGTGAGTAACCCAAGGCTTTCTGGGCGGCCGCTTTCGCTCGTTCCAACTGGAAAGTCTTTTCTTCCTCGCCTGCAGTGGAAATACTCGTCATACACGGTAATTATTAGATTAAACAATGCAGACCATCAGGAATAGACCAGGTCAAGTCCTTCGAATTGATAGTTTTTACTGTTTCTTTGACAAAAGCGATGTCTTCTTCGGAAAGCTCCTTGTCGAAACCAAGGAGGCCGTGATCATCCCCGCGACTGTGTTTGATGAACGGGACTCTTTGGAATCTCTCCCGTAAGGGATTCTAAAACGACTCAGATGCAAGCGACAAGTAATAGGCAAATGACATACCTTGATATCATTATAATGAACATCACTTCCACATCCATTAAATTTCAATGTAGCACCCTTGACGTGCGGCACGTCTTCGTCTTTCACAGTCCCGCCGTCTTCGTCGTATACCCGAATTTTGTTACCCATGAACTCCAGCCAGATGTCTGGTTTAGTCTGTACATTTGCTGTCGACTTGCCCTTATTCTTTGTTTTTTCCATCAATTTGAATGCGTTAAACCCCCGGCGATTTCCAACCGTTTCCTTACTGCTTTTACCTTTTATACCCTTTTCCTTCATCTTCATGTCGCAATACGCCTCTCTGTGTAGAGGGGACGGTCAGTAACAAACAACACCAGAGCAAGATCATTTGTACTTGGTCATTATCAGTAGCTGTTCTCCATTCCATGAAGGCGGTGGGTCTGCCTTCAAGAAGTTCTCGACGTATTTGAAATCAGAAAATTCGACGAAAGCCGAGCCCTGTTAAGCATGCATGGTCAGTATAGGTTACATATTGAAACGGCTCAAAGCAAACCTTGAATTCCTTGGAATCATCACGTCTCATCCTCACAGCGTTGACTTGACCGTACCGATTAAAAAATACTTCCAACCTTTTCTGAGAATCAGGTTCCTCCTTCCCAAATCCTTTCTATATTGTTGGGTTGTGAAGGTAACGATATGTTCAAGGAGACAGAATGACGAACCGCATAGATACTTCTCTCGAACTGACCCTTGGGCTCTTGGACTTCTGTACGGCGGCGGACAGAGGTTTGAGTCTCGTTCACTTCAAGATCTTCACTCATAGCAAGGGCTTTTGCAACCCATTCGACGCCGAGGGAACTAAACTCCCGCATGCGCTTGAACGAGGTTAGTGTTGTAATGGGGATCCAATGTTCGTCATTGGCGGTGTACAAAGCCCACATGAACCTACAAAGATAAATTCAGACACATTACATGAATTCAATTTCTTTGCTTTTTTTAAATAAAAAAGCGGCTTACCTATCGAACGGCAAGTTCGAGTCAGCAAGATAAAACTCGACTACGATATCGAAGGAAAGATCAGGTAACCTTTCTCGCTGTAAAAGGCGGGATAAAATAGCATACTTTGTCTAGCAGCTCTGAGCATTTTTTGTTTTTCTTCCGGCCCGTCCGTCGTGGTCGAATCTTCTGAGCTTCCTCCAACATTTGGCACCCGTGAAGAACTCTCATCGACCAGGGTTGGAGAGACCTCAGCCTCTTCGTTCTTTTCCTCGTTAATACTTGGTCCAGACTCGACAAGGGTAGCCATGATTATATAAACCAAGATAAAATAGAAGTTTGGAGCGAAGTATTGAGGCCGTGGATGGGAAAGTCAATAAACTCGGTCTTCCCCGGTATCTCCAAGTTCTTATTTTCAACCTCTTCCTCAAGTTTCAAGCTTTCCGATCCTTGACTAAGACGGTATTTTGGTAGATCTCACTGAAACGTGTCCAAGTTCTCATTACATCGAACGGGCAATTGTTACTCTCAGGCCGAAGATCGTATCTTCCTCTGGATAACGGACCTCGCTGATGGATTATTACATTTGGACGTGGCGCTCCTAGTCTAAGATGTCTAGGGACGACGGCGAGGTCAATTGTTTCCAAAGCATAATTTGCTGCGATTTATGTTGATGGTCTTCTGGTTGCTTTGACAGCTCCATCCCGAAGCCCTCTGAGATTAACTTTATCAAGCTAATTTGTTAATCCCGCAGTGCTGCTAGCACATCGAAATGTCGGACGGTCTTCATTCCATTTGTTGACAATCAAGGAGCACGAGTCTCGATCCATCCATTCACCTGGAATCTTAAGGATATCGATCAAACTATGGCATACGTTAGGATTTATCTCACGGGCTGGAATCCTTTCAACTAGCTTCTTCCCTAGTTCAGGACGGTATCAAGTTCCCCGGCGATCAGGAATGTTGCTTGATACTTCGGGATTTGTGACCTTATTCCTTTCTGGAATCGAATTGCTAGGACTCTGGACCTTCCCCTTGGCGACGGTCTTGGCTGTTAATTGCGTACCCCCACACGTTACAACTAGTTATAAACCACACTTTCTGCCAACCGATCGTCCCAATGGCTCTTCCAGTCACTGAATTCGCTGTTTTCAATACAACTGCTGCATATCGTGCCGATGGCAATATTCTCGATGCTGGCTTTGCTGTTTTGGCCAAAGCTGATGGGTTGCAAAGGTGATGCCGTTTCCTTTGTTAAATAAATTGTCCCTCACATGAAGTAGGACTTTTCATGGTCTTCAGGCTGAAGATTGCCGAAAGGGATATGTGGTGAACGGTGTGCTCTTTGATTATCCAAATTATTATGATTCGCAGTTAAATAAAGAAATGTCCTAGTCTGGGAGACTGTTGGTCATCACTCACGTTTCAGTGGCGGTGAATTGTACGGTCCCATGATTGAAATAATGCAACCTGCGTTCGTCGGTCCGGTTCACGACTTCCATGTGCAGTTCACTGTCGATCCAATACCTATATTTTGCGCCTCTCCCGTCAAAATCACGACCATAACGCTTAACTCCCAACCCAACAAGTTTCAAGTTTTACAAATTCTTGATGGAATATCGAAAAAATATCCCAGCGTGTTCACCTATGGAGAAATGATTGAGGATACAAACGTCATTGTCACTGTCTGTGTGGCAATAGTTGATGAAGTGAGTTTTCAACTTTTTGCTGCAATTGAAGCTGTTTTCACCGTAGAATTGTAATGCAGTGTGATATCGAGCATATGAGCCTGCTTCTAAGCCCGTTGGCTGATTGCGCAGCCAAGCACACTACCCTTGGGTTATATTCGAAGCAATAGTCGGCTCGGAACGGCTCATACAACGAGGTATCCGAATATTCTTGTCCCATATCTACACCATCCGTGATAATACATTCAAGACTTTGTTACAAACTGATCCATGAGCAACTTCTGATCAGAGGCTGAAGTGATATAGCCCTGTACCTTGGCGTCGACATGTCTACTTTTGCCGACTCTGCACCCATTTTTGACCTTCTTCACTTTGTCGCCACTTCAGCCACTTCAAATCCTTGTTGAAAATAGGAAATTCAGTTGACTGTCCAGGAAATCTCCATACGTTGGCATCCCAAGCCAAACCTAGAATGCTATAGTGCAATGGTCGGAAAGCCTGGCTCATACGCTTCTCGGACTCGTAGAACATCCTGAAAGCCAATGCAGCCCATTCGACAGGCTTTTCTGTTCCCGATACCTTTTTTAGATCTTCCTGGCTGACGAGCCATGCGATCTCGGCTTCAGTGAGACCACGAGGTGATACACTCCAAGTTTCATACTCGATGCCATTGTACCTTGTTCTTCTAACATTCGTATTCATCGGTCGTGGGATACTGCTCTTTAAGACCGCTTGAATATGTGAACCTGTATGGAACCATTGAATCAGATTGATCCTGACAATATAGTGTATAAATGGTAAAATTGTGGACAAACCTTTCCGTTTCAAATTTCTGTTGGATAAATCATCGACGGTGTGATTTTCAGCACCGGGTCCAGTTTCGTGAATCCTTTTTTGGCCTCTGGCCACCAGCGAAGTTGTCGGGGATTGCGGGTCAACCAAGTCGTTTCGGAGGCAATCCTGGTCTATTGGTGTTTCTGAGGTGTTTCCGTATATATTTATGTGGACGGGCTGTGAATTTGTAACTCACGGCGCTGGATTTCACTATCACTTGTCGAAGATCTGGTTACCGCAACCTCGCTTATTTGGACTTCTTGTGTAGTCGTATGATTTCCTGAGGGTAATACAATAAGTACTGCATAACTCTGCCTCCGGGTTACGCACGTAAAAGTGTGCCTCCCTCTTCATGGTCAAGGTCTACATCGTTGACGCCTTCCTCCACCGGCTCTTCTTTCTTGACAATAGATTCCATCTTGATGGCCCTTGCCTCATTCTTGATGTTTTCTTCTGGTCTGCCCTCAAGCTCGTACTGCAACTCATCCTCCGCAACATCGCTGGGCAATCGAGCACCGTCCACATAAAATACTGGACTCCCTCCTGAATTGCGAAATACGAATTCGATCTGCTCCGAGTCCAGGAAAGACCCTTGGGTTTGTGCAGACACATCCCGCACAAACCTTGGGAGATGAAATGTTGGACTACCTGAGATATTTTCGAACACAAAACGCACGGTTCTCGGACGGCCCTCAGGCATGACTAGTTACTGGAGGGTTCCAGTTGATGATTATCGTGATGATTATCGCAGTTATTGAGTAAATAATTTATATTGTGTCCGTGGAGTCCTCATTACTTACATTTACATATCCGGAAGGCCGCCTTACATAACGCTGCTGTATTTCAACCAGCATCAGAGGATGCAGTGCGCTAATTGTACTACCACGGATCCCACATTCCAATGTTCTCGTTGCCAAAGCACTAAATATTGTGTATTCGAAGCTCCTTGTCCTGTACGTGGACTACTGACTCCGTTCCCAGTCTGCAGCGTGTCAACGGGATCATTGGCAATCGCACAAAGCCCAGTGTGTGCCAAGCAGTGTCACTGGCATTGTTATTCGTTGCGACGGCGAGCGAACGAATGGGATATTTGAGCCGATTCACCTAGGTCCAACTCATGAAATTCATCATCTAGGAGAGGTTTGCCCAGTGTCGAAAGTGGTAGGGTTTCCGCTGGTGATGTTGCGTCATTTGAAAGAAGATTCGTTGAGGATGGGTCGCGATCCGGCGTTAGACAATCAAATTGCTACTTTTCTTATGGTCAATCCCAGCGACGGGTTCGCTGCACCGAAGTGAGTTTAGTTGTTCAGGTGTTGTTTTTTATAATTTCTCCTCATCACGCCCATTTCGTAGGTGGCAACAATGTGTTGGGACAGTAAGGATGGTGATTTTTGTCATCCTCCTACTTTTTCTGACGCTGCATGACAAGGTTACAGTGATGCGTAAAGACGGAAAGCCGCTTACTTGCCTGGATGTTGAAACCATCTGGATGTATCATGACCACCTCATGGATTTGTTTGGCGACGGTGAACTTGTAGGGAGATCCGCTATCACACCAGCTGCATTTCAGAGGTTTTGCAAAGCCTACCAGAAATCAAATGGATTTCCAGGCTTCCAGACGTGAGCGTACATTTTGACTCGGAGGCAAACTGAGGTTTCTATTCAATGTACCGACTGTCGTCCAAGCGTATATGTATGTTGGGCACTCGAAAGAGTCTGATTGTTACTGTTGTCCCTTCCAAACGTTGACATTGTAATCATTCTCGACAGAGATGTCACCGCCAAGAAAGGAAGTTCCGGTAGGCCCTCTACACCATCCAGAAACATTCCCTATTCCCTCTCAGATACTGACCGGGATCGTGTCCTGCGGGAAGAGGGTGATGAACCCAATGATGTGATGAGGCTACCTCGTCTCGCATAGATTTTTGAAAAAAACTTAGGGACGCTTCCGGATCCGTTTGTGGCGCGAGGCAGGACCCTTTAGCAGAAATCTGGAATAGTCGTCACTTATCACACATGTGAGCAAACGGGACACCCCAGATCCGATAGAGCTCATCGATTGTTGCCTTTCAGCAAAACATTATTCGTGATCATCACAACATGTATCTTCTGATCAGAACGTACTACCGGAATTGGCGACAACATACCTCGACTTTTGTCACGGTTACGCAACACATGCTGGCACGACCCCGGTAGGACTTACGAGGTTCACATTGTGTGTTGATGGATGTTCAGAAAATGTCAACGTACTTACCGTAACCGCAAATTGCTTACAAATCGTGTGGGTCCAGGTTCAATTCAGACGGTTTCGCGTTTATTCCCAGTTTATTCATTCTGTACATATCTTAGATATACATCGCCTGTTTAGGGGTTTTCCAGGGTCTTTGTGGTGTTTGGATTTCTATTCCAGTCAACATGGCATATTCAGATTAAATAAAAAATACCTTTCGGGATCGGCACCGTATGATTATCGAGTCAGGTTCCAACATTCGACGGCTTGGTGACGCTGGATCTAATCCCGGACTGGAAGACATCCAACGAGGTTAAATTGAAAGGAAGGATCCACCAGACTCCAGGTGACCATAACGGCCGTTTACAAGACAGTCATACCGCCCGTCAAATGAAATTAAGCATGTTGGAACCGACTTCCAAAAAACAAGGAATTTCGTTACATAATCATGCTATCACGTGTCCTGACACAGCTCTCGTCCCCTGAGCTTATAATGTTCATCTGCCGTCCTTTGCCTAAACATTTACCTTTGTACATGCCCCCGTCTCCTCGATAGACACACCTCCCCACTGCTATACATTCAATAAATTTCAAGGGTTTTTTGTTTTTGCACGCTATTTTTCAGAATTTCTTGTTTCTGCTACTAAAAGGACACCAACTCGTCCAACTTCATACTGGAAACTCTCGCGAATCCAAGTTGCTTCCACCATCATGTCGATGGACTGCCCGATCCTTGTTTGGATGCTTTCATTGAATCGAGAATATTCTCCAGAGGTGAGACCATCGCAGGTGTTTACTTAGATGCCAGCTCACGACAGCTTCCGTGCACAATTTGCGAATGAAAGGAATATGATGCATGCTTTAACCTAGTCAAGGAATGCGTGCACCACGTAACCTTCCAGTATAACCCACCAGACCCAGACTCATTCCGTCAGTGATCGTATCCTCTAACGAAGCTCGGAACATAACTGATGACATATCTAGGACAGCTTATGACCCATATGTTGCCGCTTCTAATGATGCGACATCGTCGCATTCCTAGGGCAAAGTGGCGAGATTGTGTAACCCTCAATGGGAAACACTGGATAGAGCAGGTCAGAGGCAACTTTCCTAAACGGCATCGGCAACGATTTGATGTTTAATGTTTCGGAAGACCCCCGACGATATGCCCCCAGAGAAATTCCTTCATTCTATGATTGGATATCACCTAGCGTACGAAAATTCGCTCTGTGGAATGGCCATGACTCAAGGTGTTCAACGTCGAGTCATTAACATTGGTCTGGGTATCAAACAAATCGCTGTGGAACCACGAGGAGTGGCAATTTCAGCATATCTAGAATCGTTGTCTCACAAAGTAAGTCACATCCAACCGTCTAGGTCTGACAATGTTGAAAAGCAAACTTTTCAAATAGCTGACGCCACTAGAAATATCGTCGATTACAACGGGAAACCGAGACGACGTCGTGCTGCGTCGGCTGTGCATCGTTCTCGCTCTGAAACAAGCGTATATAAAGGCTATCGGGCAACCCATAGGCTTCGACTGGTCTCGTCTAGAGTTTGATATTCCAGCGGAGACGGCTCAAGGTGATGGTCATCCTCTTCAAGGATGGGAGTTCCGTGTGTTCAAGGCTAGTCTTGGCGTGGCACGCGGAGAGCTCCTGGTTGAGGAACATTATCAATGCGCTTGTGCCTTTTTCCGCGGGACGAAGGAGTCGACGTTCATTTGGCACGATAACACAAAGGATCTGGAATCTTGGGTGCAGTTTATCAACATCGACCAAATGGTCAAAGTTATCCCCAAACTCACCGCATAGTTCAGCTCATACAGTATAACCAATTTAATCTCTTGTTCTCTTTCCTCTGCCGCACCCCCCACCCCCAATGCCACCCCTTTGCCGATCACTACGTAAACCTTTCTACTAGCCACCTCTATCGTTTCCGAAGCCTTTGGCTTCTCGATGCTTCATTTCCATATAACCAACATGCCACACCAAGTTCTGTTTAGCGGCGGCTCTTAGTCTCGCGAACCAAGGGTCCTCTGTGGGCAAAGTCAAGCCTTTTAGGATGCAACGTCGTGGGCAACAACAAATGTTCAAACGTTCAAGCTTCAAGATGTAATATAGACTCGACGCCAGCAGTACCTTTCGGCAAGTTTTGGTCGTGAATGTATGACTGCGGTTGGTTTTTTTTTTACAAACCTTCACACTTACATCATTTATGGGACCTGTAGCAATCTCTAATCAGGCTACTTATGTTATGTGAGTCTTATATGGAATCCACCGCGTCTGTTAAGTGGTGATCGTGCCCCTACTGCAACGTCGTGTCCGATCATGGCCAGGAAAAAAAACAACAGGAAGACAATGAGATGGCAGATAAATGGCAGGGTCGCATAAGCTGTACCGTAAACACATCATACCAACTCATCCATATGTCAAAACCAACCCTAGTAAAAATATTGAGTGATTATAGAGATGAGAGTAACATTTCATATGTTTCTCCGTATGTATTGCATAAATTCCAAGCAAACCAATTTCTCTCTCATTCAGGTGTTAGATATCGCGACATTCTTGCAAGCAATGGCAATTTGTTTGAATGTGATTTCAATTCTCTATACACAGAGTGAGTTACAAGGATGAGTCATATCATGTTGCGACCTTTCCAATTCCCTCGGTTGTGCGTGACACCAGTAGCGAATCTAGCGATCCGAGGCTGCGAATCACTGAATACGAACGTATAAACCGCTAAATAGAGAGATAGCCGCGACTTTCAATCTCGGGTAAACGCGACTTGATCTTACACGCCGAGACACGACAAATTTCAGGCCCGCCATGCAAAATTACCGTAAGCTTCCGCAGAGCAGGCCACCGCTGCCCAGTGTAGAGCCCTTCGATTCGCGTGCAGTCGATGGTGTCCACATCCACAACGGTCTCCAGCTGAAAAATCAGCTTAATGCTTTCGAGGCGTGGTGACACGATCTGGTCCAGCAGCGCGAAGACCCAGTGCATTGACAGCGGGTGATAGCGCCGGTAGATAGCGCCGTAATCGATTTGGATGGACCGAAGATTTGTGTTGTGAACCAGATTCACGTCATTCTCCAACGCCACTGCCAAGCTCGAGTCAGAAATGATTGTTTTCATAAATATAAACATATTTAATGTACCGTCTTTCGCATAACATTGTTTGTAATGAAGGGCATAGTCCATGTGGCCGAGCTCGAGATGCTCGAGGCTAGCACCGATCGTCTTCAACAACAATCCGACGTTGTTCGTATCCTCAGGACGCATATCCCCGAAGTTGAACCCACGCAAAGTGACGGGGCGGAACTCCGACTCGAACTTCGTCAACAATGAAGTGAAAAACAAGGCTTGGCACGAGTCCAGGTTAACCGTCGTCAACGTGTAGAGGGGAGAAAATTCATCAACGTCGTTACAGACAGCGGCCATGTTGTTCCACCTCGTCAGGGTTATGGAAAGCGTCCTCAGTGCGGGAAACGAGGCAATAAACCGACACATCTGCACGTCTGTCCCGAATTTGCTTTGAATAGTTGACAAATGCGTCACCTTCTGGAAGCCAGACAGCACTGAACTCTGAGTTGTGCCTTCGAGCAGGGGCCACTCTAACCCGATCAGCATGAGGCGGGTGACCGAGGTGAGGTGGGCGGCGAGTACCGGTAATGCGCCTTTTGCCCACCGACGCTCGTAAACTGGTTCGTAGATGTACAGAGTGCGCACATATTGGGAGGGATTCGTTGATGATTTAGATTGGATGATACGGAGAAACCGCTCGGTTCGGCTCCGTAGAGGTCGACCTCGTGGAAGAGGTGATAACGGCTGTCAAAAAGAAGTGCCCTACATGTTAGACTGCAGGCCTTGAGAGTAGCTCGGTCACTGTCTGAGCCCAGAAAATCAATCACGACACGGTATAGGTCGAGAGGAAGACGCATGCTGATTCCAACTGAACCTAGTAAAGGGTTACAGCAAAGAGTCTGACAGTCGAAGCTGGGCAATCCAACTGGGAAATCCCAACAAACCCCTATCCAATTCCCGTTACAGCCACCCACCTCTGCAATCATTCAGCTTGTCTTTCAGAACTGAGTTGTGTAATCAGGAGATGTGGTGGGACATGAGCTGTTTGAGATACATTGCCCTAGTAGTCTTTTGCAAGGCAAAACGATGTCGTTTAGACCTGTATTCCAGTATATCACTCGTGCCCATCCCATACATACTCTCTGAACACATTCTTCCACCATCTCACCTCGGCGCCACCACCAATAATCATAGCACTGCCATCATCTCGGCATATGTGCCCATCGGTTTCAGCCACACTAATCATTTCCATTGCCAAACCAATTGTGATTTTCTCCTCCTGTGCAACATCCATAGTCGTCCGTGGGCCTGTGAGCGCCAGGAGCCCGACGAGTCGGGAGTTGAAGGATGCATGCGTGTATGGCGGCGTGTGGAGAACTGTGAGCCCGGATGGGAAGGTACGAGGCCGAATGGGCGGATCTGTGTAATATGAGAGGTGCGGGAGGACCAACAGGAATGTCGAAGGCGGGATGAGGGCTGAAAAGGGACAACCAACGAGCCGGGCATCAAAATAAATAACACCCAGAGATTTCACTGAAATGTTACATACCAACACCTCTGGCACGATTCCAGCCACCCCACACCTCATCCAGCGCAATTATCCCCCTATTTTTCATCATACCCAGGCCCCCCTTATCGTCTTTCCTCCGCCCAGGTCCATGGTCCGGACCCTGCAAGATTCGCGCGAGTTCCCGTGCGAGTTCCTCCGTCCACTGACGTTCATCTCGAATCATATCTTGCGTGACAGGCGCATTCGACATCTGCAAGCCAAGTTGGGACAGTGACGATCGAATGAATGTGGCTTCCTCAGGCTCGGCAAATGTAGTGGCCGTCACAGTCGCAGGGACCAGTTCTCGGCTAGAATTGGATACTGCGGGTGTTGTAGTCGACGTCGCCGCAGTAAGACGCTCATTCAGCTCTGCTGCAAGCCGTACCATGTCTTTCGCTTTCACCATAAGCGCTTCCAGGTCCTTCAGCGCATCTGACATGTCCGTAGCCGTGCTCTGCGCCGAAGTTTCCACGGTACGAAGAACTCCATCTTGTCGATTTCCAAACAAGGTCAGCGTATCATCCCGAAAAGATTAAAATTAAAAACGCACTGATTCCAGATCGACCCCCGACGGAATTCTGGCTCTCGGCCAACTCCGTCCCTGGCATCAAGGTACCTGAAGCTGGTCTCTTCCCGATTCTTTTTGCCTAAATGAAATGAAATCAAGAGAGCAATCCACCATTAAATAAAACAGTAATGATATAAATATAACACCAGATACTGACTTCCCATGCCTTGGTCATGAGGCTACGCCTGAGTATTGCATAGAAGGGCCTATCCCCACCCTTCCGGAAACTCAGCTTGATTATCCTACTTGCCGACGTCTCGTTGTCGTCCTCGTCCTCATCCTCGATGTCTGGTGATGGAGTACGTGTTGACGGTGCTGATATCACGCCAAAACGGCTTTGTGCACGAGTCCTCATCGGCAAATCAGGTAACGGCGTCGAGCAGATCTCACAATTCGGCAGTGAGGGGTGATTCAAGAAGGTACAACCTGGGCACGGAACGGTGGTGTGGTCGAGTGTGTCCGAAGACGTCGATGGGGTGATGGATGTGGCAAGGGGCGAAGACGATCTCGCAGAGCTTGGTAAGGACGAGGAAATGTGGTGCTTGAACGGTGGCACAGCCAATCTGGGGGATGTCGGGACGGAGGTGCGAGGAACTCCACACAGCATACATATTCGTGCTGCAGCAGGGCTGAGACCCGGCGGATTTCGATAGCTGCACACGCCGCACACCCAACTCTCTGGTTCGATTGATGGGTCGGCGCTTTGTGCTGGCGCTGAAAGGTATAATGTGACTTTTGGTGACGACTTGAACAGACCAGCGTAATGTTCCGTTTTAGTCACGTAGGACAGATCCAGGGCGAAGGAATGAATGAGTTTTTTCCGGTTATCCACGTAGAAGAGACGGTGGGACGAAATATAGATGGTACCGGCTTGGTGGTTAGGAGATTTCTGTAAGCTGAGTTACTCATTGAGAACAGAAATGCAAGTACGGAAGAATTTGTGACTCGGTGCTCCGAAGAAGAGATGCGGTCGTTGGAGCAAGTAAACTTACCCGTCGTAGATGCCCACAGTATCCTGATTGGCGAGTAATTCCTCGTCATCGTAGAGGAGCGCCGGTATAGGAATGGTACCGTCTATGGATGTGGTGCATCTGCGGAGGGCCATGTGCACCTGAGGCCTGATGGTTCTACTCCAGAGAAATTGGTCCAGTGAGATAGTACACGACGAGTATTAGTATAAGGATATGCTAGGAAATCTTGCAAGGGTTCAAGATACTAAGTGTGGGAAAATAGTCCATTATTGAAATAGACCTTTTACTTTCAAGTACACCCGTTCGACCACCATCTCCCCGGGAGACAGGTCGGTCGGCTTCAAATTCAGTGTTTCGCCAAGTGTCGTTTAGGTCACAATCCTGAAGATCACACTCACGACGCCATTCTTGCTCGCATCGAGGGGAATCGTCTGCATGCAGAAGAGGACGTACACATTTCATTGGCGTTTGCAATCACACTTATTCACTGGTACTCCACTGCTAGGGAAACCTTGCAAGCAAGGTAGTGTAGTAACCTGCAGAATGTCAACCCAGCACAACGCCATTGAAAACTGCAGGTCGTAAAAAACAGCGGATTGAACCACCCTAGCCCAAGTCATCCCCCACAGTCTCTACTTCTTTTTCTTTGGCTTCTTCTTTTTAACGCCACCCACAGCTGGTCCTCCTGCCGTGGGTACGACGCTGGAAGGTGCGACGACTTTCGTGCCCTCTTGTGTTGCAATGGGGTGTTCTGGGGCTGAGGCGATTAGCTGTTCTCGATGTCGGTTCCGCATCTTTTCTAATATTGAGACATTCAAAGCCTCGAATCGGTTGAGGAATATGGAAGAGTTTGTTTGGAATTTGAGACACTGTGTTCCCTCGAAAACTGAGTGGAGAAATTTCTGGGAGAGCCGACGTAGAACGCACTCTCGTGTTATCAGTGATCTTCAAAACGAGCTTGGCGGAACCTGCATTCCATTTGACGGTGTACCGTGTCTGTGTAGTTTGAGGTCGACGTCTGGAAGGAAATTATACGCATTTTAACTCACATCGTTTGGTGATTGTTCGTATAACGCTTCTGCTGCTTCTTGGTATTCTTGCCAAGATGTGATATATACCATTTTGTGGTCTGATTACCGTCGACTCGGTGGCACAAGAGTGCTGGCCAGCCTCAGGTTGTCTTCATCCATATCGGGCGCGATTGGCTGACCCTGAAGACCCAAGTTTGCCTTGTGACAGCATTTCATTGCCAGTGGTATCTTGCGAGTCGTCTAGGATAAAATGGCAGATCAGCAAAAGAAACGTATGTTTATTATGAACGAATACTTGTCTTCTAAACATCGGATCCCAATCTGCAGCCCTACCGTTCATTGCCAGCTTTATAGCCGGCGCAATTGCAGGCGTTTCCGAAATTCTCACCTTTTATCCACTCGGTGAGAACTCTTTGGGTCACCATTGTAAAGGAAACGCTGATTAAACCGGATCTTTTTCTTAGACGTCGTGGGTCTTATTCTCATACTTCAGAACTTTCACGACACCTCAGATTCAATAATGCCCAGGTGAAAACGCGCATGCAGTTGGAGACTGGAAAGTCACGGCACGGGCTGGTCGGAAGCTTTAGGTCCATTATCAGGGAAGAAGGGTACGATTCCATCTGCCATTCTGGTCGCACGAGCAGATAATCACAGCCGCTTGTGCCAAGCAGTCTGGGGAGATTATACAGAGGTATGCGCAACGGAAACATTTGCCTCGAGTGCTGCTATCAGACTGCTTGATGACTATTAGGTCTCGTTCCACCCTTACTTTTGGAAGCACCGAAGCGCGCAGTCAAATTGTATGTAGAATATTTCCCCAGAGAAAGACTAAGTCTGACGATCTGAACAGTGCTGCGAATGATTTTTGGGGCAAAACGTTCCTGAATATTACTGGGGAATCAAAGATGACACAACAGCTCTCTATATTGACGGGTTGTTCTGCGGGAGCCACGGAGTCGTTCGTCGTCGTGCCATTCGAACTTGTCAAAATAAAGTTTGTTTATCTATTTGTCCATTTTGATTGCTCAGGTAAGCCGGCTTTTAGACTTCAAGACAAAACGAGCACTTTTGTCGGGCCAATGGATGTCGTTAAACAAATCATCAGGAAGGAGGGACCGCTTGGTTTATATGCTGGCATGGAATCCACGTTCTGGAGGTAATAGTCCCTTCTCCAACATCTCTGTTCTACCTGGAAAGCTGAGATATTGTAGGCACCTCTGGTGGAATGGAGGTTTTTTCGGCTCAATATACCAAGTTCGGAGTATGCTTCCTAAAGCTGAGGCAAGTAAAGTGGAATTTTTTTAATGAACGCTCATTATTAAATTAGGATTTCTCAAGAGTCCTCAAGGGCAATTGATGAACAACTTTATTTCGGGAACAGTTGGGGGATTCGTAGGTACCGTGATAAACACTCCGTAAGTTGTTTTGCCGTTGGTTATTCCCAATTCCTTATATGTGAGCTATTTGTTCAGATTCGATGTGAGGGAGTGACTTTTTTTCATGCAAAGCAAAGGCAACTGACTTTCCATATTAGGTTGTTAAATCTCGTATTCAAGGTGCTGGAAAAGTTCCTGGTGTTATTCCCAAGTATAACTGGACATACCCTGCGTCTGTACCCTTTTTCCTCGGAAGAGTTTGTTGGACCTTTAAACAATCCTATCAACAGTCTATTGATGATTATCCGGGAAGAGGGTGCTACAGCACTGTACAAAGGCTTTATCCCCAAAGTCCTTCGTCTTGCACCTGGTGGGGGTGTTCTGTTGCTTGTTGTGGAGTTTACTCTGGGCTTGTTCCGGAAAGGTATGCATTCTTTTACATATGCAGCATCAATACTGAAACATGCTTGGAATCAGCCCTTGGACCTCCATATATTTGAATGATGTATTGTAAGTGTTTATATTATCTCAGCATCCCAGAAGATGAGATTGAAAAAAGACAAGAGGGGCCGCACTGTGAAACCGTTACAAAACTACATATAATACAATATTGAGAAGAACTTGAGTACTGACATACACTTCTTTGAGTACACTGCACAAGCTGTTAGCTGTGGTGGCACAGATTCAGGAAAAGTTGTGCCAAAACCAAAGGTATTTGCTACTTCGGTATTCCAGTTCTTCACAGGTATTAAAGCCAGCTTTTAGTTTGTTCTATTTCAGCTATTAAGGACATTAACGAAGTGCAGGTGATCAAAACACGAAGACGTTTAGAAATATCTACAGCTCGAGGAGGTACAAAGCTCTCGCCTCGCAGTTAAAAAAAATACAACCCAATTTCCGTTCCAGTGTGAGAATCCATATACCGTTGCCCCTTGGCGAAAGTAGTTCGCGCCTTATCCAGTCTCATCAGAAATGATGCTTCCAATACTCAGCGGGTTCTTCTTCCCTCCTCTCTCACCCTCCCTGACTGCTGTGCCCCTCTCACGCTCTCGTTCTCCAGGTCCATCTCTGGAACCACCACCATAACTTCCTCCACTCCCACTACTCGTCCTCAACTGCATGGTAGAATATGCCCCACCACTCCCACTCGCCCCAGAAGGCCCAGGTAACGAATGTGGCAATGTATGCGGAGACGTCGTGGTCCCGCCTCCATGCCCATGCCCATGCCCAGCTCTCAAAGGCGCAAGTTGGATCCGATCTCCAGGACTTCCAATGGCACCAACAAGTCCACTGGTGGCGGAGGTAGAGGCAGTGGCCCCTCCCGCTGCCCCTCCGGCAAATCCAGAATCCACGCCTACCCTCACACCACCTCCAGTCCCACTCGCACCCCCACTACTATAAGCCTCACCACCCCATGTCGCATACCCCTGCGGTGTCTGGCTGTGGCTGGCCGTCTGCCCAGGTGCAGGCGTCGACCCCCAAGAATCAGTTGGCGGCGGCGGCACACTGTAATTATAATGGTACATTGGGGGCTGATACCTCGCAGGAGGCGCCATGTAGCCACTCCCGGGCACAGAAGCACTTCCGGGTGGTGGTCCGTACATATGGGCATGATGTGGGTGGTACGACCTTGCGACAGGAGGCGGTGAACCTCGTGAATACGTGTATTCTCCGTACGCCGTGCCTCCTGCGACAGCCGGATTGGTGCCAGGCCCAGCACTCGGCCCCTGCTGTTGCGCAGCGCTAGCTGGCGGGGCAAGACTCGGCGACGGTGTTCCGTAGCCAGGTGGTGGCGGTTGTTGCTGCTCATAGTACCCACCATAAGCTTGCTGTTGTGGCGGTGGGTACATGGATCCTGCATAGTCATACCGTGACGGCGGGGGCGGGCCGTGGTGCATATGTGGCGGCACGGGAGGGGGAGGTCCATATTGCTGTGAATGTTGGTGCGGATGCTGAATATGCTGAGGGTGGGTTTGTGGGTGTGGAGGATGCTGCGGGTGATGGGAATACGGATCGTACACTTGTGCCTGCTGTGGTGGTGGAGGTGGGGCGCCCCAATTTGTGCCAGGATATGGTGCGTATCCTTGCTGACTGGGCATCGGTGGCGGGGGCGCGGCGTGATGCGGATGCGGGGGTGGAGGAATGTGGCTGTGGTGCGTCGGTGGTGGGATATGCGAATGTTGAGGTGGGGGAGGCATATTGTGTGTAGGGGATAAATGTTGTGATGGGGGAGGGATATGTTGCGCTGGCGGAGGCTGGACATGTTGCGGCGCAGCCGGTGGGGGTGGTGGCGGAGGAGGCGGGGGTATATGCTGTGGTGGTGGAAGTATATGTTGTGTCGGAGGTGGGCCGTACTGTTGCGCAGGAGGAGGATGTGCATGCGGAGGTTGATATGCTTGCGGATGCGCTGGTGCATGAGAAGGCGGATCTCCTGCAGGCCTATAGCTCTGGCCATGTTGCGGGGGGTCGTATGGATGATACCCGCCACCGCCGCCTCTACCATCATAAACGGAAGGCCCAGGAAGTCCTACTACAAGACTTGGCTGCTCGCTCCCCGGTGGTGGTGGTGGTGGGATCACCTGCGGAGGCCCAGGTCCACCACCCGAGCTACCCAACGCGGGATCGATAGGTGCACTGGGGCTCTGAGGCCATGGAGGCTGGACTTGTGTGGATTTGCCTCCGGGCCCATCGGCCACAGCGTCAGTACTGCCGTCAAACCGACCTCTCTTCGAGTCCCGCTTTCCAGACCCTCTGACGGCCTTCCTTACATCGTCGTCTACACCAGTGCTCTCGCCTTCGTCGTCATTCTCCGGGACGGAATCCTCTAGTGGGAGGGGGAGGGGATGCTCAAGCGCATGGATGGGTCGTTTACGCACTCGGATATCTTTTCGGATGCGAATTTTGATGCCCTGGTCGGCGAGCGAACAGGAGAGGGGAGTGGACTCTAGAGTGATAACGTAAGTTGAGAAAAACTCTGACTAGACGGTCGTAGAAGATAAGATGACATATACCTTCCATTCCGGGAAACTTTTTTGCAGTATATACATAGAAGGGGGCCGAGTATATCGATTTACAGTGATGCACGTTGTTTCTGCGAGTAGAGGGTAGAAATGTGTAAGTGTACGAGCGTTGTGGGAATGTGGTATTGCGACATTCCGGTGCACAGTATACCATCACACACGCGTGATGAGACTGCAAACACATTAGATCCTGCCGTTGAATGGCCATGCTTTTGTTGTGAGGATAGTCATATGTCGCTGAATCATCGCAACGGAACGCGCCGGATATGAAACGCATGACAAAGGAAGAAACTCCACTCACCCCACAACTTCAAACAAACTCAATTTCAGCCTATAGCTACCCTCTGTTCTCACACTCAAGTCTGGGAACACAAAGAAGCCTGCATCCTCGTTGTGGTGCTCGGCATCTTTGAGGTGGTAAAGGGACGAGACAACAGAGCCAGTTGTGCAACGCGTGCGACCGTCCTGAAAGGGTAGGTCACATATTGTAAAGAAACCACATAGACAAAAGGCCCGGGGGGAAATATGTGTGTATTGCCGGAAAACGTTCGCACGCACCTTTAACCAATGCAATTCAGCGTCATCGTCTGGCTTCGCCAAGCTCGCAAACATGAAATAGTAAGGGTTCTGCAGGAAACTTTGGGTATATCCCACGTTCGTAGCCACTTGGTTGGTGTTATTGTCATCGGCGGAGGCATTTGCTGTATGTCTGGAAAGAGTACAATTCACATAAGAAAACATGGGAAAATGCAATAAAGACAAACTTCGAGATAGGGCTCGATTCTGAGGAAGGTGATCCAGGGCTAGAGCGAGACGATCCTCCAGCACGTCGTCCAGATGCAATTGCTTTGGAGGCTGAGGGATCCAGGACACGGAGCTGGATGATCGGAGGTGGGTCAATGGGACGACGATCGGCTGGGAAACAGGCGTAGTTAGTTAGTGGATATGGGTCAGGAGAGGAATGTGAGAGAATGGACCTTTACCGCCTACGCCGCACATGCGTGCTTGTTTTGGTTCTTGGCGAACGGTAAGCTCATATTCCCTGCGTTGCAAGGTCATAATAGCCAAAGAACAGAGGAGCCAGCGGGACGAAGATGGAGGGTGTCCAGGGTTGGTGGTGGTGCGAAAGAAAAAAAAAGTCAGGACGGAGACCAAGGTAGAACAAGTCAATAGAACAAGCCAGTAAGCGGGTCGTGCTTTCGAAGCGACCGTCCAATGATCCAATGGCCTAGGGCGCCGGCGGCGCGACGGATATACTGATAGCGACCAAAATAAAAAATAAAGGACTCACAGACGATCCCTATCATATGGATAATGCGCTGCCATCGCACCCATCTGCGCTGGTCCTTCCCCCTCCATCTCAATGTTGGAACTGAAAGACCAGACAAGGACGTCCTCTGTGGTTTCCGGGGTCAGCGATCAGATATTCCCCAAACTCCTGGCGTCAACGTGCCCAGAAATGCCCTTTTATAGCATTGTTGCACCAATCTACCGTACCCGCCGCTGTTCTGGTCCACGGTTTCTTCATTCCAAAACGGTCATTGGTTGCTTTCAGGCTTCCTCTCTCAGCGTTGGGCTGGGAACACCCTGCCTCGTGTTCACCATGAGATATTTGTGGAAACTGCACTTATGACTGGTACTATACTGTGCCAGCTGCGAACGCAACACCGGCGTCGTGCAGCTTGTGCTTAGACTTGCTGCTATCAAAATGAACCTTACACCTTATCGGAATCCTGCAAACTTGATCTCTGCATCAACCTCTTCTTATTTTGACTTCGGCCGATATCTATGGAAACTGGGGTGAAGCAAATGTTTTCTTTCGAAACAGAATGCAACATGCCAATTCCTTACACCACTACTGATATGCCGATGCATCGTGGATGCGGAAACCCATCTTCCTGGAAGCTGGTAAGTAATACGGCCTATTTGTGTGAGGTGGGAAAGTCAAGTTCGGGATATTCTCACAACTGCTTGCATTTCCAGATCACCATCTAAGAGTGGTGTTCCACCAACGGAGTAATCATGTCAAGTCATGCTACTCAGACTACGGATCCGAAATTCGACTTCTCTTAGCAGCACAGATAATCAGTGACTCAGTCAATACTCCATGGTCCTAGAGAAGCCTGAAATTATTGTGGGTAATCAATCGGATCATCTTGGCCGCCGCTGTCCACGTATCCAACGGCCCATGTGAGCTTCGCTTCGGCTCCCACCCATTATTGCTGCCTTTACAAAGATCATTCTCCAAATGAAATCCAAGGCCTTTCTTCGCCGTGCCCCCCATGTCAAGCACAGCATCAGAATGATTGTGACGGGTATAAATTCTGGTCGTTGCGGTCAACCTACTCCTTGTCCTTCCTCTTGTCCTTCATGATCATGATGAAAGCCCTTCTGGCATTCGGCGCAATGTTGTCCGTCGCTGCGGCCAGTGTCCTCCCACGCCAGAGCCCTCCGCCTGGCCATTTTTTCATCCAGGCCTTCTCGACTGACACAACTGTGAACGGGAAGTTCGCTTTCGTTTATCTCAGCGGAGGAACGATCTTCATTGGTCCTGTGATTAATCATCAAGGTGGGTTTTTACTTTATACAATGACCTGGGCTTCATTACTTGAATCAGGATGGGAACCCATCACTGCCGAGTTCAACGCGTCAGCGCAGACGATACAGGTGCCTTGCATTTACCTCAAGGTAATCTTGCATTAACACATCGGCAGGGAGGTTTCGGAGACATCGAGAACCTTTGGGTCATTCGTGATCAACAAGGTTTGTGCCAAACCTACTCGTTTTGCCAATTCCCGTCTGATCATCGCACATCGCAGGTGCAACTGCTTTCGTCTCCTCCAGTCCCTCTCAAGCTTCTCTCGATGCTCCGTACTCGGTCACCTCCAACGGCGAGATAACCAGCCTTTGGACGATCCCGTATCCGTGGGGTTGGACCACTTGCAAAGTGCGATCGTTTCTTGTCAAAGTATTCGGGTCTCTTGCTGACCTAGCATTATAGCAAGACACGTTTAATGGACCGGGCAGCAACCTCGTAAGTCGAATCATTTTATTTCGTGTTCGTCTTTAGTCCTCAACCGCTCCCAAGCTTTTCTACCAGAAGTTTGGGCCAGGTTGCACTCCCGTGAAGCTGGTCACGAGTCAAGGACCCGTCTCCTGACGAGCGTGATGAATGCTTGTTGAGAACGACAAATTTTCTTGCATACGGACTTATTTTTCAATAATAGTAACTGGACGTTGAATACAGTCTTATGGAACTTACGTACGACAATCAGTAGCTATCGAATTATATAAGTACATACTCACTCCAAGTTGGCCGCAGTGAAGAGTGATGTCAAATTGTGAGTCTCTCATTGTGCACGTCTTGTACAGGTACTCCGGTCAGTCTATGGTACCGAAAGCGCACTTTCCCCTGCCGACAGACCGATGAAAGGCGACCCAACTTGCAGGTGAGAATGTCGTCTGATTTAGTGGCCACATGTCAGATCTCCAGCCTGAGATGGTGCCTTTTATTATATACTTGTAGGATGCCAGTGTGACTCAGGAGGACATTGCAGTTCGTTTTCCCCGCCCGCCTACTATTCCACACATACCCCCGGATGGTTGTCCAGATTACACCTCGCCGACCGTTACCCCCGGTCTCTCCAACCTTCTCTCAACCACCGACACCGCGCTTGACTGTTGGGCGCTCATCTACCCTGAATGTGCTACATGAAGCTCCATCCACAAGGCTATGGAATGGCAATCTGGACAGGTGCATTCAGGCATAATGCATTTATCCATAAACATGACCTGATGGTTTTTGTGCACAAACGAATAGCATTTGGCGTCAAGAAGGCCTTTCCATGATTGGCAAGGGTCTGTCGTTCGACACCCCCGATCCCAATGTTGCTGGTATGTCCGTCACATATAATCGTCTACCAGTTCTTTACATTCATCCAGATGTAGTTCCTCATGATAGTCGGCCCATGCAAATTTTCATTAAATTGCTCACGGGGAAGACCATCACATTAACAGTACAGTCTTCTACGACCATTGATGATGTCAAGAAGACTATATCTATCAGACAAGGCATTCACCCGCACCAGCAACGCTTGATGTTTGCTGGAAAGCAGCTCCAAGGTTTCCGGTCTCTCCTCGACTACAATATACAGACAGAATCCACAGTGCATCTGGTCCTTTCACTGCAAGGTGGAAATAGCGTCGGTATAGACGTCGTCAAGAAATATGCACCAGTATTTCAATTCCACCCAGATGAACCATTCTTTCCGTGCAGCATTGAGTATCTCCTACAAGGCGCCACATTGAACTACCGGAATTTTTCGTTTGCCTCGAAAATTACTGGGTTTCAAACTTCCAAGCATTCTTCGATGGTATTCTTCAAGGATCGGCTCTACGTGGCCTACCTGGATACAGATGGGTCGCAGCCCCAGATTAGCCGTTCCCAAAACGGTTTGGATTGGGAAAAACCCCATACATTTCCTTTCCTTTTGAAACCCTCTCCACCTACGATGGCGGTCTTTCGAGATCAGCTCTGGGTCATCTACTCGGACTCCAAGGTTTCACAACTCTGGGTCACACATTCAGACGACGGTCAGACGTTCTCCAATCCCGAAAAGATCGTTAGTCCATCGACACCACTCCCTGTGATCGCTGCATTCGAAGGAAGCTTGTTCATGGTTCATCTTGACCCCAAAAGCCCACAGCTTTCGATGAGCCAGTCCGAAGATGGCCTGAATTGGACCAATACCCGTAAAATTGAAGGCCAGCAAGCTGTCAGACCAGCACTGGCCGTATTTCACGATATGCTCGTGATGGTATACACCAACTCACGTAATTCACAATTGCTTCTTAGTCACTATACAACTGCTGCTGGTTGGAGCACCCCATCGAAAATACGTGACAAGGGCCCTGACGTGCCTGCGTTAGCCGTCATCGGTGATTGGCTATGCATGGTGTATAGCGATCCAAGTAGTTCACAGCTCTTGGCTAGTCGTACTCGTGACGCTGCCACCTGGCAGAACACTATTCCGATTCCCGATCAGAAGGGGTCTAAACCTGCAATGTCCATCATCTCAAACATGCTTGTTATCATTTATAGCGACTCCAAGGATTCTATTTCGGTCACGCGATGTCCAGGCGGTGACTTCGAGGAACATGCTCCACTCTCCAACGTCACGCAGGCGATGCTCGAGCAGAACACTGGCGATAATTTTTATATAAAGGTCAATCCCTCTCAACACAGTGGTCAACCTTTACCCACTGCCCCGCTGTATTATGCTATTCAAGAGTACGACGATGCTGTGTTGATCACGTACCTCGTTCTTTACGCCTTCCAAGGTGGTCAGACAGCTCGTGCCCAGCGTATTGGCACCGAGTTCCTATGTCTACTTCCAACTCTGGGAATGCACGAAGGTGACCTTGAGCGGGTTGCCATCAGCCTTAGGAAAGGACCCGATGGTTCTCACACCGTCGCTAATGTCTTCTTCGAAGCTCATGGTCACACGACTACTTACACCCCCGACCAAGTGAAATGGGAGGACACCACCCACGCCATAGTCCATCTCACACTCAACAGCCACGCGTCGCGCAACCTAGACCCCGCGATATCTGACCACTTGTACGATGTCAACGTTCCAGGATTCGTGGCCGTTGGCGACTGGATAGGGACAGGATCTTGGTGGCGTCCACATAGTGAAGGCAGCGATTTCAAGTTACTGGGAATTGATTCTACATGGAAACCTGAAGGCGATCAAGTGTGGGCTGCTTTTCGTGGGAATTTAGGCGATACTCACAACAACACCCTCGTCAGGGGGACGTACTTTGATGGGAAGAAACTGTCGTTAGTCGATTGGATCTTTGTCCAGATAGTTTATGCCGGGGGGCTGTTGATCAAGAAGATTCCTCTTGACAAGTTAATCGGCGAAGGCCCTGCGGGACCTGCCCAGCGTGACTGGATTTACCCTGTCAGAGGGAAGCTGTTCCCCTCCTGATGTATTATTGTGGGAGTAACAGGAGATTATGCTGTCTTAATGATACGGTAGTCATCTTATCTTATGTATGCAATACATTTTTTTCTTCTTCCCGTCATGCATTGGAATTTATGGTGTGGTAAAATACATTTTTATTCTCAACTTGACTACATACATAGGTACATCCCTGCAAGTACATGTGCGGCGCGTAGACTACACAATATATATATTTGGGGCTTGTCTTCGGGTACTTTTACAGTGCGGCGAGAAGAGACAAAGGCATCTGGGTGTTTAAATGTGGGTTTTTAATGAGGGAGAACGCAGTAACAATGGAAACGGGTGGAAACGGGTTGACAACTAGTCAAACGAAGAAAGGAGATCGTGTCGTTGGTGTGGTGACGGTGATTCGATGATGGGTGTTGTGCAACGATACCCTGAAAGCAATATGACCAGAATGAAGGATATCTAACAGAAGAAAGTGACAATGGACGGGGGAATCGGAGTGGTTGTGAATCGAGAAAAAACGGTTGTAAGGAAAGAAAACAGATCAAATTCCCCAGTTCGGGAGTCCATGATGATCGGCGATCGACAGTTCCACGTGAGTTCAGAAGGTGTGCATATTTGTATCGTCATGATCCGGCGGCCCCGCAAACATACCATCATTCGTGAACATGGCCGAGTGCGACTGTAAAGCATTCATCGAGTTCTGACCCTCATCGGAAGGGAGCATCGGAGGACGCAAGTACGCAGAAAACAAAGTTTCTTCGTCATGAGGTAACATGGGAGGATGGAGATAATCCATAGGAGATTCCTCAGTAGGGGGCAGCATCGGAGGATGAATAAATTGCGGAGAGTGATCCTGAGGCAGCATGGGCGGGTGCCAGAACGTGTTCCCAGAGCCCCTAAGAATGTGATAATGAGGGTAGGCACTGAAGGGAAACTCCATAGAAGAGCGTTGGGAATGAGAGGCAGAGGAAGAAGTAGAGTAACCGTCGTTGTAGGAGCTATAGGAAACCGCAGAGGAAGGAGGTTCAGAAGCAGAGTCGGTGCTCATCCTGCGCCGCTTGTTCGTCCTCCGATTCATCCCAATAGTTTCCATTTCGGGTGAATCGACTGACGCAAATGGGAGGGCATCTGGGGGAGGGGCGTTGTACAGCTGCATGATATAGTCAGGATGATATGGACCTGGAAACGAAGAGAACGAAGTAGAGAATGAGCCTTGAGAGTGATAGGCGTGGTGCTGATTGGCCTCTGGACCAAGTGCTCCCATTAATTCAGACTGGGATGTACGATAGTCAGATTCATCTTGATACTCATAGGACATTTGGGTCGTCGAATCGGGAGCAAGAGTTGGCGAGATATCTCTGGTAGGGGACGGTCGTCGACTGACACCTGGACTGGCGG
Source organism: Hygrocybe coccinea (assembly GCA_963555575.2). NCBI lineage: Eukaryota > Fungi > Basidiomycota > Agaricomycetes > Agaricales > Hygrophoraceae > Hygrocybe > Hygrocybe coccinea. The sequence goes on from OY741999.1 coordinate 2,531,598, forward strand.
TAGGGGTCTCTGGAGCAGTAATCCGTCGAGCGTCATGTCTAGACCTCTTGCGAATAACATCAGACTTCATGGAGATCGGTCTAGCCGAACCATGTAATTTATAGCTGGATATTCGAATATCAACATTCGCAAGCAAAATAAAGAGAGGCATGACACTCACTAAAGCCCGCAGCTGGTTAGAGAACGAAGACGACAACAATTACTATTAAGCAGAATCAAAAAAAAAATCGAGCAACTCACGCGTTACACACTGTCTTCCCCTCGTCATCTTTCCTCCAAAGAGGGGTCGCAGTAGTGTGACAGTTATAACATTGAGCTGTGATACACAATCTCATCAGGTTATGGGAAACCTCAAAATAAAAAGATCGTACCCATTACATCAATACTCTCTTGACGAGGAGCAGCCTGAGCCCGTCCCTCGCCGTGGCTGTTACGCATGCTCTTTGGTCGCGGGCGCTTGTGCTATTTGAAAGAAAGCAAGAATATTAACGTTGTTTATTTGTTTATTTAAAAAAAGAAACGTCACTGACCAGCTTGCAGTAAAGGCCACACGCATTGCAATTCAACTCATCATTGAGGCCCCGTCGCCATAACGGAGTGTGAGTCGCTCCGCAGTTCGAGCATTCGGCCTTGACTCCTCCAGGAGCGGAATTGTTATGTTTGAGGACGGTCGGGCTGATGCTCGTTGCCGTAGCGCTGGGACCTGAGGAGCGCGTGTTCGGCGCCGTCTGTGTCCGAACGGTCAAAGTAGGCCTTCCCGTCGGGGTGTTTGCGCCAGAACCCTGACCAACCTTGAAAGGTGCAGTAATTTTGGGCAGCATCTCTTTCGCAATCTGCGAAAGGGGAGGCACAGTGTAGAGAGATGTCAAATCAACGTCACTGTCCTCGTTACTGGCATCACTGTCATCTTCGTCACTCTCGTGGATGGCGGAAAATGAAGTCTTGTTGTCTGCGGGTTTCATAATCACGTCTTCGTCGCCGGATTTAGTAGAATGGGGAGATGTCCTGCCGTCACTTTGGCGAGTGTCGGGGTCGCTGTTACTATTGGATGACGACCAAGGGCTGTCAGCTGAGTCGACATTGGTAAGGAGTTCATCGAGGGGAAGCTCGATGGTCGGCCGCACGATACTGAGGCCATCGTTGTTAGAGGGGTTGAGTCCTTCGCCATAATTCATGCGGGTCGTCAGAGTCGGTGAAGCATACAGGAGAGCAGAAGGACCGAAATCGTTAGAAAATAGGCCAGGAAAATGGAGAGATTGAGTCCGAGGGTCAGTGGTGATGCGACTGCGATTAGGGTCGTTATCGTTAGTGTCGTCGTCAATAACAGTCTCAGAAATGTCCGCTGCTGTTGCACGGCGGCCGTTGGCGTGGGATCCGCGCTTGGCCGCAGCATCCTTGGATTCGCTGGATGATTTCTTGACAGGAGAATTTATGGTGGGCGTGGACTGATCGACGCTGAAGGTGAACTGCATGCGCTTGATAGTGCCGGGCTGCGCATTCTGACTGGCTTCGCGATCACGTTCCTTTTCTGCGGCGCGCTTGCGAATCATCTCCGTAGAGTGGTTGTGCTTGAAGTCAGGAGCCTCCAACTCCTCGATACTTCTGAAAAATGCGTAGATTTGACATGTTAGAGAGAAAATATTGTTTTAGGGTCAAGGGTTGGGAGTGGGGGAATTGAGAGGGATTTGGAAAGAGCGCAAACGAACCGTCCCTTCTCCTTATCCAGCTTGTCGCCCATGCATTTGGAGAGCTTCTTGAACTCTCGCTTAGATTTAGCGTTGTCGGTGTCGACCATGAGATTTTGGAGATGCCACAACCTCCAACTCAAGTTCTCGAGCCTCTGACCCTGCTCGAGGTAGCTAGCAACCTTTGTACAGACCTAGGCGAATTCAGTGAGTACACTGAGTGGTGAGCGGTGAGCGGCGACAAACCTTCCAAGTTTTGGTCAAAGCCTCGGTGTCATTGAGGTTGCTGAAAGCTACAAAGGACTTGTTGCCCTGACAGTGATGAAATGTGAGTCAAATTTTGCAAGTTGGTGAACAAAGAAAGGCCAGCCGACTTTGAACTTGAGGTTGAGGATGGAGGGCATTTACGAACGGACCAGAAGGAGGGAAAGAGACGGACAGGCTTTGAGGACAAAACACACGGTTATAGCTTACTTTAGGATGCTCCTCTTGGATTCACAATTCGGAGACTTTGCAAATTTGGGTTATTCAAAAAATAAAACTCCGATTAAACTCAGCACCTTCGGCATTCTCGGCAGCGCAGTGTAGACCTCATTCGCTTGTTGTTCCGACTGAAATCTACTGAGTTGCCTTGCGAGATTTCCGTAAGGAGTCCGTCAGCAGATCATCCAAAAGACGGATTGCCGTGAATTGTACCTCACTCTGAATCCACACGTGTTTGTATGCCTCCAAGGGTCGGACGATGGAAGCTGTGCGTCAGAATCGCTGACCCCGAATGGGTTTGTGTGGAAGGCGTTGCCTGATGTATATGTTCGCACTATACCCTTTCCCTGTCGCTTTTGGCGCTATGACAGGAAAGCTATCCCTATTTAAGCGAATATGACCCTTCATCTCGGGTACGGTGGCACTTGAAGCAGGGCTATCTCGAGGCACGAGGCATCATAGTTCCACCGTGACTGAGATGTCAGGCTTCAGAGACCTCTAGAATCTGAAGAGGTTGATGATAATTTCAATTTGCAAGCTTCGTCTTGGAAAAATCCTGGTATGATCAAAACAGATGAGAGTAATAGAAATCATTACATACATTGTTCTGATTTCGTTGGAGCGCTTACGACGTTAGCGATTACTTATTATTATGTTTTCATTACGCCCGGAATGAAAACATACCGGGCGGCAGGTCATCAACCATAACCCTTGACTCAATCCGTGCCTTGCGCGGCAATTTCGAAATGTTACAATACGTCCGACCTCCACCACGAGCCAAAATGTGTTGGCGGAAGCTCAAAGGCTGGGCTTGAGGAAGTTAAAATGGTAATGTTTACCACTTGAAGATACAGACAGATGTTAAAAAACTAGGCTCGTTCTTTCAACCTTGAAGGCAAAGGAAGAGCATAGGTCCGAAAACCGCCGAGATGAAATCCCCGAGGACTCTTAATGCGTTTTTTCTCCCATCGATAAGCAATCGATGGATTAGAAGCACGTGCGTCAACCATGTTGATCGTGGCCATGACCACATATATCTGTGATGCACAGCATCTTGTCGGTAGAATGCCGGAGATTCTTGAGGAGGTAAAAGCAAGGCGTCAAGCCGAAGTTACTGGACGGATCTACAGCATATCAGTGCGACAATAAACAAGATAGTGATCGAGACTGACCGCTTTGAATGTCAAAAAACGCCGATAGGCGAGTTGACCTATCGGTCGGACAAAACCTGACATAACCAGGCTGTGCGTAAGGAATCAAAACCAGCACGTATAATGCATGGCCAACGAGTCGTCATGTCGCGACACGCTGTAAAACGTGCTCGACACGATGGACATTGATGCGAAAGTCACCAGGCAGCGCCGTTGTCGCGTTTGAACTTGTCCAAACGAGGAAGAATTAAGGTATGTTCATGAGAAGATACGCTCCGGCAGTGGGGACCAAGCCACTCAATCGATGGCGGCGATATAGGCCAGTGGAAGGCAGACGGAGAGATGAGCGATTAACTAGGAAGGGATGCAGTCTTACTAAAACCTCGAGGATTGGAGAGATTCATCGATAGGGAAATTGACAAGGGTTTTTGTTCCGAGGAGTGAGCCGGCACAACTGATTCATCCGCGATGACCTAGGCCACCAGAGCAATAACTTGAAAATGGGTCCCGGAGCAATGATGACACATTTAACTGGACATCAGAATGAACCCAATTGCGACATTAAATTATCTGGGCTGGTATGCCTACCAAGATGGCTGAGTGCTGCTGGAGCAAGCTTGTGCAAAACAGGGATTGTACCACAAGCAAAGTTCAATGAACCGTCCATGGGTATGCGCGCACCGAACATCCTGCACGTCCTTGACTTGGCGAAGTACACAGCTCTTTAGCTGCCAGCTAGGCGTAGAAGCTTTAGAGTTTTACAGTGACGGCTAGCTCGCCATCACGTATAACGAAGACAACATTAGCGAGGACGAAAGCAACAGTGGAAATGCTCACGTTGATAACGACTTAAATCTCAGCCGCCTCGCGCCTCACGGGTTTCGCCCGACGAAACGCAACCGTTTCTTCGCGATTGCCATGACGGAATACGGTAATCATGTATGAAAGACTTTGGTATTAGATTGGAAAGAAGAACTGCCGCTATTTGCTTCTCTCTCACATCATCGCGCTCGCGAAGTTGGCGCCGCGAGAAGCTCACGATGAACAATAGCTGCTAGTACCAATCGCCGTGACAACCAGGTTGTGTTCGACTCGATTGAGGTGGCGAGTTTCAGAGCGGTGAAGGCAAACAAGCTTTAAGTAAGAAATGTGCCTGACGACCGTTGTTAACGTTTGAGATCCAGCTGTGCCGATGTCCGAGGTGGCCGGTGTCCTGGTTCCATATTCGTGTGCCGTTCAGTCCTCGATCACCGCCTGGATAATTATAAAAAAGACTGTGGTGCCTGAATTGTATTGCACATGCTGCCATCAGAGGTGCCAAGTATTCTCATGTCAGGTGTGGTTTTTGATCTAGCATTGCTGCATTGTCAAGTCGAGATAGTCGAGATGGCCCGCAGTGATGAGTGCAGTGATGAGCGAATGCAGTGTATACATAGCACACGATCATGATCCCACAACATACCTACATATATCAAATCGTTATTATTGCTGTATCGGTCTCTGTAATTGCCAAGTTATGGAAATGTTTGTATAAGGTGTACACCCGATGTCACCGGCGAGCATGGGCCCCGGACCACGGTGACTATAGTCCAGAACAAGTTACGGAGTGCAGTGCTGTAACTCGGCATGACACGATTGTGCTGAGTGTCCCAGTCCAGACATGCTCCAGCCTGAGAGCTTTGAAACGACCATGTGAGCTTCCCTTCCTTGGTCTGATAAATGTCCCATTTCTGGCTGTAGCTCCATTTTGTCTTCGCATCTTTAGTCAGCCGAAAACCACTCGTTATCATTGTCATCACGTCCTCCTCTTCCGTCCTACGTTCATGGCGTTTTACGGCCAGTGTAACCTCCAACTCCAGGACTGCAACTCCCTATGGCCAAGGTCCACCTCCCAGCAGGCGCCATTCACGAATCAAAGCTGTGTCCAAGACGTCCGCCTCACCGGAAACATTGGCCGATGTGGATGGGCAGGTGCACCTTGCACAGTCAATGGAACCGTCAGTAACTGCATTTGGCGTAAGCGAATACCCTCACCCTCACGGTCCACTACGTATCTCTTACCTCCCCTTTCCAGCCTACGCCGAGGTCTGTCAAAATGGCGTTTGTGTTGCGTGAGTTGTCCTTGGGCGTGGTTTATGGATCATCAGATCATATTCAAAAACGATCTCTTTCCAGCGGTGTTGGCGAACCATGCGTCCCGTTTGGTGATAGATATACCTGCAATGGTGCTCTTTCTTTTCTGTGCCTCAGAGTAAGCCAACTTAATTCAATTTTTATATATCAGTGCCAGTATACTGCAATGTAACCATCGGCCATGGCCCTAACGCGATTTGCGGTGGGTTAGGTGCCGCCGTAAACGTCGACGATAAATCAAAGGGGTTGGATTTCGGAAGAGATTATTGTGTGAGCGGTCAGTCTGCTCGATAACCGTTCAATCTAGCGCTTGTACAAGTATTCATCGCTTTTTTCATTTCAAGGTAATGCAACTCAAAGTACCACCAGCCCCGATTACTGGACGTGCAATCCAGGAGACGCTCATATAGCCACCACTCCGACTTCCACAAACACTCCGTCATCAACGAAGACCCCCGTCTCAGGCCCACCGAATTCATCACCAGACAGCACTTCCGTCACGACCACAAAAAAACGGTCAACATTGATCGGACCGATAGTCGGAGCTGTGATCGGTGGTCTATTAATCATTCTTATCTTGGCATTCTTCTGGTATCGCAGACGGGAGCGCAGGCGGAAACGGTTCCGTGTTGACGCTTATGACCCCGCCGACCCCCAACAAGAGCCACTGCACAGACGCCAGTTGTCTGAACAGAGTCATGTCACGACGACTTCCGAAACCCACAAATCGCCAATACCCGAGATGCGATCTGCGGCCATCGGTCCCTCAGGCAAGTTCGATCCACTTATTAACGGCTCCGTGGTCTCCCCCACGACAAGGACAGAAAGCTCCGACATTCACACACCGCAGTCGCATCTCGTACACCCCCAACCTGGGATACACAGGACACCATCACTTCCCAACTCTCCAGTGGCCGCTTCTGCCTTTGTTGCCAGCTCGGTCTCTCTTTCACAAGAGATGCCCGGAACGCCCCAAGTGACACGCCCCGCTCGAGCACGAACCAGACTGAAATCAGCGGGCTCCACGTCCTCTCGACCTGGTACACGGGGCAACTCCGTTCCTCGCACCCCAGATTCCGTTCCAGTTTCCTCAGGTGATGTCGAACAAAGATTACTCGAGCTCCGCGACGAGGCAGAGCGGGGGCTTGCCGAGATCCGCGCAAAGCGAACAGGGAGCGACAGCGGAGAAATGCCACCCCCGTATAACGTTTGAGCGGGGCATGCCTTTTTTTTCTCTCTTTTCTTTTCTTTTTGTTTTAGATCGATACGATTCTGGTTTCTTTCCCCCCCCCCCCCCCCCTCGTGATGGCCATACCCGACTGACATCTCGTGGTTTACGTCTTTGTTATGTTTTTACGACGGTTATCGCTGTGGGTCGCGGTACGCACGCCGCTTGTATCTTTTTTCCCTCCTAGTGTCAGGGCGGGTGCACTTTGCACACAGCGAAGTAGTTTTTGACTGGATTTCCCGCGGTCTCCAATGTATATTTATTGTACTGTATGCTTTTTAGTCGTTTGGAAGTCGCATGAAGTTATCCGACCCTTGACCCCCGTACTACGATTGTATAGAGAATCTCGGCGTTGTCGCACCGATGTTGGTGGCCACGACTGGGAAATATGTAGGTTACAATAGTACAACCTGGATTGCCATTAATCTGAACAAGTAACAGTTCTGGAAAAAACAAAACCCTGTCCCCGAAAACTACCAAAACCGCCCCTTCATTTTTCAATTTTACCTGATGAGGTTCTTTCACCAGGAACCTCCGGCTTGACATCTCCCCAGTCTACAGTATGTAACAGCAACTTGAACATCGCTTTTGTCGGCGAACTGTGTCCGTTTTCTAGCGGGCAAACATCAGCGGCGTGTGACTCGCCGTGTCCACATTGAAAAATGTTTTGCCGCCCCGGGAGATAGTAGCTTTGCTCACCCCTTCATGTCATGTTCCACCGCAAATGTCCGAGCCACTATTGTGTCCCTCACACATTCGCATCGACGATGTCGTCTGGGTTACCATCAGCTATGCCTGATTCTGCATCAGCGGCGCCTTACCATCCGTGGCCTTTCGAGTTCACTTCGACGTCGTACCCCCCATAAGGGCGGCAAATTCGCCAGTAAATTCCTGGTTGCAACCGAGAGCACAGTGTCCGACCGTTCAGGCCTCTGACAAGGCCTTCGGGTTTCACATTGACGCCATCCTTTTTTTTGTATAGCAAAAACAATAACGACGTCTGACCGTTCTTGTTCTTGTGTTCACTTCGACGACGAGAAGCAGCTTCACCGTCGTCTCTGGGTTATTCCTAGAATGGACCGCAGACACAGCAGCGACTTCACGATTATATGCCTATTCTTGGCTGCAATCGACAATAGCGTCACATCATCCAGGTTCTTTCAGGTTCACATGGACGTCATCACGTACCAGAAGTAGCTTCACTGGCATCTGGCCGTCCGTGACTACTCAGAGTCCACCTTGATGTCGTTCCCGTGCCCCATGCCTTGGGCCAGCACAGATGTCAAGTTATCAATGATAGCATCAGAGTCCATGTGGGTCGTCCCAGACATAACGACGAGAGTATGTTGAAGCTCTTCGTAACAGTCAACATGTATGTCACTTGAAGATCTGTTCCGCTAGTTTTTTGTCGTCTTCGTTTTGTATTCATAGTTTGATCCATTCCGTGGCTTTATTGTACGCCACGTCCACATCCTTTCGAGAGCTTTACGACGTGCTGCATCACGCCAGCTTAGCAGCACTAGCAAATGCCTCGTGGGGCTATAATAGACTTTTCAGAATGACGTCAATAATACTTGCATGCATTTGACATTCTCAACTACCTCAGCAGGACGTCATCCAAGCAGAAGGGCAATTCAACGCTCGATGTATTTCCGCACATCCCAATCAATCGCACGAACTTTCAGGTGTGTTCTTTCCTGGAAGTATCCCAAGTGCAGTCGACAAAAGATTTCGTGAAGTTCATAGCGGTAACCGAGGGTCGAAGCGCAGGGCCCAGGTTCCATTGTTTTCCGGATACTCATCCAGCGCATCTACAACAATGAAGACTTTGGAGGATGTCCCAAACGTCCATTTGCAATTTCTTTGTGTACTCGTTAATGGTCAGATTTTCCGGTGCTCAATCTGCTCATCACCGCCACCGAAGACTTGCTAGAGATGGTTTATCACAACTGATCTACTGCACAGATTATCAGCAATTTATTACACCTAGGTGGGACTCTTACGAAAGTACTGTCTTCCTGAAACCAGCGATGCACGAAGCCGTAAAAACGAAAACCAAGAAGCAGGCGAAGGCTTCTCACGAATTTCAGGACATCAGATCAAATTCCTTACATTCGAGCAGCCATCGTCCAATCCCATTTTCCCGTTTCTGAAAAAAAAAAAAAAAAGCCTCGGAGTCACTTTGAATGAAGTTGAAGGGAGATCGCCAGTTCACAATAGCCAAACATGTGTGAGTTCTAAACTCTTCTCAGTACCAGCTGTGCAGGCAAAACGACTCGCGGGCCTTACTCACTGGCAGGACATCGGTTTGGATAAACAGAAAAGGTATTCGGGCAGGTAATTGTTGACCTGATTGACGTGGCTGTCGTTTGCGGTCAACACAGTTGCGCCGGTTGTGTAATGTGTTGAGAATGGCACCAGTCGGAAAGGCGAGTGATGCAGACACTGAAGATCAATTAGAATAAGGATTCAATATTCAATTGCAATATTGAAAGAGAACTTTAAGTTAAATCATTGAACAAGGTACTAAGTCATGTGACTACACCTGGGCTGACCCTGAACGACCACCCGCACCATTTACCCCACATCCCTATCATGACTACAGTCAAAACTAGCAAACCAGGTTACTTTGGAAAAGGTTCTGTTGAGGTTGGGCCGGAGCCGCCTGCAGGCGAGGGTCGCGTTCGTCGCCTTGCAATTACTGCGGACAGACTAGTGACGCAACCATTTGAGGGAATCGACACCCTTCTGGATGTCGTAGCCTACACGGCGCGCACACATGGCACTAAGCCTGCACTTGGCTGGAGAGATGTTCTCCAAATCCATGAAGAAGAGAAGGACGTCCAAAAGCTCGTCGACGGGAAACAAGTTACTGAAAAGAAGACATGGAAATATTTTGAGCTAAGCGACTACAAGTACTTGTCGTACCTCGACGTCCAGGTCGCCGTTTCGGAGTTAGGCCGTGCCCTTGTCCATCTTGGTGTCGGAAAAGAAGATATCTTCAATATTTACTCTCAGACATGGTACGTCCTACTACTCTTCATGCGCTACCTCCTGATTATCGTTCAGTGTAAATTGGCAACTCGTATCATATGCGTGCGCCTCTATTTCTACTGCTGTTGCCACCGCATACGATACCCTTGGCGAAGCTGGCCTGACTCACTCTCTTAACGAGCCCAACTGCATCGGTATCTATACAAACGAAGAACTGCTTCCAACTCTGCTTAAAGTCCTCCCAAACACGCCGTCCATTAAATACATAATTTACGATGGCGATCCTAAACAATCTGTCCTCGAAGGCCTGCGCGGTGTGCGAGAGGATATCCAAGTCCTCTCCATCGACCAGATGCGTGAGCTCGGCAAGTCCCAGTCCACGGACATTCTCAAGGATAGAGCGCCCACCAAATCCACCCTAGCGTGCATCATGTACACCAGCGGGAGCATGGGCGCCCCGAAAGGTGTGTGCATCAACCACGAGAACATCATCGCTTCCCTCGGCGGAGTCTATACGCTCGTCGGTCATCACTTCGCGGAAGATGATACCTACCTCGCTTACCTCCCTCTTGCGCATATTCTCGAATTCCTTGTTGAGTTGTCGCTCTTCTTTGTGGGCATGACGACGGGTTTTGGTCGTGTCAAAACGCTGACGGACACATCCGTGCGGAATTGCAAAGGTGATATCAGCACTTTCAAACCCAGCATCATGGTTGGTGTCCCGGCTGTTTGGGAGACTATTCGCAAAGGGATTGTCGGCAAGATCAACTCAGGCAGCGCGCTGAATAAGACTGTTTTTAATGCTTCCATCAGGGTGAAAAAGGCTCGCGTGCCCGTCCTCACTCAAGTCGTGGACAGCGTTGTTTTGAGCAAAGTCAGAGCAGCTACAGGCGGAAGGTTAAGGTTGGCACTTAGCGGAGGAGCAGCATTGAGTCACGAGACGCAGGAGTTTTTGACCCTCGCCTTGGTGACGATGTTACAGGGTATGTTTTGTCCTATTGCAAGTTGGCATGCATTGACTCGAGATCTTTCCAGGCTATGGGATGACCGAGTCGAGTGGCTGCTGTGCCATCCTACCCCCAGAGATCCTGGGATATGGCAATGTCGGACTCCCCGTGCCTGCTATCGAAGTCAAATTCATCGATGTTCCGGAGGCTGGGTATACATCCAAGAATAATCCACCACAAGGTGAAGTGTGCATCAGAGGCCCTGCTGTCACCAAGGGCTACTACAAGAGAGACGATCTGAACAATGACGAAACGATATTTACCAAGGACGGGTGGTTAAGGACGGGTGATGTGGGGCAGTGGAACGAGGACGGTACGATTTCGTTAATTGACCGCATCAAGAATCTGGTCAAGCTGCAAGGAGGAGAGGCAAGTTGACTACTCTTCTTCCTCGAATACTACTTTACATGCACGTCTCCTTTCAGTACATTGCCCTCGAGCGCCTGGAATCGATATACAAATCCTGCAATTACGTCGGAAACATCTGTGTACACGCAACGCCGGATGCTAAGCAGCCCATTGCCATCATGGTCCCGCACGAAGCTAACCTTCGACATGCCCTTCCAACTCATGCATTGACCTCCGGCATCGACAGTACTCTGTCCTTGGATGAGCTCTGCCAAAACCAGAAAGTGAAAGATTTGGTGCTCAAGGAATGCAATGCTATTGGGAAGAAGAATGCCTTCAAGGCAATGGAACTTCTCCAGGCGGTAGTTTTGACGCCAGACGAGTGGACGAGTGAGAGTGGATTGGTCACAGCCGCACAGAAGATCCAGAGATCCAAAATTGCAAATAAGTTCGCTGCAGAAATCAAGGTACGATGTTGGCTCCTTCCAAGAGTGAGCAGATAGACTGATGCATGGCCATAGGAGGCGTATGCCAATCAATAACCGAGATTGTTCATGGACACTATAAGCTTCTTGTTTCCCTTTTGATGTAATAATTCTTGTGACCTATAGGAAAGGTCATTGGAATTGGACGTTTTTCCTCAACAATACTTTGTATATATATATATTCTTCTACAGCCAATAAACATGGGTGCACGTGAGCATGACCTTCAGCTTGTCTAAAATCCGCCTGCCATCTGCCGCCACGGTCTGCCACTGCAGAAATGCGTGGTAAAAGACTACTTACTACGAAACAATAAGGTGGTGGCACCTTCACAACGGTGCATATAGTTCGTTTGTGAACTCAAATTGGAGGTCAACTAGGGCATACATAGGACAGCATCTTATCCGTTGGTGTCTGTCAACAACTCAGAGATGTGGTGAGCTCAATCTCAAACTGGGACGAGTCTTTTCTTGACAACAGCCGACCGTGACCATCCATCATGATCTGTCCGCTTTTCAGGTTCATGTATTTCAAGATATTTTTACCAATCTCTCTCACGTCAGTGCTTCAACGGTTCCGCCGGCCTTGTTTATTCAACCCAATCTCAAAAGGTGCCCATGATTGGACATGTCGTTAAAAATAATCGTCACAAAGGAACTTCTTGATGGACCTCAGAGTTGGTATTTTTGTTCCCACTCAACAACAATTTAAGCACGTCTCTGGTGAGATTTTTATTACAGAACCAACTCATTACTTTTCGTGTCTACAGCGTCATGATTTCAACGACGTCACCTGCCTCAAGCAATACATCCTCTGTGTCTCACGGGGGAGGTCAAAGCATCTACAGACCTCTTGGAACCGGACTCCTCGAGATTTCAGCGCTTACGGTACTCTTCGGTTCTAGCACGGCAACGCAGCTCACACTCGGTAATCGGGGTGCAGCTGGTCTTGCCTGGGTAGGCACGAGCATGTTCGGTTCCGTGTTCGCCTTAAAGGCATGCGTAGCAGCGTCAATACCTGGCTGGCTTCGTGAGACGATGGGGGTACGTAATGCTGTGGCCGATGCCGCGGTAGGATTGAGCTTGAACCTGTCGTCGGTGCATAATGATAGAGAAGATTTGGCTAGAAAGAGCTTGGGAGAGGCCGTGGGTGTGGTATGCGAGAGAAGTATTTATTGTGAAATTCCTTTTCGACAATGCATTGACTTCACATGTAGCCCAAGTACCAGTCCACTACGAAATTGAGTTCTACTTCTGACGTTGAACTTACCAAACGCGACGTCTACGCTTTTGATGAGTTCACCCTAAACCCACTCAATCCCATACCCCCTTCCTTCCCAGGTTTTAATAACCTTCCACTCTGCTACATTTTCGTTAGGGACCCTTATCATGTGGGGCCTATCACTCGCTACGATTGGATCGGACTTTCTTTCACTCTTGGCAAAGTCCTAGAGCTGTACGCATTGCATAACCTTGGTGCAGGACCACTGTCCTGGGTTAGTGGACTCAACTGGTTCTATTTTTTTCGCATCTGCGGCAATTCTCCAGTATTGGCGATTGTCAAGGGGTTATAAAAAAGATTTTGACTATGACGGACGGTTAGACATCATTTCTGGCCAGTTACCAACCAGCAAGAGGCCTGGTGGTAGTTTTCGTATCCTACTCGGCGCGCCCGCAAATTTCCGCAACCATTTACTCTGGCGGATCGTTTGGATGCTGGGTGCAGTGGTCTATTCTGGTTCACTCCTTTCATGTTACATCCTACTCCCTTCGCGCCCATCGAAGATGGTGTATGCGTGGCTGGGGTTTCAAGTCTTTTGGCTATTATGCGCATCATTATTCTTCCGTCTCGCAGAGGGGACAAATAAAATTGTCTACCCAATCCTCAAAGGCGAGCGGTGGGAGAAGCTCAGTTATGGTTTGAAGGAACGCGTTCTAGAACTCCTCGCTCTCTGCAAGTACCAGACACTTGTACATCCAAGAGGGAGTTATTCCTACTACGAGGACATCATGGAGCTGGGTTCCATACGGGAATTACTCGCTCTCTCTACGTTTACCCCTTGGAGTTGCATGCAGAGAAGAAGATCAGCTTGCGGGTTCGTGCTGTTATGGGCGACACTGTACTTGCGAGTACCTCTTGGTTCTGTGGCTCCAAGCTCACTGCTACGGATATGTACGACAGTTGTGTTATTTTCTTGGAAGTTTCACCTTCGTCATCTTCGGATATACAAGGCTCTATAACCAGACTCCTCGCTATTCCCGCATGTCGCCCCTTGTGCGCTTCTCGTGCAACAGCCCGCCCCGACATCGAAATCGGGCAGCATATCGTTGCCTGTGATCATCTCGAGATCCGCCAGTCTTCACCTAAAGGCCTTCCAAATCCGGGCATCAAGGACGTAGAGTGGTACATCTGGATTCCTGGCTCGAATGAGCGGTGGATCCAGATGCGTTCGACACAAATGAAATTGGTTGGACGTACACTGGACGCCGAGGTGATGACAAGCCATGAGGTCACGAAGAGATTGGGAGTTGGGGATTTGAATATTGATTTAGACAATGTGGAAATGGTTTGGGAGGCAGTAGAAGTGGCTAGAACCGTAGTAAGAAGTGTACAAGATTTGTTTGGGTAGCGAGATATGGTGTAGGCGTGGAGATTTTAGGCTTTCAACACTTACTCTCTGTCGACTTGTTTGACATTTATTTCGAAGTGCTTTCTCACGACGACGTTGTAACGGTCCAACAGCTCAGGTTGGCTGCTCTATCCTTTTGTGATCCTAGACCGAGGACACCGACTCGACGTTTGATGATCGCCAAGCTTCAAATAAAGGAAACCAGTGGTCGCGAATTTCGGTACCAACCACGACTCATCCAGATATGGAGTCAGTGAGCCCACTCTGCAGCCTTCGTAGATGCAATATTACCGCGGCAGGTCACACAAACACCCATCTTCGACTTCAAACATGGACACGAAAAGATGTACTATCCGGATCTACAAGAACCACGAACGAGTGGTTCACGAATTCGGATTCGGACGCTCTGTATCTGTCTATGGTGTTCCACGCCTTGTCCACGATCGAAGCATTCAATTTGCGAGGAAATACGCACGTAGTTAATCCGAAAGCAACTTAATGATCAAAGCCAGGTAGTTATAAAGCAGCAGGCAAGCATGATTCATTCACCAAGCTCAACGTCCCCTTGTTCACTAATCCCATAGCTAACGCTCCCTTTTCATCATGAAATTCTTTCGGTGGGCTTCCGCTACTGCTTTTATATCTCTCTTCGCCGTTTCCGGCGTCCAAGCGCTTACAGCCAAAGATGTTGCCACCTCCATCGACGGTTTAACCATGAAATCAGAAAGTTTGCAAAAGAAAGCCGCCAGCGTTACCTTTGTAAACTTCGCCTTCGTCGCTCCTGTGAGTCCAAGAGTCACAGTGTGTTACCCCGAAAGATTTGACTGAATCAAAGCGAGCAGGGAATCGCTCAAGACTTTGTTGGCATCGTCACCAGCATTAACGTAGTCATTTCAGTTCGTATTCCACACACTCAATTTATTATGTCAACTAACTACAAATTGTCGACATAGGTAGGACAGGCAAATCGGCGCGTCAAGTTTGGTGATGCCGATGCTCAAATAATCGTCAAGACCTTGACTACTGTATGATGCCCATGATTCGCTGGCCTTCATTTACTGATATATATCTTTCCCGTTCTTCTTTCCGCAGTTTGTGCACGTTCATCAAGCCCTTTTGAGCATTGTAAAGCTCCTCGCTTCTCCTATGAACATATCCCTTCGGCTGATAATGCCGAGAAATAACAGGTTATCAGTAAACATGGCATACTCGCTTTAGGACCGCTGGGTATTTTCACGGAACCCATCCGCCAAGCATTGGTTCAGCTTGAAGCGGCTGTTGATGTAAGGCATATTTTTTGTACTCCTCCACGCCCATCTCTAACGGACTTTTGATATCCAAAGTCATTTGCCTTCATACTTATCGGAATGATTCCGACCCGTGAGAAGGACGGGATGCAAGCAAAAAATATGCTTGATATCTCGATCGGGGGAGCTATCACGATATATTCTTGAAGCAGCTTGCACTCGGGATACCTACCGGTGTTCTCTACGAAATTGATAGATTCCAGTTGTATATAACTGTTCCCAGAAGAGCAGTTACATTAATTCCATCTCCCCTTCACCAAGTGTAGGGCCCTAAACAAATCAGTATCGTGGTCTGAATTTCAAGTTCAGTGTAATTTTGGAAATTTCCATTCGCGTCAAGTGCCCACTATACTATACAGTGAACTTAACTTATGACTCCAATCCAGGCATCTCATAGTCCATAGGAACATCCTTTCTCTCAAGCCAAGCTGCATCTTCAGTTCCCAAATCGACCCCCTTGCCACAATCCAGGCGTCTCTTTGACGGCAGCTCCTTCAAGTCCACTATCCCACAGCTAGCACCAGGCTCAGGTGCACTCCGCACGACAACATAATGCTCGCCATGCCACCCTACGAAATCCAACGATGGGAGAGCACTGGCAACGCTGCGTGCACTCGACATCCACTGTTCAGTGTGGATCAAAAAGTTCTTCTCCGTCATGAGGTTCGGTTTTGGTCGTTGCTTCGATGCGGAATGGAAATGGAGCAGTGATAGCGACCGGAACGCACTGAATGAACGGGCGTATTTGTTCTGCGGGGGATATTTCATTGTTGATTCGTATACATAGAACCAGCTGTGTAAAAAACTTACAAGAGGTTTGGTGGAAACGATACTTGCCAGATGAATAGCTGACATTTCTTTCGGAATGGCCGCTACAAGAGCATCCAGTGCTTCTTGATCCAGATTTTCGATCCTGACTCGCAACACCCTTAGACCAGTCAAATCGGGCAAGATGCCCAGCACCATATCCCAAGGACAGTTTCCTAAATCAAGTCTCTGCAACCTCTTCCTCTGCCGCAGAAACTGGGTTACCGACTGGAAAAGTTCCAGCTCATTGTCGTGACCGACGAGAACGAGCCGGAAGGCTTCCAGATACGGCAGAAACGTGTGCTTGCCGTCAATGATATGATCGCTCCCAAAGACAACTGCCGCAGAATTCGGTTCCTCGAATGTGCCATGCAATGTCAGGCTTTGCAGATTATGCGCGTGAGCGATCCGCACAAAGACTTTGTGCGAAATGCGGGTGTCTACGAGGTCGAGGTGCGTGAGATTTCCGATAGTGGCTGATTGGAAAGGGCTGTCCCAGGAATGGTGTCGTGCGAGGTATGCGCCGAGACAAAGATGTCGCAAGCTATTTTCGTTTACGTCAAGTACAGTACGAACTTCCCCCATATCGGCAAAACCGTCATCGTCTTCCGCTCGAAGAGTAAACTTTCGCAGTTCTCGAAAGGCACTGACGCCTTCTGCGTCGAAATGCCAACCACTGAAGGGGGAGGGAAAAACCATAAGCAACTCGAAAGTGAATATGTTTGTGGAATAAAGAAATTAAAATAAAACAAATAAGCGAAAGGCTTACACTAGACCTAGATTATGAAGATGCGAATGTGTCGCGAGGACGGCTTGGACCATGTCTACACGCATTTCTGGATAGCCGATCCATTCAAATTCACGCAAACCTTTAAATTCAGGCAACGCAGTGCGAAAAATCCCTTCAGGTAAAAGAAACTTCTTTCAGATATGGTTGTATACAACTTCAATTGCAACGTTAAAAATAACTTACGTGCCATGAGATCCAGCATGTCTCCTTCTTCATACGCCCAATGCAGTCTAAGACTTTTCACCCGGCCAGCAAAAGTAGGATCGGCTTTGACTCTTTCAAGGACATCCATGCTCCTGTTCAGATTATCCTGATCGTCGCCAAAGTACAGGTCCACGGTGTGAAATATCAAGCGTACGGCGATTTCCCTGTGGAAAGCAGACACGAAAAGCCAAGTGCGGAGATGATAGCGGGGGATATTCCTGGCGATTCTTTCCCATACTTCCGGTGGTGCTCGCTGCGACGCAGGCGCAGAGACGAATCGTGCCTACAATTGTTATTGTTATTGTTATTATGGGCAGTTGCTTGTGATAGATAGATAGCAAACCAGTTTATCCCGCCGTAGATGGGTTTGTAGCTCCCGATTTGAAGGATCGATGTGTAAGACAGTTTGAATGTCTATGCATACGACTAAGAGAGCCACGCGTGATGGTGCTGATCCTATACCGACCTTGCTTTGCTTTCATCAGTAAATCATCGCCAGCTCGTTTCCTGGCATTCCCCCGAGCTAGTAACGCTCTCGCAACGTCCGCCTTGGGAAGATTGGGTGTGCGTAGATAAACTTCAAGATACTTTTCGACGTCGACTCCATACCTACATGTATCAATCACACGATCACATCAGGTGAAGCCGTGAAAGAGGTAAAGAGAAGAAAGAAAACGTACTGTCCGGAATGGATCAAAGCTAGAGAAGTGTCCAAAAGGAAGTTGGCTTTGTGGGACTGGGACAGTGACTGTACGGCTTTGATGACAGTGGATGTGAGCTCGTCTTGAGAACTTGAAGGTTCATCATGATTGCCAGCGCCAGTCATGGATCTAGAGTCCGAGCGCCTGGGCAGGTGTAATCCCGTACAAGAGTTTCAAACAAAAGAATATTTCCGCAGCTCTGCAATCGACTCAAGTTCGTCTCGACACCCTACAACAACAACAAAATCTCATGGCACCGTCTGTGCCCCCTGGAGGTCTGCCCAAATTTACATATTTAAATAAACCTATGTAAGTAATACACGTACAGAGCCTCGCCCGTCGCCCAAACCTCAACCGCTGGGTGGCAACATCCCCATGATCGTCCTCGTCACCACATGTACATGTTGCGTTCTGTTCATTCTTTGGAGGAGAGCCAATGCCATACGCTCAGTCGTAGCTCATCAGTTCGTACTCGCCCTCCACCCCCCACCCATTTTGTCAGGAACGGGGAACTGACCAAAAGACAAACAGACTTAGAACGTGGAGGAGTGGGGAAGGAGGTATCCGCTTGAGCGAAGATGAGAGTCCGCCGGCCAGGGAGTTTCTGGAGGACGATGAGTTTGACGAGGATAACGAGGAGTTGTACCAGAATGATGGTGACGAGGTGTTGGCGCTACCAGTGAGAGGCCCGGGGACGGGAGTCTGGTAGCAGTAAACTATCAGAGCGATATGTTATATTATTTTCCTCCGCTCTCCAAGTTGCAAATAATTTATTTGATACCCTTCCAACGTGATGGTGAAACGGGGTTTTCAACAGAGTACGTGCAAATACAACGAGTTATGAAAGCGCTTCCCATACCCCCAGTCCAGCGAAAAAGGAGCCTAGCCCAACCAACAAGCCCACATACGCAGATGTATGCACACCGATACGCGGAAGAACCAACGGCGTGTGCAGGAAAGAGAGGAACAAATGCAGTGCGACTACGATGGGGAACGTTATGTAAAAGGAGTGGTTCGTGGAATGGTGCTTTTCAAAATGGGTTTCGTGTAGTAGATGAGATCTCGGCGAGTCTGAAAGTGATATGGAAGCGTGGAGATATGATGCCGAGAGCAGAAGGGTAAGACCTAGTGAAAGAATGATAGAGTCGAGACGGAGGAGACAGGAGATGAAGACAGGTATCCTCTAAAAACGCAGGGAAGCAGGACGTGAGGAGAAATAGACCTAAATATTAGATTAACGTACAATGAAGGGTATTCCGTATACCTCCTCCAGCTCCTCTCTTGCTTTCAGCACCATCAAATAGTCAAGATCACGGTCGACTTCTACTCCAAGAGCACCGTCAAACAGGGACTGCTTTGACATAGGCCGGATGCCATTACTCTGGGGGTTGTCAATACGACTCTTGGTTTCTGGCAATCTTGGCTGTTTGCCCTTGCCTTCGCAACGTGCAGTCGGCGGCAAGTTCGATCCGTCGATTATTCCAATGGTAGGAGACATTGCGACATGATGCGGGCTCCCCTCGACCACAAATTCCTCATCCTTCCCCTTTGGCACCAACACATCACGGTAAAGAGAAATTTGTTCGTACCCTTGTGAAATTCCCACGACGACCTCTGCGAAACTCCAACCCAGAGCAACCCACCAAACACGACGAAAGGAAGGGTCATGCCAGGTAGGGTGAGCATAGACCATATGTTGGCGGAGAAGCAGAAGGGGGAAAGCGGCAAGACGGAGAAGGTTATGCAACATTACATGAAAGAGAGTCGAAAGCAAGACAGCAGGTGTAGGCGATGATGCAAAGAAGAAGAAAAAGGAGTGCAGTGGGACGCGGAGCAGATGGGAAAGGGACCAGAAAGAAGCCGATGCGAGAAGTTCGGGCAGAGGGAAGGGGAAGTATTTTGGATAGGGATAAGAGTCTGGAAGTTGGAGAGGAAATGCGAAGACTTGAAGTAATATGAGAAGTGCGAATGCAAGTGCAGAAGTGAGCGGGACAAGTGTGTACAGGGCAGTGATTCGAAAGTATGATCCTGTATTGGGCGATGAATTGAGTTCTGGGTGGGTTGCGCTAAGCTTATAAGTTGAATGTCACCTCTGTACAACCCTTGTTTCTCCAATTCCCACTCATCGTCATCATCGTCGTCGTGCAGAGAACCTTGCCCATCATCAGCAGCAGGGGTTTCCTCCTCGAGCACTTTTGACAGACTATCCCTCCGCACTATTGAGGAACCCATGGAGCTCGAGCCTTCGCCAATGTGTGTGGACCCATATAACTGGGTTGGGGTAGGTTCTGAGAGTGAGAGCGGCGAAGTGATGTCAAGGTGAAGAATCGGTCTGTACTCGTCCGGATCCTCATAGTCGGGCAAGGTTGGCACTTTTGCATTGGGAGATCTCCACCTTTTCCAGGGGGCAGCAGTGGCTAGCGTATACGTAGCGTTCACTCCCATCGCAGGCAACAGCAAGGGGATTGGGGTGTTATACACCACATTTGACTGATGTGACCACAGAGATCACGAGTGCAAGGAAAATCAATTCTGACACTAAAGGTACCGGACTCTAAGCTCTAAGCTTTAACACCATTTGGAAAGACTAATCTAAAGAAATTCCAGTCAATCAATGGACGAAAGAGAGAAATAGGAGAAAAGATGCGGAGAATCAGGTTTTCGATGCATCTCAACACACACTCGTGCCCACCTCACATTGTACACCGAGAGGCTTTGTATGGGCAGAGCGTATCTGTCCGCCCATCGATGGGATTTCATCAAGACAAAAGAAGGGTGCGAGGTTGGCGAGAAAACGTAAGAACCCACCGGTGTAATGAGAGAACGTGTGATGAACCTGTAGAATAAGCGAGTAAGCATCAGGTTTTGCCCAAAGTTGTCAAGGGAATAAAATGAAGGCTTCAGACAAGGCTGAATCTATAGTTTTGTCCACAGTTTGAGTTCGGAATGTGGTAAAGTATGGTTTGTGTAAATCATCACTGCACGGCCGAAAGCGAGGTGGATTCGGGAACACTCACAACGCTCAAGCTTGGGACCACGTAAAAAGGACACGTTCCGTCGTTTCAAACGTTTGCCAGCGAACGTTCAAGTCCAAAGTAAACGTTCCCGACAAACAATGGTTCATAAAAGTTCATAAAAAAAAGTTTGATTCAAACTGCGACACGGCGAAGACCGAAGGAAGTTGCTGGTCTGTTCTACGCGGAGCCACCATAATAAGATCAGTATGTGACCAGCTCATTGATTTCGAGCTTCAATATGCAATCACTACTTCGCTGGGGCGTCGAGAACTCTACAAATGACGGTCCTCATCAACCACCCCGACCGCGGCAGGACCTGGACCCTGCTATCATTGACCATATTTTGGGCAAGCCGGATGCGGTATTGATGAAGGATGCTTTGGCCATTGCCGTCGATCACGAACGGGGAGACGACGAGAGGGTGGAAGCACTGGATAATTTGGAGATGGTTAGTCCATATTCAACAGCCCACGGCAATTTACCAGAACGCACACCTCCATGCAGTTAATTGAGAATATCGATAACGCCAATGGCAAGTTCTTTAGATTTCTTTCTGGTGAACCAACTATATTCAATTATGATGCATTGCAGACCTCGAAAAACTCAACATGTGGAAACCTCTTCAAGATTTATTGACGTCCCCGTCCGTCTCCGATGCTATTAAAATGCAAACGCTTTGGGTTATCGGAACCGCCATTCAAAATAATCCTTCTGCCCAGAATGCTGCAAGTCCTTTTCTTCTCGTTATCTCGATGCCCACTGTCTTTGCTGAAGCACGCCACGCCTTCTAGTACCTATCTATTTCACCCCTAGCCGGCCTCCTCGTTCTCTTGTCTCCCTCGAATTCCCATCAAACAAGATCCAAGGCTGTTTACGCGCTTTCTGGTCTCCTGAAGCATAACTCCACTGCTGTAGAAGCGTTCAGCGCTGCAGATGGCTGGGCTTGTCTTCGCAATGCTATCGAAGGTCTGCTATTTTTGATGCCTTCATACCAAAACCAAAACCAAAACGGACCTGTTTCTTCCTCCTTAGATTCAGATATTACTGTCAGGCGAAAAGCAGTATTTTTAATCAACAGTCTCCTAATCCAAACGTCACCGGATGAGGGCCAGTCATCAGACAGTAGACAGCGTGGCATACATGCCCCATCTAATGTGCACGCCAACTCTCATGCTTCAATGCTTTCTGACCCTAGCTCCACGGAGACATCTTCTGCCACTCTCAAAGCTCTTCGTGAACAGGGACTGCTAAGTGCACTGGTTTCCTCGCTCACTACGCCTATTCCGCATGGTGCAGATGGTGAGAGCGAACGGGATATCGATTTAGAGGAAAAAATACTCCGGTTCGTGCTGTTGCATTAACCGGAATCCACCGAATAAATTTGTGTTTGCTTTGCTTCAGGTTGCTGCAAACCTATTCAATGGCATGCGGTGGCCAGTTTTTGCCCGAGGAGAAGCGGCAGCTTCGAAGATTCCTTGATGAACCGAGTAACAATACCGCCAGCGATCAGGCCATTCTGGGCGAGAAGTGGGGAATGAGTTCTGAGGAGATGAATGGATTGAAGCTTGCTTGTTCGTGAATGGCGTCTTCTTTGAAAGTAATAATATACAGAATTATGGCTTCTTCTCATCACGCCTAATATATCTGCTGATTCGGCTCATATTTTTGACAGTTTTCCTTTGGAACCTTGTCTCCGGGTCGTATCAGAAAGTTTATGCCAACGTACAGTATCAATAAGGGTGCGTCTTCCTGTGCCCACGAACTCCGGCATTTTTGCCTTTGGCTTGGCGCAACCAAAAAAGTACCATTTTAACCCAATGAAGTCGCCGAACTTGTATCTTTTGTCTCTTGTCAACGCTTCTTTTTTTTGAGTTTTGTGATCTTCTGCTGGAACCATCCTAACATCTTATGGTAATGCAGGCCGAGAATGAAGGCTTCGAATTGTGAGTAACCAGACTGACTTTCTTTCGTAGAATACTCAGGAACTTGACCATTCGGGAATACAGTTGCCAGTGTCTTTAACACGGTACCGTAGCCTTTAAAGACATCGATTTCTATGGCTTCTGGGATCCACACAGTCATGCATTATTTGAGTATCCTTGAAGTGAGGCTGATGATCATTGGGGCTAGCTTCGTAAATATATTTTTATTCATCACAGTTATCTCCCCCCTTGCTCATTCAAGTTCCATTTCTTGCCACTAGGCATCCTACTTGCTATTCAAGAAATTTGAACCCAACAACTCTTTGTTTTTAGGGATCTTACTCGCTTTTATTCCTGGCCTTCTGAGCATTCACCTCGGCACACATGTCACCACTACACTCGGAGCGGCGGGAGTTGCATTTTCTGCCTATTTTTCAATTATACTTCTGTGCACCACTCTGTATCGTCTGTCTCCTTTCCATCCCTTGGCCAGATATCCCGGACCGCTTCTGAACAGGATTTCTAAATTCCGGATGGTCTGGATCGTGTCTCAAGGAAAGCAGCATCTGTATCACAAGAAACTGCACGATCGTTATGGCGATGTGGTCAGAATTGGTGGGTCTTTCTCTTTTGGCCGTTCACCCCCCTTTAAGCGCTCACCGGTATTCACTCGTGTTTATTAGGTCCGAATGAGTTGTCGTTCTGCACTGTAGACGCAGTTCAGCCTTTGTTAGGGCAAAATGGCTTACCCAAGGGTCCTTGTGAGTGTATCCCCCCCCTTCCTTCCTTTCTCGCCTCGTTGTGGCATCCAGCTATACTTTTGTAAAACTGCGGCAGATTGGGATGGACGTGGTGGAAAAGAAGCAATCCCTTCTCTCATCGCTACTCGCGACCCGATCGAGCACGCTAAACGACGAAAACCTTGGATCAGAGGATTCAGGACTACAGCGTTAAAGGACTACGAGGAAATCGTAATCGCTTCATGCCGGGATTTGGTCCACGCACTCGCCAAACGACAGGGAGAGGTCTTGGATATCGCTGCATGGATGAACTTCTTCTCGTTAGTTCCTTTGTTTTTGTTCGTTCTCATGAAGTTGACAGACATCCCTTGTAAACCGTTTTCCTCGACAGTTGTGATACCATGGGCGCTTTGGTGTAAGCGGGAGTTTTATCTTTGGACGGGTGGACGGATACTCTGACAATATGTCAGATTCGGTCATGATTTCGGTCTAATGCAAGAGGGGGGTGATTCCAAAGGCCTCTGGCGCATTCTAGAGGGTCAACTGGTGTATGAAATAAATTCTTCTTCTCTTTGGCTTTTTCCTACTATACTGTTTTCTTAGGTTCATGGCAGTTGTTGGCCAAATCCCGTGGGCCTTCCGTTTCTTAACTCAGCTACCCGGATCAGGAGCGACCTCCAGGCGCATTTTGGAATTCGGTCGAAATAATGTACAGAGCAGAATCCAAAGAGGCTCTACGAGGCGAGATCTTTTCTTTCACCTCGTGAGTAGTGCGTCCTGTGGCTATCCATCCTCCAATACCACGGGATCACCCTTGTTGATTGATACCCCAGATGGATGAAGATGATCCGCAGCCTGAAGGACATCCCATACGCCACGTGGTTGCCGATGGGATACTGGCCGTCATTGCCGGTTCTGACACCACCGCTGGGACGCTCGCAGGTCTGTGGCACTACTTGCTGCGCTACCCCTCATGCTGCGTCCGGCTTCAAGCCGAAATTGATACATTTTCACCGGCACTCAGGCAAGACCCGCTTGACCTGTCGAAGCTGGCGCACATGCCATATCTGAATGCCTGCCTGTAAGTGGGAATATTCATGGAACATTTCGGCTCCAAATAATTATTCAACTTTATCGCAAGCAACGAAGCTATGCGTCTTTTGCCTCCAGTGTTGAGTGGTGCACAAAGATCGGGGTCTCCAGGGAACGGTGGTACGTTCGTAGGATCACAGTAAATACATGTAATACTGTTCAACCCTCCTACATTCATCACCCAACATGTTGAATCTTATCAGCTTCATCCCCGAATGCATGCAAGCTCTCGTTCATACCTACTCGCTCCACCGAGATCCACGATATTTCTCTCCTTTTCCTAACATGTTTTGGCCTGACCGCTGGCTCGCTTCCCCGTTTCGCCAATATCCAGTGGGGTCCAACGCGGAAACGGACCCAGTGGCGCTCGACCCGTCGGCGTTTATTCCTTTCTCGATTGGCCCGACAAGCTGTGCTGGGAAGAATCTGGCACTCATGGAGCTGCGTGCTGTTGTGTGCTACATCCTTCAACAGTTTGATATAAGCGTTGCGAAGGAGTTTGGCCTGGATTCTTGGGAGGATAGCGTGCACGACTTTTTTGTGATGAAGACAGGGACTCTGCCTGTCGTTCTTGGGCCTCGGCGCTGAAGATTTGCTGTAGTAGATGCGAGCTACTGTGTTTGATGACCGGGTCATCCAAGTGGGACAGTCTACTACGGACTAGTGTACTAAATCATGAAGAAATCCAGAAGTTGCTACTTGGCAACTGACAGACATCAAGTCAGTCTGGATTCGGCAGACATTTAAGACATAATAAAGATATATTTTAAGCTTCTGAAATCCAAGAGTTTACAGTAATTTACTTGATGCTGCGGGTGAGATTCTGCTGTGAACCGCCTTGATAATGTACAATGGAAGGGCACTGATGGCAACAATTACTGCAACTTTCCAGGCGTATGCAAGAGTGGCGACAAATGATAGGTCTGTCCCGACAAATGAGAACAATTGAGGAAAGTGGGCTGAGGACGTACCAAAATATTCCGGTAAAAATGCAATACTAATGACGTAGAAGAATAGTGTAAGAATTTCAGAGACTACCATATACAAATGCCTGCATTATGGTTGAATAACAATAAAAAGATTGTATATGTGTATTATACTCACCATGTTGTGATCTCCAAAGCAACCATAATGAGTTCGTTGAGGACCAGCGAAGTAAATGAAATTGACACAATGTGCAAAAATTCATTTTCAAAAAGCACCAGTGACATGATCATAATGGCAGCACCTAAACAACTTCTACTCAGGGGCAGCAATTCACTTTGAATAACTGAAATATACCTTGATACAAACTAATCATGAGCCACTGGAAGAATGTCTTGTATGATAGAGCTCGACCCTAAGTGGCCGATCATGCGATGACAATGTAATGAATTAAGAATTTTCCTCACCTTCGTCAATTCCTTATACAACTCGGGGTATAATAGAGCTAAGTCCTCGTTGACATCGCGGTCTAGAACCAATGAAAAAACGGGAGCCATAGTATAAATTGTGGCATATCCAACCATCAGCCACCCTTGGTACAGAGCTATCGGGGCAAAATAGAATATGGCAGAGAAAACCGCCTGCATTATTGAAATTATTAGCCCCCTATGAATGACGAATTGCGCTAGTTTGGCTGAACGTCGATAAGAGTTGCGACCATGCCATAGGAGAAGCTTTGTCAGAAAGCTGAACTGTGTGACGGAGAAATCAGCAGCCAAGGAAGCTTGTTTGCCTTCCTTGCCTACAATGCCCACGCCTGATATCGAAGTGAGAACCAGTTGATCCAGATACAGGATGATAGCATACCAACGTCTGCTGCCTGGATCATACTAACATCGTTTCCGCCATCTCCTATGCAACACACTCTCTTCCTAGTATGTTTGCGAATGAGGCGTGCCACGTCGGCCTTTTGGGTTGGCGAACATCGACATGCAACAACTGCAGAGAGCTTGGTAGCAATCTCAACAAATTCATTTTTGAAAAGATTGAGACATAGCTGTTCGTAGGAAAGTTACAACAACCTCATATAGTCAATGACCAAGACGAACTTGCAGGGAATCACCATCAATTACTAAACAGCAATCGAGTTTAGATTGCAGAAATTCCAGTTCGTGACGAACTTGGTCAGCAGTCTTCACTGTAACTCTAACGTTAGTCTCTGACACCATCCTAATAGGATGAGACGCACGTTTGGCCACTTCACGGATATATTGATTCCGTGCAACCAGTTTGGTTGAGATAGCAATACACCGTGCTGTTTCAATCTTATCTCCTGTGAGCATCCAGATTTTGATCCCAGCGTTTCGCAAAATCTCCAATGTGGATTTAACCTCATCTTGGAGTTTATCCTCCACGCCAGTCAGGCCCAATAGCTCGAGATCTCGCTCCAGATACTCCGTTACGACATCGGACATAGCTTCATTTCGTCCTTCAAGGCTAACGCTCGCTTGATGGTGGCGATCCTTGAATTCTGCATAGAATTGTGCACTGAGTCGTTTACGCGCCATCACGAGCGTCCTCAGTCCTTCCCGTGCCATGTTAGCTGATTCCTCCTCCAACCAGTCGTTCCGCTGGACGATCTTCGCCATGATAACATCCGCTCCTTTTTGTAGAAACGTAATTTCGCCCGACTGCGTATCACGAACGATAATGCCCATTCGTTTCGATTCCGATGTGAAGGGAAAGATATCTAACACATCGAACTTGATACGAGCACCGGAGGGCGTCTGTAGTTCCATGCTGGTGCGATCGCGGAAGACGAGCGTAAGGCCGATGGATTCTGTCCATTTGACGATGGCGACCTCATCAGGCGATGAAGCTTGGTAGGTGATCGATCCATCATCATTTCTCACGGGGGTAACCTATGCAAGTGAACGAGAGGTGGTTGCTTGACTTCAAGAAAGACATACGTTGTGACACAACGCGAGACTCAATACGACATCGTGAACACGGGAAGACATGTCCCTGCGTCCTCGGGTCGCAAGTTGCACTCCTGTGGCTGTGGATCCGAGTCTTTTATGACCTACTTTTGGCATGAGCGAAAACAAGTCAGAGCATGACGATTTGCTTACTTTTTTCCATCGTGGTACCGAAAGCCATAGCTAGTTGATGAGAGACCTCATCCATCGAATCAAAACCATATGACATGGTTCCCATGTGAAGCTTCTTCATCTCCATTTCTGCCAAAAGCATTTGAACATCCAGATATTAACAAATGCCAGATACGAGTGTCATACCGTTCTGCGTAAGTGTCCCTGTCTTGTCACTCAAGAGGTATTCGATACGTCCAAGCTCCTCAGGAAGTGTGCTGGTGCGTACGATCGTGTTAGGAATCTCATTGTCATTCATGATTTGCTGGGCATATACGGTCTTTCCCATATCCAAGTTGATACGCAAGCTGTATTCCTAGTCAAGATTAACGAATGTGCCTTGAATGCGCTTTGACATGCCTTATAGGGATAATGGAAGAGAAGAGAATCAGAAATCGGAAGATATAAATGTACAACCCGCGGAACCCGTTCAGCGCGACCAGAACAAAGGATAAGGCAAATGTGACGAGGCAAAGAATCTATGAAATAGTCGACCGATGTCTGAGGGTTATGTACCTTTGAGGAACTCACCTTCGCGAGGTTGTTAATCTGTAGATCCAACAATCCAACTTTAGTTCCAGGATGACTTGTGTTCATTACCGCTCGTGTTTCTGAACCTGTGTATATCACGAAGCCAATAGCAGACCCAGCAGCAAGCACGGTGTTTGACCATAATACGTTTTCGGCGGTAAGTGGTTCGGCTGTTGGGACAGGCAGCATAGGAACTTCATTTTCGGGATTTGGAGTTGAGGCTGGGGGAGAGTTGATCGTGAATGTGCCAACGAAGGTGTTGATATCCTTGATTGGGCTGTCCGCTATTGAATTTATGACCGGTGTATCGATAAAGAGAAAGAACTCCGAGAATTACTATATGCTTACCGTAAACCTCGGCATCCAAGCTCAATAAATGAGTCTCAGACGGTAGCTTCTGGCACATCGGTACGGCCACACGTAGTTTCCAGTCAGTCTCGCCGTCCAATTGGTCTGTGCGTATAAAGCATGTTCCAGATGTATCAGACGTACGGAGAAGTACAACATCCGCAGGCACACGCTGATTCTTTTCCAAGTTAATGAGATCGCCGACTCGCAGCGAGGAAGAAGGAACTGAACGTGTGTTAAGCCTATCGATGGCATAGTTTTGTCGGGAGGGAGGACCGTCTGAGTGTCGAAACACAAGGTACTTCTGAGAGTTTGCCTCGCGGTCACGAAGATACCGTTTGTAATCATCGTAAGCCTCCTTTCCCATAGTAACGGAGAGAACGAACACGAGAGGTGCAACGTAGGTTGCAATAAAACCTGACGAGAATCATTAGATTACTATATCGTAGTCAGCATTGGTACGAACCAATCCTGAGCGCAGGTATAAATTGTGAAAGTGCAACCAACAGAAAGTAAAGGTTGAAAAACATCTTGAATTGTTGGTAGAAAACGATGGGCAGGAATGTGAATGCATTATATTTTTGGTTCCGCACTATATTTGGCGGGAAGCGGCTTTGGAGTTTATCTATGTGGTAAATGAGGCCAACACGGTACAAATTTCCTAAAAGTACACACCTGGTGGCCAGAAGGAAATGGTCCGGGAGTTGCCTGTGGTTGCAAAATGAACCTTGGATGGTGACCGGGATGGCTACTGAGTTTTGAGAATAGTAGAAGACGAATTTCAAGGAAAGAGCCTACCCGCGAGATTTCTCGTACCCTCTCAACCTCAACGTCATCGCCAACTAGTTCATGGTTAAACTGGTCATCCCCCAGTAGTGTAGTCTGTTCTTCTGGGTCATCCAAATACCTCTCCTTCCGTTTCCCCTTCCAAAGAGATCTTCTGGCAGACGTAGACGAAACTGCTGCTGTCACTGCTGGAGTCATACTAGCCTCAACTCTGTTGGCAGTGCCCTCGGCGATCCTGCTGATGGGTGTGTAACCTTTAGCCTTATTTCGTCGAATGGAATGGAGTGGGATATCAGACATAGGCGTTCAGATACACTAGCCTTCCGTGAACAGTCTGGCGGTGGTTATGTAGGACTTCTGCTCAATTTGAACGCTTATTTACAGCTTTCATTGAGGCTAGGGTTGACGATTACTAATCAGCCATGTGAACCTACCCTTTAAACTTTAAAGTCGAAACTATATTATAAACAGCACTTTCTCCCGAAACATTAACCTTCATCAAGAACTCACTGGGAGTCAGCAGGGTTGCAAATCAACTGGTAAACTGACCTGAATAAGGGCCAAACGAAATCTGGCTAAGGTTGATCATCACCGATACAGGTTAAATTTCATCCTAATCTAGGTTTCCAAATTTAAGCTACCCTCCGACGCTGGCACGTGACATTTTTCCACGAATTTTTTATTTTATTTTACATTTTATTTTATTCTACGCTATGGTCTATGCAGGCCACAAATAATAGTATAGCATAAGTGTTTACACATAAGCACCACAGTAACGAATCAAGAACATGCTTCAAGTATTTACTTCAGAAGCTGTTCAACGACCTTGTTTGGTAGAACATTGCATTTACCGTTGAACTTTCCCATGTGTTCGGTGCAGTGCCCCTTGTTCCGTTTACACGCCTTTCACGACTCAAGCAGTTCCTCGCCAAATGGAGGAAAGATGCCCCTTCACGCTCCAAAGTATTCAGCATCCTGTGGTCATTGAATTGAATCTGATATTCCAACCCATTGCAGAAGTCTTGGATGAGTCAGATATGGTGAGTAAGCTGCTCCTTGACTGTTTGTCGGCTTATGGGATCTGCTGCAGTGTTGACAAGTTCATTATCCGAATCCTCTGGCCCTGAATCATCCCTTTGGTCATCCACTGGCACCTGTGCAATGGATTCCAAGACACTGGTTGTCACCATCACTGTGGAGGCACTGAGAGGCATCAAACTTCGGTGAGTCCAAAATGGTGTTGTCCGATTACGAGTAGCTTCAAGAAAGAAGACAGGGTGAACAGGGTGGACTGCTTGCACCAGGTGCTTGCAGACAAGAAATCGGCTCTTCACCATATCGGGGCAGGTACACACCCACCATGAAGGATCGGGTCGATATTTAGAATTCAATGGAGAAGTTATGGCCGTTTTTTCAGCTCGTTTCCATGAACGCTTAAATTCTTTGCGCCAGGATGAAAGCTCACGATATCTTCCATTATCATTCAGCAACCTGTCCAGTTTATGGTAGTATGTTGGAGCAAGTTTTGTAACAAGAACCCAAACAAGTAAGTCGAGTCGGGGTTTGTGAAAATGGTACAGAAAATCTTTTTTTATGTGTCGCCAGCTGAAAACACAGTTAGTGTTACACATTTTACTAGTTGTCATCCTTGGTCACTCACTGACTCTCCAGGATCATAGTCGTTTTCAATCGAGGTATCTCCACATGATCTGATCGAGCCCAAAGGACCCACCGGTCACATTGGTACCAGTTCTCCCATAGGTATGCCCACACTTCATGCAAATTGTGGCAGACACAAAACTCGTAAATTTGTTTGACAGCCCATTCACGAATACCGGCAGAGCTGGGATGAGAATAGCCGGGAATTAATGGATGAGCGCATAGGTGATACTCCATCATGTCAACAATATCTTCTCGGTGTTCAAGTGGGCAGAATATGTGTCACCCATTGTCATCTGCGTCTTCTTGCTGCAATGGTCTTGCTGGTAGCCTAAGGATTATTTTGGGCAGTGGGCTGTTGCTTGGAGAGTGATAACCTTGTCCCATAAGACTTTATTTGACATTTCGCCTGTGTTGGAAGTTGGAAATGGGTTCAGTGGGGTTGTTGGAGGGACATTTGGCAGGCGGAGAAGTAGTGTATTTGGCCCATGTATATTTTCCTTCTCATTTGTGATAATCCCAGGCCCAACAACTCGGAGCAAAGCGTGATCTTGACTACGTAGCTCCTCAGTATCTGTGGGATCACTTTGGCCCTCAGGTTTAAAGTTCACATCTATGAATCTAAATTCTTCTTTGGCCCGTGTTGTGTTATAAGGTGAGGTTGAAAGTTTGTCTTTGGACAGTCGTTCTCGAACAGCCTTCCGCAGGTGCCAACAACACAGTTGGATCTTTGCTGACCAGACGGTTCTTGCCATTCTGATTTCAGCCATGTTCTTGTCAGTATGAACAAATTTTGGGTTAACGCTGTGATGCGTAGTTCAGGTCTAGCTCCGAAAGGGGATACTAGATAGAGGTCAGCGTAATAGTGACAAGGGCGTCGTCAGTAATGTCTAGTCAAGGAGGATAGAAATCCAAGGATAAATAGAAATAAGGAGATAGTTTCCGGTGAAGTCCGGGGTTTATCCGACGTAATCTGACGTCAGGTTTCAACTCGGTGAAGGTAACGGTGAGGAGATGAGGCGGGAACGACAGGAAACGATATAAGAGGATACGGATTTGTGATTGTGGAAGTGGGTACAAGTCTAAGGGAAACTACGAGGGATTGATTCTAGGGTTCTGGGTATCTACTTATTACGAGTATGCGGGAGTCCTCTTTATACTACTGTGGGGTTGGTCGGGTTGTGTATTGGGCTTGGTGGGCAGGGGGTTCCGAGGGCAGAGGGTTCTGAGGGCAGAGGGTTCCGACGTATATTGGTGCCATTGTGATCAGTAAGAGAGGGGCTCGGGATTCGGGTCCGGGTTTGAGTGTGGACTTGTCCGGAATTGACGTGTGATTGCTGTCGGTTTAGGATAGAGTGCGCCGGATTAGGATGGAGTGATGGACGGGTTCGTGGACGAGTAGTAAAGTGTGTCTTTTGGTGGGATTCCGTGGCCACAGAGGTTGTACCCTCTACAATGCTGTACTGCTTTCGCAAGCATTCTGCCCATCGTTGCAGTGCAATCTTCCTCTTGCCTATATCAATGGCTGTTGCTGTTGACAACAGACAATAAGATAACGGAAAGCCAGCATTATCATACTCTGCCATAATGCTGTATAGTTCGAGATGCTTTGAATTTGTGTTATCTTATGCTGATGTCAATACCTGGTGGATATAGTTTCAGAATATGAATATACACACATGTCGCATCCAGCCCAATCTCTACAATTTTTCCTTGCAATGGCTCAGCAATTTTTTGCATTCCCCAACACAATTGATCAACTCCCTCAGCGACATCAACGTCAAAGAGATCAATCTCTGACCTGAAATCCTGAAGGAGGAGCTTAGCGGATGGAAGCTGCATTTTATCTCGTTTCCAAAGTGTCTCGCTCATTTCCGTCCATGCAGAATGAATCTGATTTGATGTAACACTGGGATATAATGCTCGGATCTTGTTTGCTAATTGATTTGGAGTTGTCCATTCCAGGTCACTTTGAATGATCTGTCGAGCCTGTAGTGGGATCCCGACATCATAGTATGGTATGTGCGCTTCATGGTGATCAAGTCTGATTGTGACTCTGGCTGATGCTCCTGCAGTGCGATGTAGAGGATACAACTCACATGGCTTCCGAATCCACCTCGAAACACACATAACAGCTTGTCCGACGCACTACATCCCAATCCACTCTAGGCTGAAACCTGACCCCTCTCTGTCCGATCAGAAAGCACCTGAAATACACCTCAGAATCACATGCGAAGACACCCGGTACCCTACGTGCACCAACACCCTCTGCCCACCAACTTGTTTTTCCTTACAATTTCAATTCCGCCTCTCCAACCCGATATACTTCCCGATATAGATCTATCCCGAGATGACCCACAGATTTATGCCTCTTCACGGTGATCGTTCGGCTCCGACATTTGATGGCAACGAACGTGACCTCCCCTGCTTCTTTGATGAAATTGACACACTCGGTGACAACTGCAGATTATCGGACAGTTTGAAAATTCGCTACACACTCTGGTATCTCAACAACGATGACTACGAACTTTGGTCTTGCATTCCCGCTGAATCACAATCCGACTTCATGGCATTCCAACACGAAGTGTACAGTTTCTATCCTGGTGCGATGGACAACATACAATATACTATCGCAGATCTTGATCAGCTTACAAGGCGACACTCGGGTTATGGTATTGAGAACCAATCAGATCTAGGACAATATTTCTGGGACTTCACACGCATTTCTGGAGTTCTATATGACAACGGCCACATTTTGGATACCCAACGGGATACCTATTTTGTGAACGGATTCGACTCGGACATTCGTCTATGTATCGAAGAATGACTCCACTATCTTCTTCCCAACCATTACCATGATGATCCATATCCACTCAACAACTTCCACAATGCTGCGAAATTCCTTCTGTCCGATTATGGTTCTGTCCCCACAACCGAGAAGGCTCCTGCACCTGTCGAACCAATATTGCATGTAAATCCAAGTCCGCCGTCAATTCCGCCACTTGCCATTAAACCCCCACACATTCATTCCATTTCCGGCCCCATGTACATTCTGCACCCATCCCTGCCTATTGCCGCATATCCAACACCACCAAAACCCATTTATAACGTTACACCTACCCCGCCACCATCAGAACGCAATTTATCTGACAAGGAGATTGAGTGTTTGGAAGAGAAAATAGCAGAGATCAAGGCCAGAGCACATGCAAGGTGTAATCTGCCTGTTACATCCACACCAGTCCCCTGTCCGATCACTCTACACCAATGCATTCCACCTGCCTACCATTGCGTGGTAAAATGTCTTCATGTATCAGTTGTTGAAACCCCATCCGTGCAATCCAAATCCGAGCCATCTCCATCCCAGTCTATGTCCATTCTGCCTCTATTGAGCAGTCCGCCTCCGCAGTCCAGTCCGAAGCCGTCATCTAGTCTGAATCTTTCATCCAGTCCAAATCCACCACCTAGTCCGAACCTGTTGTCAGTCTGAATCCATCATCTAGTCCGAATCCCTCATCCAGTCCGAAGCCAATCCTCTATTTGAAGTCCTTTGTCCACTCTGTTGTCCAGTCCACAGCCATCGTCACCGTGCTTGCTGTGGAATCATTCGGATGGGAGACTCGGGCATGCTGGTAACATTCCTTGAGTGTGAATGCCGCCTTACCATGCTCTGTATTGATCTTTTCCATCTTGTGATGCAATGGCATCGTACAGGTCTTTGATCCTACAACAACAGGGAGGATGCAATCACGTATGGCACAAATGTTGTGCTGTGCGAAGTGAGTGGCGCAATACCGATGGCGATTATTTTGAAGGGGTTCAACACAGCGGAACACAGCACAGCATGGATGGCCCATGCTGAGGCCATCACATACAATCGGTTGACACTTCCCTGTCGATGCTATCAGTGATGCATGGTTCATGTAGAGTACTTTCACTCATGATATGTGCCATCATCCACTTTGAACACACGCAGACATTTGTGACAATAGTGCGGCACCTCAAACTGGCTGTTGAGCACGATCCGCTCATTCTGGCCATCCATTGCATCGTTGAACCGATTGTGCTGAGACCCAGTGTGGGGGACCTGTAGCCGAGAGTGGTGTTGCAGGTGGTCTTTGAGGAGCGAGAGAATGAGGAATCAATCCCAGACATGATCAGTTGTGAGCTTGCCGCCAAATTGCCAACCGGCACTTTTGAAATCGGCCTTCTCAGCCAGGGTCATGTCGTACAGTCGGGAAGCGTCGGTAGCAGACCTATGAAAAGAAATGTGAGTAGGGTGGGAAGAAACTGACGGAAGCTGACTTACCAGCCAAGAACCATCAGACCGACCCACATCTCCACTAACTTCCTCTGCACAAATTGGTGTTCCCCAACTTGTATGTAGTCTGGGACATTATCGTAATAAGTACACATGCCCTGGTGAACCGAATAGTTGTGGTGGTAGTTTGTGTTACAGTCTGCAAGTGCAAATTAGCGGTGGAAAAGTATCAACAGAGTGAGGCAGAACTTACTGGGGCAGAACAGGTGAATCGACCATGCAGGACGGACACCCCTTCCTATGGTGTAGCAAACAACTTGGCGCTGCTGTTCTTTCTTCAGCGGGATCTCTCGCGAGCATCCCGGATTCGTACACATCTGACTGGGCGGATATAAAGTAAGTGCAGCTACAGGAAGAGTGTGAGTGAGATGAGGGTGAGTGCAGGAGTATTCAGGCGACTTACTGAGCCCAAGTTGTCATCCATACAGGCGATACAGGTCCTCATCTTCCTCCGAGACCAGACCACAAATTGGTGGTGAATCCCACACATCGTTCTTGAGTAGATCCCACAGAGGTTCCACAGCCAGAAGGGGTATCCCAATGGCCAGGCTCAGAAAGATTACAACCGCCTCTGGGAGGACATCAGGTGCACTATCAGTTGTCTGTGCAAGTGGTTGGGGAAGAAGGATATCACGCTTGATGTGGGCAACGAGGCGGATAAACGTGGTGAGCTGTTCGAGGTGAAGGTCATGGAGAAGTGGTTGTTCACGCAATGCTTGCAGAACGTCGGCCAGCGCCATACGGCAATGTTGGATGACTTAGTGTTGTGTCAAGGCTGACCACTCAGTGTTGTTTAAGCTCCGCCTCAAAGCAAAAGCAACCGCCGGACTAGCCAGATTGATCGCCGGAGTGTCAGCAGCCAGATTTTCCATTTCACGAATGTCCTCAGCCATTGGCCAAACCTGAACTGGAACCATGTCAAATGGTTTCGACGTGTTTGGGATGCATTCAAACATGGTTTGAACAGTGAACCGCCTCTCAAATTCCTTGCAAGCTGCAGCACCACATCAATTGACATGGGCCTGGGATTGCAAGGAGCCAAGGGGGGCAAGGGGTATATAATAATATTTTTTTATTAATTTTATTAATTAAATACTATGATATAATTTTTTTGAGGGGATTGATGGGGTTTTGAACCACTTATATAGGGATTTATACAGCGCATGGACCATGTGACTTTATTCAGTCACTGGGTGCCAATCAACAAACATGGTCACACGTCTCTGGCTCAAACCAAACACACCAACCCATGCGTCACCAACACCAATAACACCACATGCTGAGGACACCACCACCACCACCACTACCACCATGACAATGACGAGGACAATGAGATCACAAGGACAACAAGGACAACAATGATGGGGACAAGGACAATAATGGACACAGCGGGATGGTGGTGCGCCCACCCCCACTGCTAAGATAAGTTTTTTTTTACTTGCTCCATGTTTGTTGAGGGCTCACACACCCCTCAGCTCCATGACCTGACATGGCAGCCTCATGGCAACCCCAGCAGCAGCAGCAGCAGCAACAGCAGCAACAGCAGCAACAGCAACAGCAGCAGTAGCCCCATGGCAATGGGCGGCAACATCAGATCCTGACAACAACAACGACATAAAT
Organism: Hygrocybe coccinea; assembly: GCA_963555575.2. Lineage (NCBI taxonomy): Eukaryota > Fungi > Basidiomycota > Agaricomycetes > Agaricales > Hygrophoraceae > Hygrocybe > Hygrocybe coccinea. The sequence continues at coordinate 2,568,655 of OY741999.1, forward strand.
GACAACAACAATGACAATGACAGGGACAACAACAACAACGATGGGGACAACAACAACAACAACGGGGATGATGACAACCAGGACAAGGACAACCAGGACAACAATGGCCACCACCCTCCCTCTCCCCCTCCCCCTCCCCCTGCTCCCTCCCTCTCCCACTCTCCCCTCCCTCCCTCCTCCCTTTCCCACTCTCCTCTCCCCTCTCCCACTCTCCCCCTCCCCCCACCTTTAATACTTAATTAATTTTATTATATATTAATTAATAAATACATTTCATACTAAACCTGGGTAACCTGTGGATAACCTGTACCTGGCTGGTGGGTACTGCAGGTTACCTGTGCTGATGCCTAATTGGTTCACGGTTCAAACCATGTTCAAACGTGGTTTGAACCCCATGTCAGTACCAGAACTGCAAACTGAACCCACAGTTTGGTTCAGCCAAAGTGCTGAACTGAAACCAAACTTCGGCATCACTAAGTCTTGAGAAAGATTTCAGGACTGCAATAGACATACAAAACATTTTGGTAGCTCACACCATGCCATGACTTAACCCAACTGTGACTGGGCAACTAAGGGTGACAATGTTGGGTTTGAGTCAGGCCAGCCGAGATGGGCCAAGAAATTATTATTGTTAGGTACTTGACGGGGCAACTGAGGAGTATCATATGTGCCATGTGAGACCGGTGGGCCGAGTCAAGTGCTAGAGTATAGTGGATGGTCTGAGACCATTGGGCCGACACTGGCTGGGATAATTGTCACCCATCTCAGACGGTTGGGCCAACATTGGGTGGGATGGTTGTCACCCGTCTCAGACCATTGGGCCGACATTGGCTGGCATGGTTGTCACCCGTCTCAGACCATTGGGCCAACATTGGGTGGGATGGTTGTCACCCATCTCAGACCGTTGGGCCAACATTCACTGGGATGGGCTATCACTCTTCTTAGGTGTAAGGATCAGCATCGGTGTTGTTATCGGTGTTGTCATTGGTGCTGTCATTGGTGTTGTCATTGGTGTTGTCATGGGTGCTGTCATCAGTCTTATCATCGGCATTGTCATTGGTGCTATCATTGGTGTTATCATTGGTGTTGTCATTGGCGTTGGCATTGACATTGGCATTGGCATTGGCACAGCTCCAATGGAAAGGCTAATCAGATTGGCATTTGTTGGGTGACAACCCATGTTCAAGTCTCAATGCCCTGTTGGATAAATATTCTTCTCAATCTACACAATGTACTTGTTATGCTACAGCCAGGAGATTGTATCCCCAGTGTAAAGGACAGATATGGATGTATTGCAAAACTCCAATGCATCGGTCATCAGATCGGTGATTGTTGGCAGAGGACCCATGGTCAAGTACCCATGCCCTGTTGCCTAAATATCCTTGGCGATATACAAAATTTACTTGCCATGTTACAGCCAGGTCATTATTGTCCTCAGTGGTGAGGTCGGAGTTTTGTGTATTGTCAAAACTCCGATGCATCGGTCATTGGATCGGCGTTTGTTGGCAGAGGACCCATGGTCAATTACCAATGCCCCATTGCCTAAATATCCTTGGCAATATAAACAATTTACTTGCCATGTTACAGCCAGGTCATTATAGTCCTTAAGTTGAGATATTGAAGTTGAGATTGACAAGTGGTGTACAAGTGGCATTGAATCTGAGATCGCATAGGCATGAATTTGGGAAGCACCTCTGAATAATAATCCTTCAATATCTCAACTTCTGTTCCACCCCCAATTCCACAATTTTGGAGGCAATATCTCAGCTCACGCCTCTATCTATTGGCAGCACTGAAGCCTCCCTAGCCTTCCTTGTCACTAGCAAAGTACATTTGGCACTTTTTTAACCTTCTGCTGTCCCAAGCTTACACAGGTGTTCTCAGGTGCTATAACCTGTCATTTGGGGCATTGTATATTGTACAGACATCCTCATGTTGTTGTGGGAGTGCCAGGAACTAGTGTTGCCGCGACTAGACTAGTCGTAGTCGTGACTATGTAGTTGTGACTACAACTAGACTACATATGGGTAATTGATACAAGTTGAAGTCATAGTCACAACTTCGACTTAGTCAAGTTGCAACTTCAACTTTTAGTCAACTTAAACATGTTCTCGACTATAGTCAACTGACAGCCGACTCAGAGCCGGCTTTCATTTCATAAACATGTGATGATATTATAATACCATAACAGAGTCATCATCTTCTTCTCCCATAGCAGCAATCAAGGTGTCGAAAGCATCATTATCTGATCCAAATAAGTCAGCAAGGTGATCCACCTCATGTTCCTTCTCCTCCATCATGGATAATGGCGTTGCCCAACCACGAGTGAAATCCAAATGAGACTTTTTGAAACCTACACCAAGATTAATTAGCTCAGAGATTGATCAAGACGGCAGCTTACCAAACTTTAACATTTGAAGTGCCTCCATTAAGATCGGACTGATCCAATTGCGTTTACTTGTGTCCGTCTCAGCACTTGAGTTATTCTCGAGTGCATCAAAGTCGATATCACGGCCAACAAGGAGACGCTCGAAAGCCTCCATGAAGGTTTGATTATTTTCGGCATTGTCGAGCGTCCAGTGTCCCGACTATATTGGGTAAGCATAGATGCAGATATATGGCCAATCAACCTTACATTTGCAGTGATTCCTGCACAGTCAAGAAGTCGTAACGCAATGGTGGCGAGATTCTCGCCATCATGACGCCCTGTCACATTGTGAAAAGCTATCAGTGCACACTTAAGTTCTATGGACTTGCTCTGTTTGTCGCGTGCTAACCAATGTGCTGTAATGCACATGTATGACCAAAGGTTCTTGTCCGACCAAAGATCAGCGGTATGGCTGATCTTACCAATAGCATCCTGATAACAGTCAGAAATTTACAAATGGGGAAGCCGCACTACACCTACCGCAAGCTCAGCTTTGAGACTGGTAAAGTAGGACCTCCATGCTTCGATAATGGACTCACAAAGCTTCGTCCGGTGGGGAATGTCCCTGTCTTGGAGATCTTCGCGGAGTAGTAGTAACAGGTCGCGGAATTCCCGGCATTCAACGACGTTGATAAACTAGTAACCAAAGTCATTACAATATAAAAAAGTATGATGGGATTACACACCTGGTCATCGGCTACAATAAATTTAATCAAGGCGCGCAAAAGCGCCGGACGGGAGAAGAGAGGGCGACCAGCCTCAGCACCTTCAACGAGGATGCCATCCAGTGTCATCTGGGTAGCCTCTAGTCCTTCGCGAACCTTGCGCTTCGGTAGCTGCATGGGCCACCCATTTCGTTGGCATTCCTGGACATACTCGTCTTCGTGGTACTTTTCTAGGTGGATGTGAAGGTTGGGGTTGGCTGTGGCCGGCACAAACGAGTAGTTGACGAGATAGGATGGGTTCTCTAGGGCACGAGCACTATAATAGTATGCATAAAGTAGTGAACTCATGATAATAAATAAAAACCCACATGCAAACTTTGCAAATGGTTCGAGTTTTGAGTTTTGCACTGCCCTTGGTGAAGAAGTGCCAGACATCATGTGCGGCAGTCTTGATGCGTGACTGAGGGAGATCGTTGGCGGGAATGGCCAAGGAGGAAGTAGCAGGAAGTGATGGCGTAGCGACAGTGACACGAGTGGAGGAAGGGAGAACCAAGGGAGTAGTCTTGGGCCTCTTCTTCTTGCTCCTCATAGTTGGCTTGGAAGGCGGGAGTCGCAAAGCATGATGACGAGAGGTAGAAGGAACGGGTTGTTCAAGGGAATGTGAGGGAGACGACGACGACGACGACGACGGCTCTGGGCTGCTTATGTGTCGTGTCCGTTTACCCATGAGGACGGATACTCACATTTTGAGGGCCTTTATACAAATTGTGGTGGTCCGTGCAGTCCTTGATGGTCCGTGCAGTCCTTGATGGTCCATGCAGTTATCGTTGATGGTCCATGCGGTTATTGTATGTATGATACGTATGACATCGAAAAAAGTAGCTGAAGCCGACTTGCAATCGACTATGATTGACTATCACATGTTACATTAGTCATAGTCTAGTCGGTCATATAGTCATAGCTGAGTTGACCTTCGACTCGGCTAAATTCAGCTATGACTATAACTACAAGTCGACTTGTAGTCATAGTCGCGGCAACACTATCGAAGAGTGTCGGATTGATGTGAATCGCATAGAATCGTGAGATATATCAAATTGGAGGCCAGGATCATATGGTGTGTATCACCATGCAAAACCCATGGACCCATGGTATGGGTACAGGTTTGTCACAGGTTGAATTTCCATACCTGTACCTGTACCTGTGACCCGTTGTAATGGTGTGTTCAGGGTGGCTGTGGAATAAAGATCCTATTGCCTGTAGGTGTCAGCGTGAAAGTGACTAGGGTAATCAGTGTCGGGAATAGTGGTAAAATAGTAATAAGGAATGTGGAAGGAAAAGCTGCCATGTAAAACTATGAAAATGGATAAATAATGATGAAAATGGCATAAAAACTATGAAAATGATGAAGCTGACAAAGGATGGACAAATAAAGGCAAAGCTGATGACAAACTATGAAAACCGAGGGATAATAATGAAGCCAACAAAGCCGACGTTGTCAGGTATGGTGGGTCGGGTTGGGTACAATGAACAAATAATAGGAACTAAGGCAAAGATAACAAGGTCATAACAAAAGTCTAAGGGGCTACAAGGATGAGCATATAAAAGGATTAAATGGGGATTCTGATTGTAAGGAAACAGGGGCTAATTCTATCTCTATTGTACAGTCGTTGGGGACCATTTTATAGTACATGGATGAGTAATTCTACTTTCAGTCATGTCTACTTCAGCCAATGGGAAACTACAAAGAACAGTGGGAATGGGGATATGAAAAGGAGGGTTGCAATGCAACAAAGAAATCAATAATGGAGAGGAAAATGATGAGCAGAAAAGATGTAAAAACCTGAAACATATCTCCATGTGGATAAGGGGTAGACGAATCAGGCAAGTCCGAAGTTGAGTACGAAATCCAAAAGGAGCGCATACAATCGTTTTTGGATATGTGTGATTGGTGATGTCGGCATGAGAGTGGCCTTGGGTGGAGCACGTCGGATTAGGGTTATGTTGGGTTATGTTTGGTTACATCAGGTTATGTCAGATTCGAATGTGGAGCGTCAGGTTTGATAGAATACATGAAGAATCAACAATATGCACTCAGAGAGACATTGGACCTCTACACTGTGCATATAACTAGCCATAATATTCAATGCTGTCTTGAACTTCTTGATCCAAGATCTTGATATAGAGGTCTCCATCCATCCTTCCATCAATCTTACATGCATACCCACCTCCCACATCATACAGCCCACACTTCCTCCACCAAACTTCTTTGTCCTCTCCACCAGCCTATCACTCAAAGCCTCCCCAGCCTTTTTCCACACCCATTTCCTCCCATCTGACCCCATACAATTGATTTTAGTCTCATCGGACCATACAACCTTCTTCCAGTCCCCCAAGGTCCAGTCTTTGTGGTCTAGCCCATCCTTCCTATGGCGCTTGGTGAGAATAGGTCATTTCTTCTTCACCACAGCCTTCATCCCTGTTGCCTTCAGGTTGTTTCGCACTGTCTGTGCCAAGGGGGGTTGGTTGGGGGTATCTTGAAGGCTTTTGGTCACCTGGGCAGCATTCTCAGCTCTCCCAGTGCCAATAAGTCGGGTAGCATAGTGTATATCATTCTCAGAAAGCTTGGAAGGACAACCTCCAGAGGATTTCTGATGGTAAGGATGGTATCCAGAGCATAGTCTGGAGATAGTAGCATTGGAAACTCCAGTCTGGGCTGAGACCTGATGACCAGACAAGCCAGAATCAAGGAGAGAAAGGATGTTATGGCTTTGAGCAGCAGAGAGGGCTTTCATGATGATGGTGGTTTGGTTCAACTTGTTGTGTGTTGTTGTGCTCATTGAATGGTCATATGATTGTAGAATGGGACTACACTGCCAGATAGTAAACATGCACCCAGCACATTTTTGCCACTTCTAAACTCAGCATAGAAATCAATTATGCTAAGCCCCAAAATAATTATAAACTAAGTATTACCTTAAATGCCTGCTTAAGATGATTTGAAATTCTACCTGGGCAAAGCTGGCGGTTGGTGCCGAGCACTAAGTGAGTTTTGCACTGGGCACCAATTCAAAACCACCTTCAGCATGAACTTGCTGTCACCCTATGCTAACCTGCGGCATGCCCAGCACACTTTGCCATTTTGGGTTGCCTATTATTTGCCTGCAGAAGGTGGCCATTGTTTATCATATTACATTCCATCAGCCTATATTTATAAGTCTTCTGTAGATCAGTAGTTTTAGCTACAATTTCTAGTGGGTAACAGTGTAATGTGATTCTCAAGTTTGAATCCCTTGATGTTTTTTTTTTTTTGCTTCTTTGGACCTTGGTTAACCCAATTAGGCTTAGTGGATGTGATTTTGTGCCTGGCGCAAGTTTGAAAACAACCACAGGCCATACCTGTGAATTTGCTAAGTTCTAAATTAGATTGTCCCAGGGTTCAGTTTAGGACTCAGTCCCTCAATGAATTGATCCCAAGCTTAACACCCTGCTTCTAAGCTATGGCTCAATTATTTTTGCTCTTTAGACTATCTTTTCTAGCTTAAGCTCAGTGCAGCTCAACTGGCTGGCTGTGTAGAGTCAGATAAAGCCTGGCAGGAAATAACTGAATATGTATATCTGACTGTCAACAAAAACAACTGTTTCAATGCTATGGGCGAAGTAATAGCTCTCTATCTCTACCAATTCTTCACCGATTCCTATGATGTAAGTGGTCGAATTTAAGCTATGATGTAGGGCTATATATACAAACATTTAGGGGAATTTATGTATTTTATTCCATTTGTTAATAAGCCCACAAGCCAAACTGAGCAAACATTGAAACAGTTTTTTGGCCTACTGTATGGTATGGTCAGTTGATAGAATTTGGAGCTTGAATGATTCTCTACAACTTTTCTTTATACACTACAGAAAAATCCTCAGTGGTTGCAAAGATATGAGGCAAGGAAAACAGCAAATTTGGTGATCTATACTAATTTTCTGGTCATACTGGAGGGCATGGTATATATACTGAGGACTTCTTGATACCAAATACCTTACAGACAGATCCCCTTGATAAACACATTTTGCTGATGGTACAATACTGGAACAGTAGGGGGAATGAGCCTGCCCTGTATGTTCAGAATGCTTACTACTGCAGCTTAGTGATGGAATCTTGGCAGATTATATATTTGGAAATGCACTCATTGACTTGGAAAACCACTGTAAACTGAATCACCAAATCTTAGCTATCATGTTATAAGGCAAGGGGTATGTAGGTTGAAATAGAACAATCCTTAGGGCCAAAAGCCAAAACATTGGCAGTTGTGCACAAAACTGAGATCTACGAAAGAATTGGATGCAAGCAATGACTACATACCTTATGCTGCAGTTTACTGAACTCAAGGGCAGGATGAATGGTTTCATAATGTATTGGGCCATGTTAGTGTAATGCTTGGTCAAACGATATGTAATTGTAGGGGAGTAGTGAGGCAAGCAACAAAGGAGAGGAAGGACCAAAAAAGTGCCATTTCAGATACCTCACTCAATTTCCGCCAGAATGTGGGGGCGACGTATTGTGAGACAGGAATGGACCGGGATAGAAATTTCCAGACGGATGCCATTCAGGATTAAGATTAGGAGCAGTAGTTCCCCAGAGTGAGTTCGCCGGCGCCAGCGGAGGTCGGGCCGAACCAACGAAGCCAGGAGGTGCTGGGGCTCCCCATGGCGCACGAACAACACTTTCGCCCACCGCTGTCCGCGGGCTGGCCGGGCCCCAGCCTTGGCCTACAGCACCAGGGACGATAGCGCGTCGGCTTGGGGGAGGCACGACCTCATCGTCATCCGCTGCAAGCGCGGAGGACCCGAGCACTCCCTTCGGGCTCGGTGAACGACGGTTTGGAGAACCTGAACCTGAGGTAGACGCCTCGCCTGAGGGGCGTGCAATCGGTGCGATCGGTCGCGCAACAGGTCCGGGATCAGGTATGGAGGCACGACGACTGGGGCCAGGGGCTAACGCAGGTGATGGTGAGGCAAGGGGCGTCTTGGGTGGGCCAATGGCGGAGGCGGAGGCCAGGCCACGTGGGTAGCCCGAGTCAAACGAAGCTCCAAAGTTTCGCGGAAGAGCACTGGGTGCGAGGGGAGGGGGAGGTCCTTGTTGCATCGGTTGCGTAGGCGGTAAAGTGTATTGGGCTTGCGAGTAGGGCATGCGCGAGGGTATCACTCCTGTGGGTAACATACCTGCTGGGGCCTGAGAGAACACCGGCGTTGGGGGAGGGCCCAAATGGGGTATTTGGGGCGTAATTGGCGTCTGGGGCTGTGGGGGAGAAGCGACCATCGGCCTTGGATGTTGCGGTGGTGGTAGTTGCTGGCGGGGTGGGTGGGTGACGGGCTGCGTGGCGACAGGAACGGGTTTGTTCAGGATTTTCTTGGGGGCAGCTGTACCGTTTGGACCTGGGGAACGCTGGGTAGACCCCGACGACGTAGGATTACGAGGAGATGTGGGGGCACGTGTATTTTTGCTGGGAGCAGCAGCACGTTGCTGTTGGAGCTGCAACGCGAGGCGTTCACGCGCCTCCTTTTCTGCCTTTTCCTCTCTCTCCTTTGCAAGCCTCCTCTCCTGCTCTTCTTTGTCCTGCTGTTCACGCTTAGCAGTAGCAGCAGCCTTCTCCAATGCGAGTTTCACTTCCTTTTCTTCACGGGCCTTCCGCTCCTTTTCCTCTTTTTCGCGCCGCTCAGTCTTGAGTTTCTCCTCACGTTCTTTTCGCTTACGTTCTCGTTCAGCCTCACGCTCCTTTTCATCCGCAAGGCGTCTGCGTCGCTCTTCTTCCTTACGATTCTTTTCCTCTTCTTGCGCCTTGCGTGCCGTCTCTCGACGTAGTCGCTCGTCTTCCCGTTTCTTGCGCTGCTCCTCTTCAAGTGCAGCCTGCTTTGCTTTAAGGGAAGCCTCTTCAGCGGCCCTTTCAGCAGCCTTTTGCGCCTTTTCCTCCTCTTTTGCCTGTTTTTGTTGTCTGCCGGTGTGGTCAACTTAGTTATTCACATGGGAGAAGAGGTAGCGCACTTTTTCTTGTCCTTCTTTTTCTGGTTCTGTGTCTGTTTCTTAGCCTCCCGTTCCTTCGATAGCTTGTCCTCATCCTCAAGTTCCCGTAAAAGCTGGAGCTGACGCTCCTGAGCGACGCGTTCGCGGTATGCTTGTAGCACGCGCTGCTCGAACATGCGCGCCGCAAAGATAGAGAACATGCGTTTACCTTCCTCCATCTTTTGCTCCTCGGTCATAACCTGCTCAGGGATTAACAAGGAGAGCAAACGGAAAAAGAGATCTTACCTCCTCTTCGTCTTCCTCGTCCTCGTCCTCATCATCTTCCTCGTCTTCATCATCGTCGTCCTCCTCGTCCTCGTCCTCCTCACTGTCGTCCCCCACATCAGCAGCAGCCTCCTCTTCACGCTGCATGCGACGCTCTGCGAGTTGCTCCATCATTTCCAAAAATTTCTGTCCGTCATTCTTGAGGAGGTCGTCAGCAACCGTGAGGATGTTGCCGGGCCCTACAAATTCTGTCAGCCAAAGTACATACATAAGGTCCAATGGACGAAAAGAAGCACTTGCCAGTAACAGTGAGGCTGCTCCCGAGATTGAAAAGTCCCTCACGGCCATTGGCCTTCGGCCCGTTGACCGCCGGCCTTCGCCCTGTACGGGTTTTATTATTACCGGAGGGCACCGTCCGCCGCCCGCGTTGTACCTTGGGGTCTTCCTCTTCCTCACCCTCGCCGTCATCCTCGTCGTCCTCGTCGTCCTCGTCCTCTTCCTCGTCCTCTTCCTCATATTCCTCCTCCTCCTCATATTCCTCGTCCTCGGCTTCATCATCATCAAACTCGCTCTCGACTTGTGCCGGTGCTGGCACTTGCTTTGCCGCAGGCTTACGTCCGTTGACGTTTGGCGCAGTGACGGGAGCTGGGGGAGGGCTGGGTACGGCTATGGCCCCGGTGCGCGCGGGCGGATTCTGTGGTGGCACGGGCTTTGGGTGGCCAACAACCGCCCCGTTCTTGTCGAGCTCGACACTGCCAGGGAAAGGTCCCGGCCCGGGCGGAGGAGGGAGGGTGCCACCCGATGAGACGTATCGCTGCTGGTAGTTCGCGTACTGTTCTAGCTCCTCGTAATAAGCATCGTACAGTACCTCGAGCTCTTCCTCAATTGCACTCCTGTCACAATCACAACAGAATACCATTCAGAGTCGCGTAGACGATCAAGGGAGGAGAAAAAGTCAGTGGAATTCTGGACAGGTAATTACGAGCACAAACCGCTTCCGGCCACAGACGGCGCAGCTGCAGCTGTGTTTCTGCTGTTCCTTCATCTTCTTTAGCACAGTGTCCTTTTCGATCTTAACAAGGCTGCGCCGTTCATCTTCGGAGAGGTTGAGCCAAAACTCCTTTATGCGCTCCCTCTCTTCGAGTGTGCTCGTGCTCCATATCTTGCTTCCCTTGGCTGAGGGCTGCGCTTGCGCCTGCGTTGAAGTGGCTCCAGGGGTGCGAGATTTATGCGTTGCGGAGGTGTTGGAGGACGGAGGTGATGGGTGATGATGGGAGTGATTGTGGGGGTAGGCGTGGGCTGGAAGAGGTGCCTTTGCTGCTGCGCGGGCCGTTCTGCTCTGGGGTGTTGCCGTCTGTGCTGGCGATGGAGCATACGACATTGGCTGTTTTCCTTTGCCCGACGAACGAGTGTTCGTCATTTGGCTGTACTCTCGGTTTTTTTGCCAAAACAGCTGAGGCGCCTCTTGTGGCCTGCCAGCGTGGGTATATCGGCCGGCAACTTCGGCGCCACAACCGCCGGCAACGGACTTTTCTTTCTTACCGCGGAATGACTCATAATACTTGTTACCTCATTATATTGAATACAGGGCTTTGCAAGTTCCTTGTTTAAGCATGGGCTGTTCTAAATTTCAGAGAACAAAGAACATTATCACAGAGGACATGCATTTGCCAGTTTGCAACCAACATGACATTGAATAGGATGAACTTGAAGGTGGGTGTCCGCTTTGGGATGAGACTTCAAGCTTCAAGATTTGTCATATGTGTGAGCCCATAGCTTGCCACTTCATCATTATGCCACTGGATATTATTTCATTAGTCCTTGAGCAGAGCATTGACAGCCAATTGTCTTACAGCTGTTTTCAGAATGATGCAGAAGTGCCCTGTCAATGTATGTGGAAGATTTCATTGCCATACAATCTAACACTGTTATCATGCAGCCTAATGCCAAGTTGAAAATGTCAGTCTCAATGCACAGGTCCTTGAACCTGTGGCTATGCCACCAGGAGCTATGTCCTTAGAGATTGCCTTGGCCCAGTTCTGTCACATGTTAGAAAAGAAGCATGGGGACAACAACAATCCTGGGACTACATTTATATTTGTGAAGATAACTACAGGTTTACCCTTACACCCTTTATGATGCACTAGTGGGCACTTGCACAGTTTGCTCAAGCTCTCCACATCAGTAAATTTACATCCCCTTTTTTTGGCACTTTTGACACCTTGACCTTTTTCTCAACTTTTTTGCCAACTTTTTTCAAGCTTTTCCACCTTTTGGTACTTTAACAGCTTGAAAAAGTTTAAAGTTCTTGTACTTTTTTTCTCTCATACCTTTTGACTATTTTTTTCTCCGTTTGCCATAACTTTTAAAAGTTATGTGGATTACCTTTTGACACTTTTTTCTCTTAGTTATAGTCCTTTTTTTTGAACAGTTACTTAGATTGAATGAATATCAAAATACAGTAATTCGAAGCCCCATTGTCTTTCATTGCAACTGTTGTTGTCGTCATCTCACCGACACCGCCGCTGCCAGTGGGTGGTCACGGTCGCGGTCATGGTTGTCGCCCCGCGGCTGCTGCTAATTGTGGCACGGTGACATTCTGCTGCCGCTGCTGCTGCCAGTTGGCGGTGGTGGTGGCCAACTTCATCCCACAGCTGTCACTGCCAGTGGGTAGTGGGTTGTCATTGTCGTTGTCATCCTGCTCCTGCTGCCAGTTGGCGGTGGTGACAACGGTCGACGTCGTCATCACCCTGCATGCGGCTGCCAGTTGGCAGTGCTGGTGGCTGACGCCGTCATTGTCATGCTTGCTGCTGCTAGTTGGCAGGAGTCGTTGTTGCAGTTGTTGTTGTCATCATTGCAGTTGTTGTCTTTGTCATAGTTGTCCTACTGCCAGTTGGCAGTGGTGGTGGCCATTGTTGTCGTCCTGCTCCTGCCGCCAGTTGGCAGTGGTGACAGTGGTTGCTGCTGCCAGTTGGCAGTGGTCATGGTTGCGGTCGTCATCGTCGTCATCATTCTACTGCCAGTTGGCAGCAGTGGTGGCTGTCATTGTCATCTGGCTGCTGCTGCCAGTGGGCAGCAGTCGTAGTTGCTGCCGTCCTGCTGCTGCTGCTAGTTGGCAGTGGTGGCGTCGTCTTCTATGTGTCATCCTGTCCTGGTTAGCGGGGATTTGGGATGGTGAGGCAGTTGGGTACGTACCTTATCAGCCCAGGTGTTCTCACACCTCTCCTTGTCGTTTCTTGTTGACGCCATCTTCCCTGTTGCGTGTCTGTGGTCAAAGGTCAGTGGCAAAAATCGCCAAGTCAGAACTGACCGAAAGTGGCAAGTGACAATGTTTGGCACTCCATTTTGCCAAACTTTGCCAAATGGTCTGTGCGCGACCTCAAAACATATATAAGTCTAACACATTTATATTTCTTGCACTTGCTTTGGTTCATTCCTCCATCTTTGAGTGACTTAATAGAACCGTAATAACAATGTATTAGTACTATTGTAAATATATTATAATCAAAATTATTTAATTATTTGCCTCATGTGATAACCCAATGAATGATTATTAAGAATATTATATAGCATTTCTTCACCTGATAAAATTTTCACTGAATTGCCCACAAAAGTAGGAACGCCAGTGCAATTTAGAGAACTTTTTTACGTGCTTTCATCTACTTTTACAAGAGGTTTGACCTTTTCCAGGATAAGGGACATGCCGTGGAAAAGGTGAAAAGGGCCCAAAAAAGGGATATGTAGTTTTACTGATGCATCTCTTTCAAGACCCACAAGCTAAGCTTTATACAGCACAAGGCCAGACTACCATCAATGTCCCTCCAAGTACATCAGCATTTGACCCTGTAAATCACAGAAAGTTACTTTTCCCAGCTCAACAAGTCAAAGCTCAGATGCCAGCTATCACAACAGATCAAAACAACCAACTCACTTTGTTCACTGATGGGCACTGTTGTAGGTGCACCGATGCCAAAAACCGGTGTAGAGGTCCACATGTGTGTGGTCTCCGATTCTCATAGTTTTCTTTATATTCCCCATTCTCCTACTATCACTTATATTCCTCCTCCCCTTACCTTCATATCCCTTCTCCTTACATTCCTTTCCTTTCATATTTCACCATTATTCAGTACAGTCCCTTTATAGATACTATACAGTAGCTATATAGTGTTCCCTGTACATAGTTACAAACAAGTGAGTTTTGGGTTCTGACCCCACAGACAAGGACTTGCACACCCTGATTCGCGCCTACAACGGCTGCAATCACTACAACTGGAGCCCACCGCGAGGCTTTTGTCACCTCACTTCACTTCCCTTGGGTTTTCTATACCCCTTTTGCCATTTTTGGCACCTCACTTTCCTTTTTGGCAGCTATAGCGCCCATTTTCGGCAGCAAAAAGACTACCTGCGCCTCGTCGTCGACTCTCGTAGCTTCAGAGCTCCCCCATGATGTTATCCGCCCTCCTCTTGCCTTTTTATAGGTTTCTCGCGCCTTTCCGATGGCAGCCATTCCCTCTCGCGAGTCTCAGGGTCACTCAAACATCACATGCCGACGAATCCGACATTCTCTCATTATCACTTTTCCTCAGTCTCTGTCTCTCGTTTTCATATGTACTCATCTTCTACATCATCATCTACCTCTATTCCTTCCTTTTCCGACCGACTACCGCCTTCGATGACCCCAAAAATGACCAAAACGCCCAACATGTCGTACAACCACCCGAAACGAGCCGGATTCAAGGACTAGAAGAGCAACACATCGGGTTAGCTGAGAAAGTGGTAGAATGCGAAGGATTTTGTGTCTGTGGACGAAAGTACGTACCAGTTTGTCGTTATAGAGGGTCCCGCGCGGGAAAGCACTTCCAAATCCGGCAAACCCGCCACCAACCCGCTCCGCTGGTGCCAGACAGCGCCCGGAAAGGCACTCAAGCCCCCATCCAACGTAACGGACCCACGCAGGGCCATTCGAGATGCCGAACGGAGCCCCCACGGCCCTTTTCCGTGGTAGCGGATTGTCACCAGCAACAGGCGCGCCAACAACGCCATTCTCCACCCCACGCAGTTTCGCTCTACGTCCCACGTCCCCGTCTCGCATCCCAACAGCCCCCATTCGCCTCCGTCGTCCCAGACGAGTGAATCCCGTACGAGTTTAGACCACCTGGCCGCGTGCCATGTCATCACCAACAAAGCCACGTAGCCAGCCCGCCCCACGCGTCACCACGCGTCGTACACCCACAAAACGCGTCGTACGCGTCCGTACAGGCTCCAGTATCCCCTCGCACGACGTCTTCGCCATGGTGGACCAACCCCGTCGAGTCAACGGTCCCACAGCCCCCAACCCGCGTACCCGCGCTTCAGGACCCATGCCCAGCCCGTAGACCAGCCCCCACGCACTCGTACGGCCCCCCGTTTACCTCCTGCGTCCCCAACGAGCCATTCCCGGCCGTGTATAGCAACGCGGCCGCCCACCACGTCAACCCGCCTCGTGCCCCCACCAACTCTACATACCCGGCCCCTCCCACCTTTGATGGACCCCCCGCAGCCTCGTACGGCATCCCAGCATCCCCCAACGCCCCTCGCGAGTCCGTACGCGCCGTCCCCACCGTGTTCGAGCCCCCAACCGTGTGCCACGTCAACCCACCTCACCACCCTGCCTACTCGAAGTTCCCGGCCCCTCACGCGCTTATAGACCCACCCGCCACCTTGTACAACCTCCCAGCAGCCCCCAGCACCCCTCGCGAGTCCAGACGAGCGGTCCCCGCCGTGTTCGAGCCCCCAACGCGTCACCACGTCGACCCACGTCATACCCCCGCCTACTCGACGTTCCCGGCCCCTCACGCCTCCGTTGGCCCCTCCACCGCTTCGTACCACGTCCCAGGGCCCCACACCATCAAATGCGAGCCCATACAAGCAGTCCCCGCCGTGTTCGAGCCCCCAACGCGTCACCACGTCGACCCACGTCATACCCCCGCCTACTCGACGTTCCCGGCCCCTCACGCCTCCGTTGGCCCCTCCACCACTTCGTACCACGTCCCAGGGCCCCACACCGTCAAATGCGAGCCCATACAAGCCGTCCCCGTTGCGTTCGAGCCTCCAAGTGTGCCCCATGTCACCCAGCCTCATACCCCCGCCTACTTGACGTACCCGGCCCCTCACGCATCCGTTGGACCCCACGCCGCCTTGTACCGCGTCCCACAGCCCCAGACGACCCTATGCGAGCCCATACAAGCCGTCCCCGCTGTCTTCGACACCCCACGCATCCACCACGCCAACCCGCCTCGTACCCCCACCTACTTGACATACCCGGCCCCTCGCACCCTCGTTGGAACCCCCGCTGTCTCCTACCGCATCCCAGGGCCCCACATCGCCCCTTGCGAACCCGTACAAGCCGCCACCGCCATGTTCGAGCCTCCAACGTCATACCACACCACCCCGCCTCATACCCCTGCATTCCACCATCCACGACCAACGATGACCACGTCCGCCAGCCCCTACGTCTACGCTCACGCCCCCTCGCCTCAGTACGCCCCCTTCCCGTCTCAAACGAGCCCATCCCCGTCTTTTGTAGTCCATCCCCAGCCGCCATCGTCGTTCCCAACCCAGCCAGAGGTCCTAATGAAGACCCGGCCGTTCTATGCCCATGTCGCTGTCCCCGCACCATCGTCCAAGCCCCCGCCATCGTTTCCAGCCCCGCAGGACTACCCAGAGGTCCTAACGAAGACCCCGTCCCGCTGTGCCCATGCGCCCCCATTCCCCAGCCACCGACACCCATCACCGCTGTCCAATGCCTATGTCTCCGCCCCACCTGAGGTCCCTACAGCACCCCTTCATCCGACATCTTCCTTGCTGCCTCCCCACACCCCAATACCTGATGAGCCGATATCTGTCGATTATCACTGTGTCCGCCCAGCTTCACCTTCACCATCACCACCTTCGCCCTCGATACCAACAATACCAATGTTAGTTGAACAAATTCTCCAACTTGAGCCTGGCCAGCGCCTTTTCGCCTATGAAATCCCCCCAGAGACTCTTATCACTACTGAGCTTGCCATGTTCTCCATCAGGGCCACCAGGAAGTTGGAGCAGGAGATATTAGAAAGGATAGAGAGTTTGGAGAAAAGGTTTATGGCTTGAGAGTTTCTTTTTGTTTTTATCATCTAGTATTTTCCCCACCCACTTTTGTTCCCTCCCTTTTCTTTTACTTCTTTATTATCTTTGTGTTTATGACTGAGGGCAGTGATTATTAGAGTACCCTGTGGATGTAGAGGTCCACATGTGTGTGGTCTCCGATTCTCATAGTTTTCTTTATATTCCCCATTCTCCTACTATCACTTATATTCCTCCTCCCCTTCCCTTCATATCCCTTCTCCTTACATTCCTTTCCTTTCATATTTCACCATTATTCAGTACAGTCCCTTTATAGATACTATACAGTAGCTATATAGTGTTCCCTGTACATAGTTACAAACAAGTGAGTTTTGGGTTCTGACCCCACAGACAAGGACTTGCACACCCCGATTCGCGCCTACAACGGCTGCAATCACTACACCGGTGGACAAACTACTCCTAACCACAAGTGATCTCATGATCCCTCCCCATTCTCTTCACCCAGCCAATTTCCTGGTCTTTGCCAGAGATCACTTCAGAGTGACAACAGCATGTCAATATGAAGCTGCCCTGTCTGTGGAGGATTATGGGCCAGATGTGATTGGTTCACTTGCTGTCTCTGATCTCACAGAATTTGGCTTCTTGAAAAGAGACTCCACACACTTGATAAGTGGTTGTGCCAGGTGGAGACAACTGCAGAAGAAGAGCAAGCATGACAGACAAATGGCCAGAAATCATACAGCACCTGGGCATGAAGAGGAGGATACCATGCACTATGAAATAGTTTGGGAAGAAGGTGGTGCTGCTATGTGGTTTGGGCTGAAGATGATGAGGGGCAAGCAAAGTGTGGATGACTGTCACACATCTTACTACAGCAAAGATCTCAAGGAGATGCTCTCCATCCCGTGGGGGTTCCATGCTCCACCAAGGAATACTAATGAGGACCCATTCAATTAGTTACCCCAGCTTACCTGCTTGTACATTTGTGTAGTTACTTTTGGAATCAATATTTGAATGCTTGGCACTGATCATATTGGAACATGTATACAACAACAACAAAAAAAGATACAGATACACAGCTACATGTAACCCACATGTAACCCAATGACCAAAACCACCCTGCAGCCTTGTTGGGAGTAATGTTATCCATTGCATGAACAATTGTAAATAAATTACACTCATTTGTGTGTCCATGCAGGTATGACTTGATTGATGAGAAGGCAAATTCAATGGGATTGTAGTCTGGCAAGTATGGTGGCAAGTAGATGATTTGGCAACCTGAAAAACACATATTGGCATGAGTTAGATGCAACAATGATGTGCATATGTGCTTGGACCTTGATCAGGTCTTTGACTTTGTCCAAATGATGGATGTTGCAGTTGTCAAGAACAAGAACACTTTGCAGGCCAGGATAAGGATTGGTGAGAGGAATCTACATAAAAATATCAGTAGATAAACTAAAGATTCAGAGAGACACTTACAACCATATCTCAAAGGAATTGAACAAACTGTTGCACAGTAATTGGGCCCTCAATAATATCATATGCAATGATACCATCAAGGGTCAGCACTGGCAGAATGGAATACCTCTTTCCCCTAATGAATGCCTGTCCTTGCACAAAACAAGCCCCCACTAATGACCAACCAAATTGCTGGCTCTGAGTCTGATTGTTCACTGCACTCTCATCCATGAACATCAGCATTGAGGGATTGGGGACCTCAGCACCAATGTGGTTCATAAAGATTGCACGCTATAGGTCATTTCATTTGAGAGCTTGAACTGATACACATTTGTTGGAGAAGTGAGGGTACACATGAGAGTGGGTAATGAGACATGGATGTTGTGCTGGACCTGAAGCTCTTGCTGGAGTTCATCAAGGTAGAATGTGTGATGGTGGGCTAGTAGTAAGTGAATGAAGCTTACATCAAAGGGAGTAAGAGAGCAATGGTGTCCTGTTGGTTGAGCTAAATGATTGTAGGTAACACCATAGGGGTGGTAATGTTGAATTTACAAGCTGCATATCGGCTTATCCCATCCCAATATGGACAATTATGTAATATTTCATTCATTACATTTTTTGTACGATTCCCTTACTCCTCAGTTGTTCCATCATTGACAACTGAGAATATCCATTCACCTAGAAATATCCCCGATTGGCTCTATAATCCCAACAGGTTATGAGCCCTGAAACCCGAACAATGTTGAGCTCCACAATCAAGATCGTAAACCTCCCGAAGCTAAAAGACGACGGCTCAAATTGGATTACATACAAGGAGAGAATAACCAACACTCTCACCCATAAAGGATTCAGACGACACTTAAATGGGACAGCACGAAAGCCAATCGAGATCGAATGCAGATCCAGAAAGTACTATGTGCCCGGCAGCGCAACCGAACTCAAAGATGATGAGATCGACGATTATGAGAAGAAATCGGACGAATACGCCCAAAAGGAGGCATCAGTACAAGTCATCTATGAAACAATCAGTAAATCGACGTTTCTACAAATCAAAAATGAACCATCTGCCTCGCTTGTTTGGGACAAACTAGCCTCCATATTCGAAGGAAAAGGAGACATGGTCCAAATGGACATGCTCAATAAACTGCAAAACAAAATCTGCCCCGAAGACGGAGACGTCCAATGACACCTCTCAGACATGCTCGAAAGCAAAGAGGAACTAGCCAGAATGGGAATGTCGTTAACCGACAACCAATTCTCAGCCATGATATGCAATTCCCTACCCCCCAAGCTATAGACCACTACTCACAGCCATGAGCACCGCCGCTAGACTAGCTGGAAAACCATTCAAAAACGCGATCATCATTCAGGAAGTTAACAAAGAAGCTGATCGACAAAAGGTCACCCAGAACACGGACCAAACCGTTGAAAACGCCACAATGGTCGCTACCCATGGAATCAGAAGAAAAAGCGCAAACCCAAAAGGGAAACCATCCAGAAAGATTTGCTCCAACTGCAACGCAAGGGACACCTAGAAAAAGATTGTTACCAGCCAGGAGGGGCAAAGGAGGGACAGGCACCATGGCAAAAGAAAAAGGATCCCAAAGCGGCAAACGTAGTCAAAGATGACGACGATATTGAGGACGTAGCTCTCGTTCTCTCCACAGAATTTGATGACGAAACAGAAAATGTCACATTTACCATTACCTCAGACTTTCAGAGAGAAGCTGAGATCGAGGCTTTATCAGCCTCCTCAGAAGAGATATGTGCCATCATAGATAGCGGCGCATCACGACATTTCTGCCCCAATTGCAATAGGTTCACCAACTTCGTCCAAATGGAAAGCCAACCTGTCAGAGCGGCAGATGGGAGAATACTCCAGGCCACGGGGAAAGGGGAAATAAAGCTCCAACTTCCTATGGGAAAGGATGCCAAGCCAACAAACGTTACAATACAAAGCGCAATCTACGCACCAAGCCTAGTGTTCATATTGATATCCGTCAGCACCCTCAACAGAGCCGGTTACTCCATCCACGTAAAGGACCAAATATGCAGCATAATCAGGCCTGATCAAAGAACAGTCGGACGTATACCGCTGATTCGCGGTCTCTACCGCATAACAACGAATGCAGACCCCGAAGAAGAGCCAGCGTCGGCCAACATAGCCTCCAAAATCACCACCATCTCACAATTGCACCGAAAAATGGGCCACATAAACCACAATGACCTAAAACAGATGGTCAGAGAGAAAATGGTAGACAGAATAGATTTAGACCTCAATTCCAAACCTGAATTTTGCGAGACCTGCGTGAAAGCAAAGGCCACATGAAAACCCTTCCCCAAGGAAAGCCACTCCAAAACCAAATCCTATGGAGAAAAGATCGTGACCGACATATGGGGACCAGCTCCAACCCGCTCACTAGGGGGACACAGCTACTCCCTCTGCTTCAAGGACCTTCACACCCACGAAGAACGCATATACTTTATGAAACATAAATCCGAGTCCTTCGAGAACTACAAATCCTATGAAGCCTGGGTAAGAATCCAACGCGACGCTCCTATAAAAATCCTCGGATCAGATCGTGGCGGCGAATTCACCAGCAAGAAATTTAAAGCACATACCGACCACGCCAGCACGATTCGGCACCTCACAGTCCACGATTTGCCAGCATCGAACAGAAGCACCGAACACACCAATTGCACCCACATGGACTGCGCCAGAGCAATGTTGATAGCATCAGACTTACCACAAAACCTATGGGGAGAAGCCAAACTCCACTCAGTCTGGCTACGCAACCGCGCTCCCACGCGAACCCTTGATGAAGACAAAACACCATATGAAATGGCAACAGGGAAGAAACCGGACTTGTCCGATCTGCACGAATGGGGTTGCAAAGCATGGGTAAAACGCCTAGACGCCAACAAACTCGAACCCAAATCAGAAGAGTGCCGTTTGTAGGCTACGACGATGAATCCAAAGCATATCGTATCTACTGGCCCATGAAACACAAAGTCAGCATCGAACGCGACGTCTACTTCAACAGAGATGAACCTACATCACCTGGGATCGTCCACATCGAGGTGGGGACAGAACCATACGCCAATCTGCCCAATCCCACAACACCAACGACAAATCAGACCACCCACAACACAAACCCAACTCACCTCAAGCAACCACAAAAGATATCCCAACCAGACAACCCTCCGATCCTGACAGATCAACACGCAGATGCACAAGAACCATCCACGACACCCACACACCAAAAACGCCCCAGAAGTGATGGACTAGACGAACCAGAGCCCAACACCGGCCGCGGACACTGCCCTAGAAAACCAACAGGCTTCTATAGCAACCTACACAAAGGGAAAGACCCAGAAACAGCTGCGACGTCAGAACTACCCAACGAATATATGCCAGACACAACAGAGGTAGAAGACACAGACATTCCCCTCCAAGATGCTATAGAATACGCCCTGACCGCCGGCAAAACAGAACCAGAAACCATCGAAGAGCCACTGCAAGGTACAGAAGCAAAACAGTGGTCAGACGCAATCGAAAATGAACTCACCCAAATCGAGAAATTCAAAACATGGGACATCATCAAGGCACCCCCCGATGCCAACATAACGAAATGCCGATACACCTTTCATTACAAACGCGACCCCGACGGCCAAATAGCTAAGTATAAAGCCCGACTAGTAGCAAAGGGATTCACCCAAATCTACGGACTCGACTACTTCGAGACATTTGCCCCGGTAGTCAAACATGCCACACTCCGCGTCCTACTGTCGTTCGCAGCCAACAAGGGGTCAGCAATACATCAGGCTGACGTCAAAAACGTGTACCTCAACGCTGAGCTCAAAGAAATAATATACATGGAATTACCACCATTGTACACCTGTTTTAGAGAGCTCCCGCGCAACAACCGGACCACCAACCTAGTCTGCAAGTTAAACAAAGCACTCTACGGAACCAGACAAGGCACCAACGAGTGGTACCGAAAACTCAAGACCACCTTCCTCTCGCTGAACTACAAAATATGTAGTGCCGACGAAGCGGTATTCTACCTGACGACTACACAATAGTGGCCGTGGCTACCGATGACTTCACAATAATCGCAAGCATGATCAAACGCACCCAGCGAATAAAACAGCAGCTCAACGATCACTTTGAGATAGTCGACCTCGGAGAGATCAACTGGTTACTAGGCATTCACATCCAGCGCGACATCGCGAGACGCACGATTGCACTCGGACAACAGGCCTACATCGATCGGATAGTCACCAAAATGGGATTACAAGATGCCAGATCGGTAAACACACCAATGGAACCTAACATCGACCTCAGTTACAATTCACCAGCCATCTCGCCGGAATGTCTAAATCCATCCGAAATATCCCAATACCGAGAAGCCATTGGATCACTAATGTATGCGGCAATCGCTACTCACCCTGATATCGCATACACAATCTCCACCCTATCACGATTCATGCAAGCACCCAGAACGACTCACTGGAAAGCCGTCCTAAGAGTATTCAAATACCTCAAGGGAACCCACAACTTAAGACTTGTACTAGGAGGGGATCACACGACATTAATCGGTTACTCCGACGCGGACTGGGCTTCTCAAGCGGATCATTACTCAATATCCGGATACGCCTTCCTTATAGGCGGCGGCATCGTCTCATGGAGCAGTAAGAAACAGCCCATAGTCACCCTATCCAGCACCAAATCCAAATACATCACACTCACACATTCGGCGAAGGAGATCATATGGCTACGAAAGTTAATATCCAAAATATTCGGGAACTTAACCTATCCATCCAAGCTGAACTGCGACAATCAAGGGGCAATAATCCTCTCAAAAGACTCGACCTTTCACATGTGCACAAAGCACATCGACACTCGTTTTCATTTTATCCGACAAATCGTCGAACTCCAATACGTTACAATCAATTACTGCCCCACCGAGGACATGACGGCTGACACATTCACTAAATCCCTCACACGCATCAAGTTCAAAAAATTCCGAGGCCAACTCGGACTACAGTTGCCGATCTTCGCTTGAGGAGGGGTGTTGAATTTACAACCTGCATATCGGCTTATCCCATCCCAATATGGACAATTACATAATATTTCATTCATTACATTTTTCGTACGATTCCCTTACTCCTCAGTTGTTCCATCATTGACAACTGAGAATATCCATTCACCTAGAAATATCCCTGATTGGCTCTATAATCCCAACAGGTAATTCTGAAACATCTTGTAGGCAAGAGACTTGCAGACACCAAGAATGTCACAGATCTCCTTGATTTTGTAGCTGGAACAATATAAGGTGGGGATGTGAGCTTTGAGATCCTCAGAGATAGTGCGGGAGCATGAAGTTGTTTAGCTGATGTTGAAACTGTGAGCTTGACAGCAGCGGAGTTGCGCAATTTTCAAGTTTTTCTCACTTTTCTGCATCATTCTGAAATCAGCTGCAATATCAACTACCTAACTGTCAAATGTGTTGAATCACACAAATGGATTTTTCATTTTTCATATACTTGATCCAGAGCAATGTTGCTCTACTAGAATTGCAACCATGAGCAGGATAGATGGTATAACTACCCACAAAAAGCATTTTGTTGTGAGTGTGCAAATCTTTTATGTAACCCAAATGCTCATGGATCACAATAATATATACCTTCCAGTTTCAAAATCTTGAATAAAAGACGATTTTGCTTGCAGCTCCACATCATGGCACAACAGAAGAGGTAATGGAGATACAGGGAAGGTGAGATCTGTCAATTGAATTCATTTGCAGACGAACAATCTATGTTAGAGTCCTGAGTTGTTGCCTGGTCGCGCGTCATAGCCCAAGTTCGTCGGCATATGGCAAGGACCGGACATCGCCGACCACAACATACGTTGGTTTTCCCTTGATGAGAGTCGATGCGGCCTTGTCCACATCATAGTTAGCAGGCGAGGCCAAATGCAGATGCAATTGCTAGAACAAACCTTTGAGAAAGAAGACGCTGTTATTTTATCCAGAGAGGATAATGTCGCATCAATAGATGGTTCGGAGCCTCCAAGAACCTTTCCGTATAGTAAATGATTAAGGTGATAAAGGCGCAATAGTAATGAGAAACCGTTACCTTTGTTCCCAACACTGACACAATACCATCTCGGCTATCGATGGAGCTTGCGGCAGCAAACTTTGACTTCGCCACTGCCTTCTTAAGATCATCGGCCTTGACACCCCCTGAAGCAGCTGAGTCTTTGAGAGCTTTTACTGCAACTTTCCCAGCTTCTCGGACCCCGCCAGTAGTCGCGCCTTGGACTAGTAGACCAAAGAGCGTCGCATCCGAATAGGGAAAGAAAACTGTCTGCACGGACGTGCTGGCAGGAATATTGTTGGAGATAGGAGAAAGGCCCTGGCACCATTTAACGGATGTCTGGGGAGACAAATACGCCGAAAGTGCAGCAAGTTCAGGGACGGGAACCCCAGTCGTACCGAAACCAATGAAGACAGTTTGGGGGCCACCCTGGGCCTCTACGCGAGTCTCTCCTCCGAAATATGAGGATGGTACCGTGGTTGGTTTAGTCGTGGATGAGCTCGAAGAGCTGAGCGATTTTTCGACGAGTTTGGAAAGTGTTGATTGGTCGATGCCTGCCCCTAGAACGGCAATATTGCTTTTGCTGAAAGCGGACGTAGCAAAAGACTTGACATCCTCGACGGTGATAGAATTATGCTGAGAGGCGAAAAGAGACGACCCAAGGCCGGAACGAAAGGCGAGGGCGTGTGCGAGCTCGATGGCACGGTTCGCTGGATTAGATGATGCAGCCAATGTTTCAGCCTCTGTAACGGGGAGGACATATTCCTCGAACTCGTGGCGAGTGAATCTAGCTGAAGTAATAAATGAAGTGAGGACATCAATAAAAAACGGCCTAAAACATTCAAGATGAGAATGCATACACAAATTAGTCAGACTTGACACTCACTCGTCTCCACGAAGAAATTCTGCAGTCAGTGCCAAATGCTCTCGAGTCAAGGTTGCAGACAAGACGCCTCCATACAATTCACTTTCCCGAACTGTCGCAAGGGCAGACCGACTTGCGGTGCTCTACAGAGAAACAACTCTATTAGAAACCGCTAGTGCCATTTCTGTAAAAGAATTCTTACTTTGAAGGCAAAATTTTTAAGTGCATTCGCAACCCCAGGTTTGTGCTCAAATCTGCTTCCGGCTCGAACAAGGAATGTCACAGCGGATGTTGGCTGGCCATGGTCGATGGCGGCGACCTTGGAACCAGCTGAACCCACGACCGTAGCAAAGGTACGCACAGCGCGAGTTACACGGTGTACCTTCGATGCTCTAATTGCAAGCATCAGTGGAATTTTGCGGAGAGCGTAGAGCTGAGCCGTGAAAGCAAACCAGCAGCGGAAACTTCCGGCTTCGCTATCCATATATTCATACTATGTACATGTACATTCCCGAAACCACGAAGAGAGTTTCACCTAAAATTGTCGCTTTCGCGCGTGAACTGCATGGTAGACAAACACCATCCCTCTGACGGTTCTGAGATCATGGAGGTAAGCCCTGTAAATCTCATCCAGATCTTCCTCGTTGTATCCTGCTCCCTTCAACATCGGCATGAACGCTTCCACGATTCTAACCAAATTTGCCCTGAATGCCTTCCCAATTCTTTTAAAGTGGGGATGCGGATGCCACGGCCCCACAGGCATGTAATACACTTTAGCATCAATTTGGTCAAATTGGCCAGAACCATGAAGCAAGGCGGGAACTCGTGGGGCGACCGACTCGAGACTCAATTGGCGAAAGTAACGGGTGAGAATTTCGAAGAATCTGGAAGCTCCTGGTGCTTGAATTGGTGGGTCGATCTCGAACCAAGGGTGGAAAGCAGCCCGAAACTCCCATTCGCCCGATATGAACAACCCACCTGGACGGAGGATGCGAATGATGTCCTGAAGTATCGCACGGTAGTTGGAGGTCTGTCCCAATGGTGAGAAAACAATTTGCGGGTAATAGCTATCGATACATACAGTCATGCAGACAAGGCGGGCATGAACAAGATCGACGGTGTTATCAGCCAACCTAGATCGCTGGTTGATATCGTGCAATTCGCTGTACACATTCGGCAGGGGGTGCGGGGGTGTTATCGGCACTGTAACGACAACAATGAGCTGATGGATAAATAACTATCACTTAGAAGGATTGTGGCACCTATATCGAGTCCCAAAAATTGAACATGCGGGAACTCGCGTGCCATCTCTAAAAGCCTATTTTCGAAGGAAATCAGAAGTCCGTAAAAAAAACTTCCAGGCATGACACAATACCAATGTCCGGCCCCCGTTCCCATGTCGAGCACAAGCTTTCGGCGTTCCGGCGAAGGCGCTAACACTTGCGGAACAGGACCAACGTAATTCGCCCCGATAAGTAGCCGAAGAATAACATGCAGAACAATCTGCCTCTGCATTAAGAAGGCGTGAGTATCTTCGATTCTCGTAGTGGTACCGATAAATGGAAGA
Organism: Hygrocybe coccinea; assembly: GCA_963555575.2. Classification (NCBI taxonomy): domain Eukaryota; kingdom Fungi; phylum Basidiomycota; class Agaricomycetes; order Agaricales; family Hygrophoraceae; genus Hygrocybe; species Hygrocybe coccinea. Next base: position 2,595,124 of record OY741999.1, read on the forward strand.
TAACGACGTTACCCACTTGTTGTTCTCGCGTATCTACTGGAAGTGGATACAACGAGATACCATGAGAATGGAAGAGTCGGCCATCCCGCTCCATAAAGTAAAGGAGGAAGCCGTGAAGGTCAAGTTCGTGACCATCCGAAGAATAAAGGGCTTCATCCTCGGACTGGGATGGAAATTCGATGTTTTCGTGACCAATGGTACCATGACGAGTACCACCAGAATTGGACATTGAAAGAAGGACGCAGGGAGTAGTGACAGTGTTTCTCCGGAGGAAAAGGCAAGGAACGCAACGCCTTTATATTAATACCGGCGGTATTGGGACTGGGCAACAACGGAGCCTCGAAGAAAAGAGGCAAGGTTCTACGATCTGCGCCACGGCTGCTGCAGGAGACGACAAGTTGGGTGGATTTTGCCATATTAGAGATCGGTTATTTGTACATGTAGGTCCCAGGATGCTACCCAAAGTACAAAGCAGATGGTGTTAGACCATTGGCGGGTGTCAAGATATTCAATAATCGGTTCCTGTATCACCCCCTTATTCTCCATCTTTGGTGATATGATACCAAGTCAGGCCATGCAGGATGATCATCGTCTGAGCTCCCGGGTTGTCGATGAAGCAAATTTGGATGGCAGCGAACTGATGGTTGCTGGTGGGTATAGTCCAGATTTGTCTGTGAAAATATTATGTACCCATCCTTCCATGACAATGGTGACGTGAAACCTCCAAAGTAACACCGTGAGACTGTACTTAAGCGTGAGCTTGGCACCGTCCTGCCAAAGAAATTGGTCGATGTCCATTATCTGATAAATTTTGGGCTGAAACTTTATCTTGGAAATGCAAGGTAATCGCGCAACTAACCCTAGGCGCGGTCTCTGACACGCACGGCTAATAGAATGATTCGAGGAAACGTTGTGGGTCCATGGTGGTCAAAATTTTAAAATTTAAAATTACATAAAAATAAAATAAAAAAGAATTAGTCCACTGACACGTGACTGGCTCAAGACACTTTAAGCTCTCGCCTCATTTAATGCTTCGATGCCAACTTTACTCATGTCTGACACAGAAATTGATAGATTTTTCCTGGAGCAAGACCAACGAATGAACATCTCCGACGAGGATATCGATGAATACCTCTCTCGCATTTCTAAAACTCGGAGGTATGCTGGGAAACTAGCTTTACAGGGGGGATGGTCAACATGATGCTTCTGTTGTCAGGAAGATTCCTCCTGAAAATACCCGTTCTATTGAGGAAATTTCAGTCAATATTGGGGACCAGGACCAGGAAGACCTCCGGAATATTCCAAGCGACCCTCAGCTAGTGGGGTCTCGTAGTCGCAAACGGAAGCAGCCTGAGAGAGGTGACTTCGGCGTAGCAAAGCGGAGACGCAAGAATTTGCAACAATCGGACTCCGCCGTCGCTTCAACATCAAAGTTGGACGGAAATCATTCGGCGTTATCAACGGATATAGCTTATGTACCCGATAGGCACCCACTTCCTACACAGGCAACTCATCACAACTTAGGTGGACTCGACATGCAGGATGAAACAAGGGTTGTGAAATCGAGAGGGGTGGCACCCCTGGATAACACCATTTCATCAGTCACGAACGACCAAGAACCTGTCGATAGGGAACTGAAAGGCCAATCTGAGACAGATGGGGATGGCCGTGAATTCCATAGACAGCTACCAAGTCCTCTTCACATCAGGGAATCAAGTGATGTCGTTGACCTTACGACCGATTTCATACCAAAGTCCACATCGACCCAACTCACCCGAAAGGCTCCAGCAGGGCTGGAATTCAAAGGGAAGGTTTCAAACCATGCCAGAAGCATGAAACGGCGTGACAGAATTATCAAGACAACACCCAACACTCGAAATGCGGATGCCAGCAATATCACAACACCTTCGCCTCTCATTGGAGCCCCTTTCTCGCCTGCACCTGAGCCCGATATTGATCTCGCCGTCCTTGCCGTCCCTACAGCCATAGCTGAACCGTCGAATCCGGCTGCTCGTTTAAAGAAACCATCGATACACTCGAACAACCTTACAGATGATCTAGACGATAATTTCGCATCAACCTCTGCAAATCTATTAAATCCAAAGGCGAATTCTAAGAACATCGATGTGGAAGCGGTATCGAACGCCAAGATGAAGCTGACGGACATGAAGAAAGCAAAGGGCAAGGAAAAGACGAAGCCAAATGAGACAAAGAAAGCGAAGGAAAAAACAAAACCCCGACTGATAACACCTTTAGAATATGCGCAGAAGCTTCAGGAAGCACTTCAGTTGCCAACACATACCGGCCAGAAACCGAAAGTAACGGCTCCCAAGTATCTGAGGGGTAAGCGCATTTTTTATATTGGTGGGGACATGCAGTACGCAGGAGTGCGGACGAGGGGTCGAATGGATTTCGTAAGTAGTCGCTACCCTAATTGCTGGCGTTCACTCGTATTGATGTCACCTAGATTGTCAAACACGGCGGAACGCTTCTACCAACGTATGATTGCAGGGCCGTCACGCACATAGTGACAGATGCCCAGAGGCGACCCACGTTGCGTGCACTCGGTCTCCGGACTCTTGATGAGATCCCGGGCCATGTGCCGACGGTGACGTGGGGCTGGGTCATTTCTGGGCTTGGGAGAGCGTCGAAGTTAATTGGGAAGGGTAAAGGCAAAGGCAAGGCGTCGGGTGGCGAGGAGGAAGATGAAGATGTACAGATGGATGATGTGTGTATGCATGCGGCTTTTGTCGAGCGATTCGATGCGGGCGCCGAGCAGTACACCGCGCCTTCAAAAGGAAAGGGGAAGGGGAAGGGAAATGGAAAAGAGACAGAGGTCCCGGTCCCAGCTGAAGAAAACGGCGAGTTCAGCCGGATATCGTGCGATTCTTGTCATGCTTGCCTTTCTCTACACTATTTAATATCTGGCTTTACGCCAGAGAATTCACCCAAGACCAGCCGAAACGGCTCTCCGAGCCGTCTCCTATTTGCACATCAGCCAAGTCGTCCATTTTAATTCCATCACCTCGAATGGGTAACGATTCACCTAGTGACCCTCTGGCTGAATATTACGCCCTGGCGAAGGCAGAAGTTGAAAATAAAGTAAGTTTGATGCCATTTCGTCATCCCCGTTTTGCTCATTCAGCTACACTAAGTGGTCAACGAATGGGGAACATTCCGAAGCGGCATTGAGCGAGGAAGAGTCTGATGAGCCGTTCACGGGTACACCAGAGCCTGTGGTCAAAAGGGTGCGTCAAATGCCAAACAGCATATTTGTACGGCTCATTCTATCTTTTTGCCAGGGATTTGCGTGTGACAACAAGGAAGTGCAGAGGCGACATTGTGTCAACCAAGATGTCGTCGACAAGGCTTGCACCCTTTTGGTCCTTGTTTTTAACTGGCCTGACATGTCTCACATTGCAGCTACAAGAACTTATGGAGGTGCACAAATCGAAGCCCTCGGATGACGATCATTGGCGTGCTTTCAGTTACGGAAAATGTGTGTTGCTACTGATGATATAGTGGATCAATCCTATATCCTCTGTCAGGTCTCAGGGCGCTCCGAAACTATCCGAAGCGTATCATGTCTTATGCTGAAGCCCGTTCCATACGAGGGGTCGGGGAAAAAACTGCACACAAGGTAGATGTTCTGTCTGATTTCATTTATGCACGTCTTGGCATCTGACGTATGATAAAGATCATGGAGATTTTGCAAACAGGGGAATTACGGCGCATCGGGTACGAGAGGACAGAGGACGTGGAAGCGACCAAGGTTTTCCAAGGCATCTATGGTGTTGGTACGCCAATGTCCACAAATTTCGCCTGGCTTTTATCTTACATTTTATTTTATTCAATGCCCATTTCAGGGCAATCAACAGCGTTCAAATGGTATGCCAGCGGGTGTCGTACACTAGAGGATGTCAAGGCGCGGAAAGGTGGGATTAGAGTGACAGGAGCACAAGAGATTGGCATCCGGTTCTATGATGGTCAGTGGGGTTTTTTTTTTCATGGCTGCGATCGAATGGTGCTGAAAACTGTATGGAGATATCAATGATCGGATGCCGCGGAGCGAAGCAGAAGCTATTTTCAATCACATCAAACCTCTTGGTAGGGCCGGTATCCGTTGTCGTGTGTATCTGCTAACGTTCATACCTACCAGCACTGGCCATTGATCCGAAGCTGTTTATTGACATTATGGGCAGCTTCCGGAGGTATATTTCACGATTTCCATTAATGCATTGTCGGTCCGATGTTCATGGCTTTAATGCACAGGGGAAAGGCAGATTGCGGGGACATTGACATTCTGATTACACGTCCGGTGGAGGACGGCAAGACTCATGCTGGTATGCCGCTCAAGCCTCTTTGTTTATGGTTTGCCATGAAAGCATGTGTTACAAAAGGAGTTTTGAAGGCTCTGATGCGCGAGCTACACAGTACTGGCTTGCTCACGGAAGACCTTTCCCTCCCAGAGGACTGGGATGACTTGGAGTGTACTTATCGTGGCCTGTGCCGCCTGCCTCGTGTCGGTTCGCGCAGGCGGCGGATCGACATTCTGACAGTACCGTGGACATCCAGGGGAGCTGCGCTGATTTACTATACGGCGAGCCACCCTTTGTGTTCGAATGTATATTTTGCTAATTTGATTACACTGCACATCAGGGAGACGACATCGTAAGTGCCTGTTGACTTGTACTATTTTGACGGGATTGAGCTCTGTTCTGCTCCAGTTCAATCGGGCGATGAGATTCAAGGCAGGTGTAATGGGGTACTCTTTGAATCAAAAAGGTCTATATGCGGGTGTTATCCGCGACCCGCGTGATCGGCGAGTGAAGTTGAATGCTGGTGCGCTACCTTTCTGGGTCTGAAAGTCCAGGGTTTACGGGCTGCTATTCTATTTTACTAGGTGCGATGGTTGCGTCCGAGACGGAGGAGGAGATATTTCGGATATTGGGGATACCTTGGCAGGAACCACATGAGCGGGTGAGGGGATAGAATTACGTTGGGGTGCATATATCGGGTATGTCTGATGACGTTGTTCCATGGACGCATTTGACATTTCAGGGTCTGCACCGGAAGCTACCGTTGCACCAACGCAGCTAACTGCTCCTGGAATGTTCAGGTCGCTACCTACGGAAAGGGTCTCGACTTCATATGTAACTTGTTCAGTGTCATGCATGTCAATCAATGATGACGCTCGCTGTCAGAAAACTCTTAGCTGAGTTCTAAATGCATGTCTGTATCGAAGCTACACCATTTTCAGAACTGGTTTCCACGAATTCAGCTTCAGGGACGCCAGAAACATGGTCGACACAAGCGAGGACAGCGAACACGAGACCATCAGCGCTAGCGCTTAGCACTGCCTTGCAATATACTGAGTTCGCGCCACTATAAGTAACCCTACGTGAATTCGGCTTGTTGCCCACGAACGACATGCCAGTCTCAATCGTCAGTCACACCACAGCTTCGTCCCCTCGTCCCCACATCCTCTATAACATTCATGTCTCCCTCGAAACTGGTCAGAACTTCGAGGTCGCTAGAAGATATTCAGAGGTGTGTTCAACACAATCAGGACATCGTCAAAGCTGATGCCTTGCCAAACTCGCAGTTTGTTGTCCTTCATGAATCTCTCAAAGATTCGTTTTCTCTACCCCCCAAGCGTCTTTTAGCCACGACATTCATCCCTTCCGCCTGGGTTGACGACCAACTCATAGCCGAACGCAAGGCAGGATTGGCGCAGTATCTCACCAACCTTGTTCAAGCACCAGAATATCAGAAATCGCCTCTTCTTACCAAATTCCTCTCCACCTTCGTTTCCACACTTCATGCCTCTGATATAGAGGACGCACTACCCTCCACGCTATCGAGGAACACTGCATTGAAACTGCAAGCAGCAGCAGCAGCAGCAACTCCCATCGCCGCAGCGTACTACCCGGATTGGGTCTCAGGCTCGAGGCCCCCGGAGGGTATCAATTTCGCCTTGTTTGACATTTTGTTCTTCGGTGAAACCATCCTCCCTTGCGAGACGTCTCTGCAGCCTTTGCTCATATTTGCTCCGTATTAGCGTTCGCCACTCCCAACTCTTCGTCCACGCTCAACTGGGACGGCGGCAGCCAGTCCACCCTAAAGCGACTGGTGAGTGCCAGAAACAAAAGGTCCGTGTCTCCTTCATCATTGGTAGTGTCTTGCTAAATGCGTGGTAACAGCGGCCAAAGTACTAAGATAGTCCTTTCTGTTGGTGAGCTTCCTCTCATCTCGTGACTATCCGCAGCACCAGACTTAATGTATGCGTGTGGCGTACGTGCAAAGGTGGCTGGGGCGGAAGTTACTGGTTTTCTCAGGCCGTCAACAGCTCTTCCAATCGTTCCACGTTCTCCAACTCCCTTGCCAGCGCAGTAAAGTCGTTTGGTCTTGACGGTGAGTTCCTGCTGTCCCTCGTTCCGCAGGTTGCTGATTTTCCTGCGTAGGAATCGACATAGACTGGGTATGTGCTTCCCGCATTTATCCAGCCCGAGACGAATTAATCATGTTTGCCTAGGAATATCCGAATTCCTCGGGCGCGGGGAATCCCCACTCGCCCGCCGACGCGACGAACTTCCTTTTCCTGCTCCAGACCCTCCGCAGCACGCTCGGCGCGTCCAGACTTATTTCAGCAGCCGTCCCGCAGACAACGTGGCTCGATGCTTCTGGCAATCCTCTAAATAACGTCTCGGCTTATGCAGCCCAGCTTTCCTATGTTAATATCATGTGAATCTCGATGTGTGAATCGAAGTCTACCACCACCACCACTGATGCATGTGTATAGGAACTATGACGTGTGGGGCGCGTCCTCAACACCAGGGCCAAACGCACCTCTTGGGAATCTCTGTGGCACTTCCTGGCTTCCGCAGTACAGCGCACAGGCGGCGTTTAAGCAGTGGACCACGGCAGGTTTCCCAGCAGGGAAGCTTCTTCTCGGACTCCCGCTCTATGGGTATGTTTCGAAGAGTACAATGACACACTTGACGGGGAGTTCTGTGCCGGGAGGAGCTGAGGAGGGGGGGCCGAAGGCGCTGAACGGTGCGCATGCACATGTGAAGGATGTCGGCAATGTGGAGGCCGCCCCAGGCGATCTGAGCGGGTCGTGGGGACAACAAATCGCATTTAACCAGGTGTTGGCCGGTGGTGCGTTGGTGAAAAACGCGAATGGGACTTATTCGGCTGCAAATGGGTACACAGAGGGTACGTATGTCTGTTTCAAGTACCACTGATAAGTTGTTCTGACGCGTGTCTTTGGTAGGGTGGGATGACTGCAGCGACACACCGGTGCGTATATCTCGTCCCACGCTGACAACCGAACGCGTCTGACGTAGTCGTTATTACTGCTGTGGCCACGGTGGTGCAGTTCATATTCAACCAGGCACGCACGACCGTCGTGACGTACGACGATACGTATTCACTCGCGGATAAGGCAGCGTATGCGAAGCAGAGCGGGATGGCGGGCTGTTTTACGTGGTCACTGGATCAGGTCGATATGCATTTCCCCCCCTTCTTTTGGAGATAAGTAGGAGCTGACTGCTGATGTAGGACGACGGTGTCCAACTGCAGAATGCCATCCGGGCTGCGTTGGGCAAGTGATTGTCATGAATGAGTCGTTAGCCGTGGACATGTGATCGAAAGTGAACATTTTCAGTAGGGTGGGGATGGTCTGGAAGACGGATTTTCATTTTCGTTTTTTTTGTTGGAACTATTCGGTATACTTGCAAGTAGTGACGGTGATGGGACAGTGTCTGTTTGTCCGTGGTACCGCGTTTGTCGTTTGTCGTTTGATGATGGGGACTCGGTGTGTATACTGGTTGCGACCACGTTCATTACGTATCATTACGTATTGACAGAATGAAAAATGCCTTCAATGACCCTGGCCAACATCTTGATGAGATCCCAAACCTTCCGTCGCAAGGTGTTGCGGTAGACATGTATCTTCAAGACGACACGCACACTCACCTGCGCTACCGTTCAATATTCAATAGCCACTCTCAGTGGATGGCTGGTCGCAGCGGCATGCCTTACACAGTCTTGGATTGTTTTCTGCGATATTCTCGAGCCTATCATTCCGCCAGTACTGCTACCAAATTGAAAGCAGCTGTCCAAATACAACCAACCGCCTCAATCCCAAGCCTGATATTCTTTCGCCCGTTCAGTCAGTACTCTTGGACATGAGTCATCTGTCTCCGTACGAGGACATTTTTCTTTTCGCAGACAGGGCAGGGACAATCCTAACTCCCTGCTATTGTTGGACTTGTTGCCGCCATTTAATCCGACATGACGTCAGAGGTGACTGCACCACCATGATGATGTCACGTACTTCGCCCTACTTAAATAGAACCTCACGTCCAACTTTCTACCTCAACTCCTGTTACCCATGCGAACTTCACTACTTCTGTTGACCATATTATCTATTTCCGGGGCTCAAGCCTCCTGGTTTGGCTCTGACACTCCCCGTTCGTCGCTCTCATCATCCCTTTACTTATTCCGAATCTAAACAAAATGATAAACAGAATACGCGCAGTGGTCGTCTGCTGATCTCCAGAAATGGCTCAGGGAGCACAACATCAATATCCCTTCTTCCTCCTCCCATGACCAGCTTCAAGAACTCGTCGAATCGAATTGGAAACTTGAAGCTGCCACCGGATGGACTCAAGAGCAGTACGCCAGTGCCCAAAGATCATTCCAAGATCTACGCGACTGGTCCTTCGACGCGTGGGACGAGAGCCGCCTCCGCAACTTCCTCCTAGAACAAGGCGTCGTCGCACCCAGCGGCCCACGTGAACAACTTGTTCTATTAGCAAAACAACACTACCGCGCGTATCAAGATGCTGCCAGCTCTTTCGCTTCCTCCGCCAGCTCGACTATATATGGCTCCACGTATCAAACGAGCAAGTCTCTCTCGTCAATAGCGGCGCAGGCGACCAAGGACGCCGCGAGGACGTTTGATAATGCAAAGGATTACGTGTATTCAATGTGGGATGATGCTCGGCTAGAGAATTATCTCCGTGACAAGGGTGTATTGAAGGAAAAGTCGGAAAAAAACAGGCAGCAGCTATTGACTATGATGCAGGATGCTTATGCGAAGATCGCAAACCCAGTTTGGGAGGCATGGAGCGATTCATATATTGTACGTTATCCCATCTTCGTGTCGTCCGATTTCCCTGGACTAACCAGGGGCCTGCAGCATCAATGGCTCGTCGACCATAACATCATCAAATCTGACTTTCAGAATGACCGCGACGCGCTCATCAATCAAATGAAGTCCTACTATTATAATATTAATGACCGCGTTTGGGATACGTGGAGCGATAGCGACCTGAAGGCGTGGCTCATTGAACACGACACCATCAAAAGTGACGCTCAAATCGACAGGGACAAGTTAATCAAGTTGGTTGCGTGAGTCTTAGAGGATATCAAATTCGTTCGTACAAACTGACATTCTAATACCCTTTCTATTGATGCAGGGATAACTACGCCAACGCTGTTGATACCATCTGGAGTGGTTGGTCCGAGAGCGACATGCGGTCGTGGTTGATTGAACATGGGTACTTAAAGTCGGATGCGCATGTAACCAGGGATGAATTGGTCAAACTCATGAATGACAGGTATGTTATACATGGTCACTTGCAAAGTTTTATTTCGTCCCTTATTCAGCTGTGTGTGTCAATTAGGTATAACGAGGTTGCGGGACGCATTGCTACGTACCTAGTTTGGCCCGATGCGCGTCTACGCGCCTACCTGAGGGAAAGAGGCATCAGCGAGACTGCATTACCGACTGGTCGCCCTGGCTTGCTACGTAAGGCTCCCGTTCTTCATGGCTTTTGCCGATAATACTGATGCTTCGTGCAGAGGAAGTACGGATCCGGTGGGTACAAGCTACCAACGGTGCTGATGCACTCTTTGCAAGAATCAGAGAAATCGTGGACGGGAGCGTCGAAGCTGCAGAAGAGTCGATCGGGCGTATCCTTGATATTTTAGGAGGTAGGGCTGATGGTGTCGGTCAAAAGGCCAAGGATACAGATGATGCTGCGGGGGAGAAATTGAAAAAAAGCGGCGAGAAGTTGACAGGGGAATTGTAAGCGTGTACTGGACATATTTCATTTTTGCCCCGTTGTATTTGAAGTTGTTCCCGAGTTTTTCAATTTTTTCGAGCTACAAGCTTCAACATCAGGAAAATGAGGAGGGAATGACAAATCCTTATATTGCTTTAAAACTTACAAAATTTCTTCAATAAGTATAATTATTACCAATGGTCTGATCAAGCTAGAAAAACATCGGTAGCATTTGTGGATCAATGCAACCACACCAAGATGGGAGTCAGTTGACAAAACATGACACAGCATGTTAAATAAAGGCAGTAATTGCCAACATGTCGAAATTATTACAGAGAGCACAATCTTCCCCCAGAAGTAACTGATCTTACATACATCGGTGGCTCTTGTGAGATATGCCAGTGCTCACAGGCAGGCTTAAATGATCGATAGCTGTCTTTCTGATAAACATGATATCAGATAACAACTTCCAGGCATGTTTTGTGAGAAGGACAGGTGTATATCAGTGAGAACGGGGTGATCAGCAAGTGTCAGGGTGATAAACCTGATGCAAGGCAAGTACACCCGACAGGCCTTGTGAGATGTGTCTGTGACAACTGTCAGGCTAGAGTGATCACTTGGTATCAAGATGGCGACCTCGACGTAAGATAACCAACCCTTGACGAGGTTTGCAAGGTGGATGCTAGCTCACAATGGTTAAGCTTGATGACCAGTAAGCATCTGGATGATACACCTAATGCAAGTTAACCACCGCTTATGATGTGTGCCAAGGTAGATTTTTAGTCGATCACTGGCTTCCAGGGCGATATACCCCCAATAATATATCATAACGACGGTCCATGTCGATCTCATTTATCACTTGCTTCAACGTAAATACAGGTCACCCTCATCTTTATGTTTCCTGCAGACGATTTAGACTAATGGCCTGCAACTCCGATCGCTTCTCCTTGATCCTAGCTAAAGCACTGTTTTTGCAGATAGGACACCTTGCAGATGAGTAACTTGGGAAAATTTGCCTGCGAGCACAAACCGCTGGTAAGATGCATGTTGAGCAGTCATAAACAGGTTGCGCACTGATTCCACCACGTAAGAAGTTCATTCACCTCTTCCTTCTCTTCGATGTCATCGAATAGATCGAGAACACTGTTATAGAATCTCTCAGAATCTGTGACCGTGTCTGTCCAGGAAAAAACAGGTGACGAGGCGAGACTAAATCGAACCTGAGAACAAGCAATCAACAGTTAAACGACAATGGTTAACTACAACATACCTGCATCGCAATGTACGCGATCGAAGCCGGTGTCACCTGTGTCATTCCGTGAATACGTGCATTACTGGATTGCGTTGCTTTGGGTTCCTTCTCAACGGAACTTGGAGAGGTGAAGATGTGCTTATATGCCTGACAAAGGCCATGAGTATCATACATAACAATAAGGGAAAGGAATCAACAGTAAAACCCACCGACACAAGAATAGCACTCCGGAAGAGACCATTCCAGGGGTCTTCCGGGTCATAATTATACCCGTGATAGAGGAACAAGGGCCATTGATCTCCGGACACGGCCATCTCGCCACTCCGAAGCTTTTCCTTGGTCCTGGGAAGATATCAGTAAATGTGCAAGGCGTTAGTCGCAGTCCTTACTCAGCATTAGACCAGTCCAAGCCTGCAGGGCACAGTAATGCTCCGGTACGCTCATGATGAAATCCACGATCAGTCTTGACATTGCGTGCTAATGGAGGATTCAAGGGTTGCCCTCGAGGAGTGATCCAGTCTAGAATAGCCCCTTTCAAGCTCTTCGTGTCATCGGATCTCGCATTTGAAGCACCCTTCTGAATCTATTTGCATGTAAGTCAGACCATACTAGAAAATAAAAAAAATCCACGAACAAGTTCCGCAACGTGGCTTATGCCTTCATCAGAGGATCCCATCAAGCGCTCCTCGAGCCCGGGTATCATCTGAAGTAGGAACTGAAATACTCGATGCTCTCGATGCTCCCTTTACGGTCATCTGTAGGTGATGTGAGAAGTGAAAGGAATGATAGGCGCATACTCGTGTGTAAATGTCTCTTCTGGCTGCTCTGCAAGCTCACCCATCCGGAGTATGCCGTTTGTCAAGAGAGCATTGATAGTACACAAGGCATGGACAGTGCGCCCGAAGTGTCGACCATGGTGCACCAGGGGGTCTGTTCTGCAGCTGACACCATAGAGACATCAAATATACAGATGGATTGTGCAGAGGCGGAGGGCTTACGGTTTTTTCCTGGGACCTATCTGCAATGCTCCGGCTCTCTTGCTACCAGTAGCGGTATCGCCAGAAGTGACTTCATCAGTCAACATGTGAGCTTGATAGTAGAGGTAAAGGGACGAACTTTCATTTCAGTATGAGGCCGGGGTTATATATGAAAACCAACGAGCGGACATCTATGCAACAGATCCGAGTCCAAGTCCGCCAGTCAGGCCAGAATGATTTCGGCAGAACCTGAAACGTAAACATGTAGGTAGCTTCGCCAGGCCAATGATCCCACAATTGCCTCACCAGGCCAAGATCCCACACCGAATTAAGTTTGGTCGGTCGTCCGTCCTGACCAGAATGATATCAGCGCAGCCCCAAACCCCAAACACGAGCAGTTTTGTCAGGAAAACGACCTCACATCGAAATATACTTTCCAGTCCCTCATGAGGTCCACAAGCGGGCATACCAGGTTCGAGTCTACATGGACTACTGCAGTACAAGGCTAGCTACTGTTTGAATTTCAATCTAATTTGTGAGGAGCGACATTTTCCTTTCCCCTCATCGCGACCCGAGCTTTCTTGACCCCCTTTGCCAGTCTGTCCTGATGCTCGCCTTCATTAAAATCGCCATTGAACTCAGACACGCTTGATGATGGAACGTTGACACTAGCGTAATTGAGAGACACAAACTCGTGGTCATCAACAGGTTCAGTTGGGGCTCGAGTAAGTGCTTTAGTGCGAGGCTTGCGGCTCCTGGAGAGCTCGGCGAAATGCATCGTGGCTGGCAACACAGTGCAAGAAGTATCTTTCGAAGTACCCTGCCACCTTCGGTCAGAATCAAATTTACAGAGAAATCATGATAAAAACCAAAAACTGCTCCCAGAGCTGGATGTCGTTGAGGCAGAGTGGGATATGCTCATTGGGTGATCGAGAGTCTATCCAACACCATTTTTTCTTGCCAGAATGTTCTCGACAGGAGAGCTTGTCTTTGACTATTTGCAGGTTCGTGTAAAGCGACGAGTTAGGCTTGTCATAATCATCCCGCTTCCGTTTAGATGAGTTAGCAGTGGAGTTGGCAATAGGCATATGCGTCAAGAGTTCAGCTTTGGAAGGGGTTAAGGAATGGGCAGACGGCGATTGCACAGTTCGCAACATTGGTGCATTATAACGGGTGCCGGATAAGCAAATATTGTACAAACCAGGCCTGATGCTGCCTTTTCGCGTTTCCGCCCTCAGCCACAGGCCAGGCCTGATACTGGCCGACTTCCCACACTGCTCTACATATTGTGTCTTGTCTGGTGGCAAAGGCCTCTTTCAAAACTGACTGATAAATAAGGAACGACGGGTTTTCAGAAAACAATAATTATCATTAGTAAAAATTTTGAACGAAAACGAGAGGTGAATGAATCAGGTGCAACCAGCTCCATGAAATGATGCTCCCACTAGAAAAAACGTACAATATTCAAATACCAGCCTGCTTCACGACATTCTCCGCAGCTTCAGCGGCACGACGCTTTAGTCTCAGGGCACGGGTTTGACCCTTGAGGGCTTGGAGCCAGTCCGAGGCTGTGAGGGGTTGTTCCGTCCCCGCATGAATGCCGCTGAGACGTTTGTGGAACCAGGCCTCATTGTCCGGCGTCCACCAACCAGCATTGACTCCAGCCGATGCAGACATCCATGTACTGTAAAGAGGCCACCATGATTTTTTTGCAATTTGACCTTGGTTGCCTCCAAATGCATGTCAGCACACACAAGTGAAGGTTATAAATATATGTACATACCAGTCAAGACTTCATGAAGGCCACAGATGAGGTCGAGCTCATGATCTGTAAATGAATCATCACATAGGAATCCAGGATGTAATGGGTCCTTGATTATTATCCCAATCCCGTATTGCACTGATGCCTTTGATGGTCCATCCAGGATATCATTCTCAGTGAAAGTGCTTTCTGCCAGCCGCCAAATCAACCCACCCAGTTCACGAGCGGCACGAGCATGATGCTGAGATAGAACCTTGTCCCGTTGGTGCTCGTAAACAGCATAGTCAGCCACAGAAAATTGGTACTCCCTGTAACGTAAAGGGATCTCTATTGGCAAGTAACTTGTATCCAATGACTTGACCGGCTTCTGTGCACACCAGTCGCTAGGAAGACGGGCCATGGTGCGAAAAGGAACACCAGCTATCAAAAAGAACTTCGCGATTCCCCGGGTAGTCTGAAAGGGTAACCAACACGCATGGAGGAGGTCAATAGCAGATGATAATGCCAAAACCCAGGACATTCGCTGATCATTAGGCAACGTAAGTAGGAACCAATGTTCTACATTGCTGGCAGTACGACTTGAGGAGATGGAAAGGCGGCGGGCACAACCCACTCTGCTCATAAGAAGGGCATTGCGCTGGATAGTGCAGTCGAGATCCCAAAGGTCTGAGCTTGGACTTGATATGGTGGCGTTAGGTCTGGAATTTTCTGGCCGTGGGCCAGCAGTACGTCCTCTCTTAGTGCTGGCCGGACCGACGCCGTTGTGGATTCCTCGGATTAGGCCAGCAGGTTGTGCGTGAGTGCGGTTGTCTCGAATTCCACCACCTCCACCAGCTCCTACACCAATTAGGTCTGCGATGAATTCAACAATGGCATCTTGCAATAGACGAGGACCTCTGAACTTGAGGCATTTGAAACCCAGGGCCTCCATGGTTTTCTTCACTTCAGCAGCAGTACTCCGTATGATAGGCCGGTTGAATGGACTTTGAGGCACCACGAAGCCATGACGATCCGCCAGGATGGAAGGCGTTTCGGGGAGAACGAGACATTCGTCTTCGAGAGGTGAGTGCGAAGGTTGTGGAACGATGAAGGAATTGATCGGGTCGGGTAGCGATTGAGGAAGGTCCCAGATGTAAAAGTCTTCGTCATCATCGTCTTCATCACAGGATGCAACTTTCTCCGCAAAGTCTTCACAGAAATCCCAAGTATTGCTGGCTGCATCATATTTACGCTGGTCTGATGGATAAAACTCGATAAGTCCCAGACCCTCCCCACGGGATATACGGTGACAGATATATTCACCAGCGGAATTGTTCACACCATGCCATGACTTAACCCGACTGTGACCAGGCAACTAAGGGTGACAATGTTGGGTTTGAGTCGGGCCAGCCGAGATGGGCCGAGAAATTATTATTGTTAGGTACTTGACGGGGCAACTGAGGAGTGTCATATGTGCCATGTGAGACCGGTGGGCCGAGTCAAGTGCTAGAGTATAGTGGATGGTCTGAGACCGTTGGGCCGACACTGGCTGGGATAATTGTGACCCGTCTCAGACCGTTGGGCCGACATTGGGTGGGGTGGTTGTCACCCGTCTCAGACTGTTCGGCCGACATTGGCTGGGATGGTTGTGACCCGTCTCAGACCATTGGGCCGACATTGGGTGGGGTGGTTGTCACCCGTCTCAGACTGTTCGGCCGACATTGGCTGGGATGGTTGTGACCCGTCTCAGACCGTTGGGCCGACATTGGCTGGCATGGTTGTCACCCGTCTCAGACCGTTGGGCCGACATTGGGTGGGGTGGTTGTCACCCGTCTCAGACTGTTCCGCCGACATTGGCTGGCATGGTTGTCACCCGTCTCAGACCGTTGGGCCGACATTGGGTGGGGTGGTTGTCACCCGTCTCAGACTGTTCGGCCAACATTGGCTGGGGTGGTTGTCACCCGTCTCAGACTGTTCGGCCGACATTGACTGGGGTGGTTGTCACCCATCTCAGACCGTTGGGCCGACATTGGCTGAGATGGCTATCACTCTTCTTAGGGGTAGGGATTGGCATCAGTGTTGTTATCGGTGTTGTCATTGGTGCTGTCATTGGTGTTGTCATGGGTGCTGTCATAGGTCTTATCATCGGCATTATCATCGGTGCTATCATCGGTATTACCATCGGCTTTGTCTTTAGTGCTATCATCGGTGTTATCATCGGCATTGTCATCGGTGCTATCATCGGTGTTATCATCGGCGCTATCATCGGTGTTATCATCGGTGCTATCATCGGTGTTATCATCGGTGTTGTCTTTGGCATTGTCATTGGTGCTATTATCGGCATTGTCATTGGTGTTGTCATTGGCGTTGGCATTGACATTGGCATTGGCATTGGCACAGCTCCAATGGAAAGGCCGATCAGATTGGCATTTGTTGGGTGACAACCCATGTTCAAATCTCAATGCCCTGTTGGATAAATATCCTTCTCAATCTACACAATGTACTTGTTATGCTACAGCCAGGAGATTGTGTCCCCAGTGTGAAGGACAGATATGGCTGTATTGCAAAACTCCTATGCATCGGTCATCGAATCGGCGTTTGTTGGCAGATGACCCATGGTCAATTACCGATGCCCTGTTGCCTAAATATCCTTGGCAATATAAACAATTTACTTGCCATGTTACAGCCAGGTCATTAGTGTTCTCAGTGGTCAGCTCGGAGTTTTATGTATTGTCAAAACTCCGATGCATCGGTCATCGGATCGGCGTTTGTTGGCAGAAGACCCATGGTCAATTACCATTGCCCTGTTGCCTAAATATCCTTGGCAATATAAACAATTTACTTGCCATGTTACACCCAGGTCATTAGTGTTCTCAGTGGTTAGCTCGGAGTTTTAGATATTGTCAAAACTCCGATGCATCGGTCATCGGATCGGCGTTTGTTGGCAGAAGACCCATGGTCAATTACCATTGCCCTGTTGCCTAAATATCCTTGGCAATATAAACAATTTACTTGCCATGTTACAGCCAGGTCATTAGTGTTCTCAGTGGTCAGCTCGGAGTTTTATGTATTGTCAAAACTCCGATGCATCGGTCATCGGATCGGCGTTTGTTGGCAGATGACCCATGGTCAATTACCGATGCCCTGTTGCCTGAATATCCTTGGCAATATACACAATTTACTTGCCATGTTAAAGCCAGGGCATTAATGTCCTCAGTGGTCAGGTCGGAGTTTTATGTATTGTCCAAACTCCGATGCATCGGTCATCGGATCGGCGTTTGTTGGCAGATGGCCCATGGTGAATTACCAATGCCCTGTTGCCTAAATATCCTTGGCAATATAAACAATTTACCTGCCATGTTACAGCCAGGACATTAGTGTTCTCAGTGGTTAGCTCGGAGTTTTAGATATTGTCAAAACTCCGATGCATCGGTCATCGGATCGGCGTTTGTTGGCAGAAGACCCATGGTCAATCACCAATGCCCTGTTGCCTAAATATCCTTGGCAATATCAACAATTTACTTGCCATGTTACAGGCAAGTCATTATTGTTCTCAGTGGTCAGCTCGGAGTTTCATGTATTGTCAAAACTCCGATGCATCGGTCATCGGATCGGCGTTTGTTGGCAGAAGACCCATGGTCAATTACCATTGCCCTGTTGCCTAAATATCCTTGGCAATATAAACAATTTACTTGCCATGTTACACCCAGGTCATTAGTGTTCTCAGTGGTTAGCTCGGAGTTTTAGATATTGTCAAAACTCCGATGCATCGGTCATCGGATCGGCGTTTGTTGGCAGAAGACCCATGGTCAATTACCAATGCCCTGTTGCCTAAATATCCTTGGCGATATCAACAATTTACTTGCCATGTTACAGCCAGGTCATTAGTGTTCTCAGTGGTCAGCTCGGAGTTTTATGTATTGTCAAAACTCCGATGCATCGGTCATCGGATCGGCGTTTGTTGGCAGATGACCCATGGTGAATTACCACTGCCCTGTTGCCTGAATATCCTTGGCAATATACACAATTTACTTGCCATGTTAAAGCCAGGGCATTAATGTCCTCAGTGGTCAGCTCGGAGTTTTGTGTATTGTCAAAACTCCGATGCATCGGTCATCGGATCGGCGTTTGTTGGCAGAAGACCCATGGTGAATTACCATTGCCCTGTTGCCTAAATATCCTTGGCAATATAAACAATTTACTTGCCATGTTACAGCCAGGACATTAGTGTTCTCAGTGGTTAGCTCGGAGTTTTATGTATTGTCAAAACTCCGATGCATCGGTCATCGGATCGGCGTTTGTTGGCAGATGACCCATGGTCAATTACCACTGCCCTGTTGCCTGAATATCCTTGGCAATATACACAATTTACTTGCCATGTTAAAGCCAAGGCATTAATGTCCTCAGTGGTCAGCTCGGAGTTTTGTGTATTGTCAAAACTCCGATGCATCGGTCATCGGATCGGCGTTTGTTGGCAGAAGACCCATGGTCAATTACCATTGCCCTGTTGCCTAAATATCCTTGGCAATATAAACAATTTACTTGCCATGTTACACCCAGGTCATTAGTGTTCTCAGTGGTTAGCTCGGAGTTTTAGATATTGTCAAAACTCCGATGCATAGGTCATCGGATCGGCGTTTGTTGGCAGAAGACCCATGGTCAATTACCATTGCCCTGTTGCCTAAATATCCTTGGCAATATAAACAATTTACTTGCCATGTTACACCCAGGTCATTATTGTTCTCACTGGTCAGGTCGGAGTTTTGTGTATTGTCAAAACTCCGATGCATCGGTCATCGGATCGGCGTTTGTTGGCAGAAGACCCATGGTCGGTTACCATTGCCCTGTTGCCTAAATATCCTTGGCAATATACACAATTTACTTGCCATGTTAAAGCCAGGGCATTAATGTCCTCAGTGGTCAGCTCGGAGTTTTGTGTATTGTCAAAACTCCGATGCATCGGTCATCGGATCGGCGTTTGTTGGCAGCAGACCCATGATCAATTACCAATGCCCTGTTGCCTAAATATCCTTGGCAATATACACAATTTACCTGCCATGTTACAGCCAGGGCATTAATGTCCTCAGTGGTGAGGTCAGACTTTGATGTATTGCAAAACTCCAATGGCATCAGCCATCGGATCGGCATTTGTTGGCAGATGACCCATGGTCAATTATCAACGCCCCATCGCCTAAATATCCTTGCCAATACACACAATTTATTTGCCATGTTACAGCCGGGTAATATGTAACCCTCAGCACTGAGGTTGGAGATTGATGTATTGCAGAACTCCAATGCATTGGCTCATCGGATTGGCATTTGTTGGAGGACAACCCATATCCATTTAATCATTTCCAACCCCTCAAATATCCTTGTCAATATTCATAATTTATCTGCCATGTTAGAATCATGAAGCTTCCTCTGCTCAATGTTGGCCAATGTCAGCTCTAGTGCTACTTCATGTCTCAACTCAAAACACACAATTAAATCGACCAACATTCATAGAACACTATAGATACACACTCCCATTTACCACATCCCTTCTTAGACCACCAATAGTGGCCCACTCCTCAAAGCAAGTGGTCAAAAAATCGCTCAGAAAGCAGTCAACAGGCGCTCACTCAACATGCTTCCCTTGACTCCTCATGTTTCCCCCAACCTCCTAGCACCACTCTATCATGGACAGGCTATTACTAACATTCTACATGAAAGTCTCAAGGCCTGAGAGCATTTGGTCCAGTCAAATCTCTTGACAGAGCACAAAAGTGCGAAAAATACCCGGGTGATCATGGGGAGCATCTGGGAGGTTAAACTCTGTTCCTGGCATCCCCACAACAGCATGAGGATGTCTGTACAATATACAATGCCCCAAATGACAGGTTATAGCACCTGAGAACACCTGTGTAACCTTGGGACAGCAGAAGGTTAAAAAAGTGCGAAATGTACTTTGCTAGTGACAAGGAAGGCTAGGGAGGCTTCAGTGCTGCCAATAGATAGAGGTGTGAGCTGAGATATTGCCTGCAAAGTTGTGGAATTGAGGGTGGAACAGAAGTTGAGATATTGAGGTTGAAATTCACGAGTGGTGTACAAATGGCATTGAATCTGAGTTTGCATAGGCATGCATTTTGGAAGCACCTCTGAATAATAATGCCTCAATATCTCAACTTCTGTTCCACCCTCAATTCCACAACTTTGCAGGCAATATCTCAGCTCACACCTCTATCTATTGGCAGCACTGAAGCCTCCCTAGCCTTCCTTGTCACTAGCAAAGTACATTTCGCACTTTTTTAACCTTCTGCTGTCCCAAGCTTACACAGGTGTTCTCAGGTGCTATAACCTGTCATTTGGGGCATTGTATATTGTACAGACATCCTCATGCTGTTGTGGGGATGCCAGGAACAGAGTTTAACCTCCCAGATGCTCCCCATGATCACCCGGGTATTTTTCGCACTTTTGTGCTCTGTCAAGAGATTTGACTGGACCAAATGCTCTCAGGCCTTGAGACTTTCATGTAGAATGTTAGTAATAGCCTGTCCATGATAGAGTGGTGCTAGGAGGTTGGGGGAAACATGAGGAGTCAAGGGAAGCATGTTGAGTGAGCGCCTGTTGACTGCTTTCTGAGCGATTTTTTGACCACTTGCTTTGAGGAGTGGGCCACTATTGGTGGTCTAAGAAGGGATGTGGTAAATGGGAGTGTGTATCTATAGTGTTCTATGAATGTTGGTCGATTTAATTGTGTGTTTTGAGTTGAGACATGAAGTAGCACTAGAGCTGACATTGGCCAACATTGAGCAGAGGAAGCTTCATGATTCTAACATGGCAGATAAATTATGAATATTGACAAGGATATTTGAGGGGTTGGAAATGATTAAATGGATATGGGTTGTCCTCCAACAAATGCCAATCCGATGAGCCAATGCATTGGAGTTCTGCAATACATCAATCTCCAACCTCAGTGCTGAGGGTTACATATTACCCGGCTGTAACATGGCAAATAAATTGTGTGTATTGGCAAGGATATTTAGGCGATGGGGCGTTGATAATTGACCATGGGTCATCTGCCAACAAATGCCGATCCGATGGCTGATGCCATCGGAGTTTTGCAATACATCAAAGTCTGACCTCACCACTGAGGACATTAATGCCCTGGCTGTAACATGGCAGGTAAATTGTGTATATTGCCAAGGATATTTAGGCAACAGGGCATTGGTAATTGATCATGGGTCTGCTGCCAACAAACGCCGATCCGATGACCGATGCATCGGAGTTTTGACAATACACAAAACTCCGAGCTGACCACTGAGGACATTAATGCCCTGGCTTTAACATGGCAAGTAAATTGTGTATATTGCCAAGGATATTTAGGCAACAGGGCAATGGTAACTGACCATGGGTCTTCTGCCAACAAACGCCGATCCGATGACCGATGCATCAGAGTTTTGACAATACACAAAACTCCGACCTGACCAGTGAGAACAATAATGACCTGGGTGTAACATGGCAAGTAAATTGTTTATATTGCCAAGGATATTTAGGCAACAGGGCAATGGTAATTGACCATGGGTCTTCTGCCAACAAACGCCGATCCGATGACCGATGCATCGGAGTTTTGACAATATCTAAAACTCCGAGCTAACCACTGAGAACACTAATGACCTGGGTGTAACATGGCAAGTAAATTGTTTATATTGCCAAGGATATTTAGGCAACAGGGCAATGGTAATTGACCATGGGTCTTCTGCCAACAAACGCCGATCCGATGACCGATGCATCGGAGTTTTGACAATACATAAAACTCCGAGCTGACCACTGAGAACAATAATGACTTGCCTGTAACATGGCAAGTAAATTGTTGATATTGCCAAGGATATTTAGGCAACAGGGCATTGGTGATTGACCATGGGTCTTCTGCCAACAAACGCCGATCCGATGACCGATGCATCGGAGTTTTGACAATATCTAAAACTCCGAGCTAACCACTGAGAACACTAATGTCCTGGCTGTAACATGGCAGGTAAATTGTTTATATTGCCAAGGATATTTAGGCAACAGGGCATTGGTAATTCACCATGGGCCATCTGCCAACAAACGCCGATCCGATGACCGATGCATCGGAGTTTGGACAATACATAAAACTCCGACCTGACCACTGAGAACACTAATGACCTGGCTGTAACATGGCAAGTAAATTGTTGATATTGCCAAGGATATTTAGGCAACAGGGCATTGGTAATTGACCATGGGTCTTCCGCCAACAAACGCCGATCCGATGACCGATGCATCGGAGTTTGGACAATACATAAAACTCCGACCTGACCACTGAGGACATTAATGCCCTGGCTTTAACATGGCAAGTAAATTGTGTATATTGCCAAGGATATTCAGGCAACAGGGCATCGGTAATTGACCATGGGTCATCTGCCAACAAACGCCGATCCGATGACCGATGCATCGGAGTTTTGACAATACATAAAACTCCGAGCTGACCACTGAGAACACTAATGACCTGGCTGTAACATGGCAAGTAAATTGTTTATATTGCCAAGGATATTTAGGCAACAGGGCATCGGTAATTGACCATGGGTCATCTGCCAACAAACGCCGATTCGATGACCGATGCATTGGAGTTTTGCAATACAGCCATATCTGTCCTTCACACTGGGGACACAATCTCCTGGCTGTAGCATAACAAGTACATTGTGTAGATTGAGAAGGATATTTATCCAACAGGGCATTGAGATTTGAACATGGGTTGTCACCCAACAAATGCCAATCTGATCGGCCTTTCCATTGGAGCTGTGCCAATGCCAATGCCAATGTCAATGCCAACGCCAATGACAACACCAATGACAATGCCGATAATAGCACCAATGACAATGCCAAAGACAACACCGATGATAACACCGATGATAGCACCGATGATAACACCGATGATAGCGCCGATGATAACACCGATGATAGCGCCGATGATAACACCGATGATAGCACCGATGACAATGCCGATGATAACACCGATGATAGCACTAAAGACAAAGCCGATGGTAATACCGATGATAGCACCGATGATAATGCCGATGATAAGACCTATGACAGCACCCATGACAACACCAATGACAGCACCAATGACAACACCGATAACAACACTGATGCCAATCCCTACCCCTAAGAAGAGTGATAGCCATCCCAGCCAATGTCGGCCCAACGGTCTGAGATGGGTGACAACCACCCCAGTCAATGTCGGCCGAACAGTCTGAGACGGGTGACAACCACCCCACCCAATGTCGGCCCAACGGTCTGAGACGGGTGACAACCATGCCAGCCAATGTCGGCCGAACAGTCTGAGACGGGTGACAACCACCCCACCCAATGTCGGCCCAACGGTCTGAGACAGGTGACAACCATGCCAGCCAATGTCGGCCCAACGGTCTGAGACGGGTCACAACCATCCCAGCCAATGTCGGCCGAACAGTCTGAGACGGGTGACAACCACCCCACCCAATGTCGGCCCAATGGTCTGAGACGGGTCACAACCATCCCAGCCAATGTTGGCCGAACAGTCTGAGACGGGTGACAACCACCCCACCCAATGTCGGCCCAACAGTCTGAGACGGGTCGCAATTATCCCAGCCAGTGTCGGCCCAACGGTCTCAGACCATCCACTATACTCTAGCACTTGACTCGGCCCACCGGTCTCACATGGCACATATGACACTCCTCAGTTGCCCCGTCAAGTACCTAACAATAATAATTTCTCGGCCCATCTCGGCTGGCCCGACTCAAACCCAACATTGTCACCCTTAGTTGCCTGGTCACAGTCGGGTTAAGTCATGGCATGGTCTGAATTCTTGTGCCATTCAAAAAAGGTCGCCTTCCTTACGCCAGGGTTACGTTCTCGAGCTATTCGAGCTTCACGCTCCTTGACGGTTTCTGTGCGCTGCGCCCGACGCTCATCTCGCGCCTTGAAGAATTCCTTCCATGTCTGGCCTGGCTTCTGACCTGACTGTGGGCTCGGGGGTGTTCCCGGGTGAGGAGATGACGGTTTGGACAGCGGCAATGCTGGCAAAGATGTTTGTGATATCGCTAGCAATGCTGGCGGAGATGCTTGCGATATCGCTGGCAATGGAGTGTTGGCAACACTCGGCGGGATGGTATTGTAAAAGTTAAGAATGGTCGGTGAGGCTAGCTGTTCCTCTGTAGGGAACCAGAAGTACGCCATAAAAGGTTTTGCTTTGGCAATCGCAACTTCACGCTCTTCCCAAGGGTACCACATTGGTACATTTAAGAGCTGTAAATATCCAAGCTCGGGAAAATCGCGGGTTGGATCATTCAAGATCATGAAGGCCCCTACACGCTCGATACCAGTCGCACACACCTCGGATGCCTGAAGATTGGCGATCCAAGTTTGGGGCACATTCTTGTCAGCCAGCTCCTTAAACCATGTAGTCGTTCCGAAAGAATGCAAGAGGTAAGACAGGGATGCCATCAAAACGGCAAACCAATCCCGGGAGCGGATGGCCTGTCGACGCGCGATGCGATCTGTAGCGTGAGTCTGCCTGTAGCCCAGGTTGGAAGGCAGGGGGAAGGAATCAGCAACGTAGCCTCCACTCCTCCAGTTGACGATTTCGAGCACAGCCACAAGGTCTCGTTCGATCCCCGCCCAAGACTGGATTGTTGCAAGGGGTAAGCGATATGAATTGGGCCCTATACTTTCAACAGGCGGGATCGAATGGAGAGCCTCGAATAGCTTGCCCGTGAACTTGGGATGCAGAGGCATGACACTTAAAAATCTGAACTCCTGCGTCATCCAACGAGGGGCATTGAAGTTCTGTAATTGGGGAGAGGACCCCCAAAAATTGCACTCGAGACCCATGTCGCTAGGAGGAGCAGGAGGGATACGGACATCCCGCTGAGAATTGGGAGAGAAGAATCGTTTGCCGTTGATAATCAGAACGCGTCCAGTACGCACGTTTAACTTTTACAGAAAAATTAGTTGCGTTGATGACAGCGTATGGAGAATCATTCACCACCATGCCGGAAAATCGAAGGGTGTAGGGAGTGATGCAAGAGGATTGCCTCGGCTGAACCGATGGCAACGAGCGATCGAGAACGAGAGCTGTTGGAAGTACGCTGTGGGCCTAACACTGTGGATTGCCCTGGATAAACCGATAGCAAAGACTCCTGTTGACGGTTGTCAAAAAGTGTACACACAGTGGGAGAGCAATCAACTGTTCGAACCTGAAGGGGCGAGGGCAGTTTGAGGTATGGTGTGGGCTGGGATTGCCTCGGCTAAACCGATAGCAACAAGCGGTCAAGGGCGAGGACTGTATGCGGGCCTGACACGAGGCGATAGGAAGAGGATTGCCTCAGCTAAACCGATGGCAATGCGAGCGAAAAACTAGAGATATTTGAACTTGAACTGACCAAATTTTGATGATGTAAGCCAACTCTCACGACCACCTGACTGTTCAAATCGCATTATGTAACCTCGGACATCATTATATCATAAATAGCGCAAGATGAAATAAATACAGCAAGGGATTACAGCAACTGATTACAGCAACTACAACTTTGAATGGAAACCGCTGTAACGAAGGATATCTCAGACATGACATTCAGCAATAAATGAAGGACTAAATGAATTAGAGTTTGCATCCCCAGCGCCAAAGTGGCTATCCCTCCGACCTACAGAAGAGTAAGAAAATCATGGCTGGTTGAAAAGCTTGAAATACCTTCAGCAGGCTGACGAAGTGATTTCGGCACATATATCACGTCGCCACGGAATGTGGGGTTGGTTTCGACCTCATCTATGGCGTGTTTGAAACACTGGGTGACATGGTATCTGAATTTGTGAAGGAGTGCGACTGCCTCGATCACTTTGCGCTCAGATGAATCAGGCCTCTTCTGATATTGTCGCTCCGCATCAAGAACGCGAACTTGAAGGTCCTCATGCATTTGGCAGAGAATTGTCAGTGCTTGTCGGTCATCTTCATGCAAGCAGCGAAGAGCTATAGGCAGGTGGAGATGGTGGATAGGAACCTGAATAGAAGTTAAGCTTAAAAGCCGCAACAGAGGATTGACATACCCGAGATGGGAGAGCTTTGGTTCCAAGAGTGGGTGAAGTGTCTGGAGTAGTTGGGGCACTGGAGGCAATCTCCTCTTCCTCGCTACTACATTCTGAACTAAAATCGTTGGGCATGGTCAGGTTCAAGGGTATCAGGTTCAACGGACCTGAAGAAATAGCTTGGGAAATATTTTGACTTGTTTACGCAACACACTAGCCGACAGTCAAAGTCGCCAGGCCTGAGCCTGACAGGTTGATGATCTTGGAGTCTCAAAATATTCTATTGCAGTCCAAGGGACCGTATCAGTTTCCATCAAAACATCAAAAAACATACATCAGACGACGACAGGGATCAACGTTAGAGTTGAGAGCCAGGTCTCGATGATCTTGGCATCTCAAATATGGCATTGACGCACCGCTTGCGAGTTCACTGCTCTCTCCAGGCCTGCCCACCTTTAAATTTACATAACTACGTTTCTCCCGTCAGACAAGAAAAGTCATAGGTTATATAGAACAATAATAAAAAATCACCGCTGCAGTCACTAATTGCCGCACCCATGAGTGACTATCCGTACTTTCAAAATCGACCCGGCAATGCCATGTACAACGCGCCTCAGTACCCTTACCCTGCGCCGCCTAACCAAAACTTCCAGGAGGCCCCGGCGCCGCCTAACCCAGGCCACCAGCAGGCCCCGGTGCAGCCCATGAACTGGTATAATTTCCCTGACCACTACCAATTTGATCCAGCAAGCTCCATGGCTCCGCAATTGCTTGCCCCCATGTTCTGGCAGGACACAGTCGATTATTCAAGCTCGGTATACCCCCTACCCCTTCGCTATGATTGGGACTGAACCTCTTGACATAGTTTGACAATACAATACAATGCCAATCAAGCATCGTCGAAGCGACGCCACTCTCTGTTGTAGAAATTCCGACCACCTCAGGCGTTATCACACTGACCGTAAACCCGGAGGTACCAATGAGGGCACGCATGGCCACCCAGCCGAAGAAGAGGAAGCGGAAGGTGGAGGTAACTCGCAATGACGATGAGGACGAGGACGACGAGGACGATCAAGAACCGAAAGGGGACCCCACCACGATTAGGTACTGGAATGAGCACCGGGATCTGACCGGGGGAAAACTACTCCATCTGTTCCTCGTCGAAATAAGGGATTATGCTATTTTACATCGTTCTGTCGATTTCACGAACCCCGCGTTGATCGACGATCTGAGGAGGCTCATGAGAAGCGCTGAAGAAGAGTTCGTACGACAGCATGGGCAAGCCCTACTGACCAGTAGGTCCAGCTTCTCCGTAGCCAACCGTCATTGATCGGTTATCAGGTATACCGGTCAACCGAGACCTACAGCTGTTTGCAACAAAACAGGGCAGGAAGACAAGAAGCAACTACCTTCAGACCGTGAGGGGAGTCTTCTGCCCTTCTGAAACGGAACCAAAACGGCCCAACTACAACTTCTCGAACGATCATGGGCTGTGGGCCGTAAGCCACAATAGAGATACCTTCGTAGCGTTAAAACAGCCTGGCGAACAGGCCTTCTTGAACTTGGTACAAGAGGTGAGGCGCCGCCACATTTGGATACCAGGTAAAGTCACTAACTAGAGCAGGGTCGTCTCCTCCGCCGCTTCGGGAACCTGGCGTTCGAGGCATCATTACTTGGCATCGCCTGGGGCCGGAACCCCAAAAAATATTCTAAGTATCCACCCCTGGCAATGAAATGGAGGGGAAGAAGGCGAATTCCCGACGAGGCATTTGCTGGCGTTGGGGCCCTGGTACGTATATACGAACACTTTCCACGCAATACTAATGCAGAATTGTTAGAGTTTCCATGATATGATGGAATGGGAAGACGGCACCTGTTGCCAGTTCGACCTGACAGATGACGAGTATGCCGCAGCGTTCGATACAATATTGGAATACGTAAGGAAACACCAGGATGATTCGGATTTCATCGCACACACATATCATCTCTACGAAGCCAGCGCGGTGTCATTCGATCCCAACCCGGAAAATAGAGCTCGCCGGCCTAAACATAACAAGTAAGTGTCTGTTTGCTTATGCCTCTTTTACTGACAGTTCGGAAATAGGGTCGCTCCTCTCACCGACTTTCCATAAACGTCGAGATGTCATCTCCGTAAGCATCTGGTTCAGGGAGGGGTGTAAGCTCAGATTCCTACGTTTCGATTTCTTTGTGCACGCAATATACTACCCAGCTGCCTGGGTAAAGTTTGGAGATTGATTTTAACTGCATGGCTCGGAACATAAGGGCAAGTAAAAAAAATACAAATAAAACGAAGGCAAGGTGGAACGAATGAATTGAATCAGCTAAATCTATCCGAATATTATTAATTGTCGTCGTCAGACATAGTGAGGTCGATGGCCGACTCTGCGTTCCTGCCTTCAGAGGAATCGCTAACATCTGATGTCAGATCGATGACCACAGGGCGATTCTGAATGACGGCGGCAGCGGCGACAGCGCAAATGTGCTGCTGATACACCCGACGGGTCATGACTAAACCACACACACATTTCGCGAAGAGTCTCCTGAACTCAGCTTCTGAAAGTCCCGGGGTAGCCCATGAATCAAGCTTCAGCAGTCGATCCAACAGAGTCTCCAGCCCCTTGACTGGCGGCCCATAAGTGGGTATGCGCCATCCGGGTCCCAACCATGGCAAGTACGGAACCGGTGGTGGAACTAGATCTCCGGTGCCTGCAGATGAAAGCACTTAGTATTATCGGAAAGCAACTCAAATTAAAAGATCAAACTTCGGCGAGGATATCTCCGTACCTGCAGGCCCCTTCTCGTATACATACGCTCAATACCAACTATGAAATATCAAAAGTAAGATAGTTAACACATGCTGAGAGGAAGGTTTGACATACCAATATAGCCACAACGATGGGAAGCACATCCAGCCACGTATTCGCCAGAGTACGGACCTTCGACAGCAATGTAAATGGCCGATTCAACGTAAAGATTTGCGTCGGCGTTGCCGGTGCAAGCACAAAGGCGACAGGGAGCTCTGAATTCGTGCGCGTTGCGATATTCCAAGAAGTCCGTTGGAGTGACACGCAACCCTGCTTGGTTGACAGGCCTGTAGGTCATCCATTAGACCGTCGTTCGTTAGTGAGATTTCAATGTACAGGATAATAACGCACCAAGGCCAAATACGAAGGTTCGATGATATTGCATCGTAGTGCAAAACCATGGTCAAGAGTCGCTGTCGATGGATTAGAACGATGTAGTACTGGCGGAGGTTATCAAGGTGAGTGAGCATTTGAATGAAGAGATCGCAACATTCTGTTCACGGATCCTGACTCGAGGCTCTGCTTTATAGTCTGGGTCATTTCAGACATGAATTGGGGGCAGGGTGATAACTCAAACTTAAAACGGCCTGACGCACTCGGCTTGCAATCATGGTATTTTTTTGCCTATATTTTTCTGCCATGCCACCGAGGCCTCGTCCAAAAAGTGGCCAGGCCAATCCCCTTGCATCGTGCCATAGTTGTCCAGGGTGATGCAGACGAGACTGATTTGCCGCAACGCTGCTAGTAAGGGCTTACGTTGCCTCGACTAAACCGATGACAACAAATGGTCAAGAGCGAGAGCTGTTTGAAGAAGTGTGGTGCGGGCCTGACAGTGATACAGCGAATTGCCTCAGCGAAACCGATGGCAAAGACTCCAGTTGACGGCTGTCAAAAAAAAGTGTGCACAGAACCACAAAAACGAGATGTGGGAGAGCATCAACTTTTTGAAACGGCGTGAGCAGCTTGAAGTACGGCGTGAGCCTGACACAGCGGATTGCCTCAGCTAAACCGATGGCAAAGTGGAGGGCGAGAGCAGTTTGAAGTACGGCGTGAGCTTGACTGCCTCGGCTAAACCGATGGCAAAGTGGAGTTTGAAGTATGGCGTGAGCTTGACTGCCTTGGCTAAACCGATGGCAAAGTGGAGGGCGAGAGCAGTTTGAAGTATGGCGTGAGCTTGACTGCCTCAGCTAAACCGATGGCAAAGTGGAGGGCGAGAGCAGTTCGAAGTACAGTGGATTGCCTCGGCTAGACCGATGGCAATGCGGGTGAGACTCGGAACCACAACCGTTTAAGTTTGGATTTGCTCATGTAAGCGAATTCTCACGACCACCTGACTAGTCCTTAACGCGCCAAATTTTAAACTTGTACCATTCAATACGATTGCCATCGGTTTAGCCGAGGCAATCCGCTGTGCCAGGCCCCACCATACTTTTGCCAGTCCAGTTGATTGCTCTCCCACGTCTTATTTTTGTGGGTTGTGTATGCTTTTTTGACAGCCGTCAACCAGAGTCTTTGCCATCAGTTTAGCTGAGGCAAGAGTGCTTTCTGTCGCCTCAGTGTCAAGCCTGCACCAACTCTCGTTCCACCCCTCGTTGCCATCTGTTTAGCCGAGGTAATCCGCTTCCTGTGATCGCCCCAATGTCAAGCCTGCACGTACTTCAAAAGCTCCTCCCTCGACCACTCGCTTCCGAGGCAATCCGCTTCCTATCGCCCCAGTGTCAAACTTGCACCATCCTTCAGAAGCTCTCGCCCTCGACCACTCGGTTTAGCTGAGGCGATTCACTTCCTATCACCCCACTTTCACCTACCGTACTTTCGGCCTTCTTTATGCTGCGTCGTCCTAGAACTGGTTGTCATACACATGGACCTAAACACAGATAACGACGAATCGTGTCAGACTTGTGTTTGCGGAAGGTCATTTTTGTTACCAGGCGCATTCAACTATCACAAGCGCACCTGCGAGAAGAGCAAAAAACGTTTGTCCGGGGCTTTAGCCAAGGCAAAGGAGGTTTGGAATCGCAGGAAAAAACAACGTGTCGAAACTTCAGAAGCCAGAGATGGTGATGTTTTCCGAGAGGCAGCATCGCAGAATGTCATGTCCATGACGGTATGTTCACCGATAAGTTTTCCAGTCCCTTTGCCGACCCACTATTATGCTATCACCTCCGTACATTAGGCAATCGATCAGCCAGAGGTGCACGCAAATTCACCCCAGATTAATATATCTGCATCTGCCGAGGTGTGTCATCTTGCAGTTTGGTGTCTGTACGTTCTCAAATGGATTGTTCACTGTTATCCAGAGTATCACCTCTCCTGTTGACGACAATGAAAATTCATCACTGGCGGCGGGCAGGCCGCGAAGACTGAATCGTCGGTTGCCATGGAGATTTAGGGATATTGTCCCTCAAGCCCTGCCCCTTGTACCTCCCGTATCTGAAATCCCATTGAGTCGCACGTCTACAATACCCCGATCTGCTCCACCCGCCTCCGATTCGTCGATTTCTTCCACTCTTGAACAAACATCCCCGACTCTCTCACTGGGTTCGTGCGTCCGTCAAATCTTTCGAACCCCTCGAAATATTTTTGGCCTATGCCGACAGTATTTTTCGGAAGAATTGCCATCTCACGATCCTGAGGAAAACATCACGCTACAGGATTTATTTAGTGAACCAGGGCCCGCAGCTATTACATCGCTTCACCCTCAGCAGACTGCCAATACTTTCCATCCATATCCGAACAAAAATTCTTTCCTTCTCGGTGACTGGTACTGGAACCATGGAATTCAGAAATCTCGCCAGAGTTTCAGAGAGCTTGTGACTATTGTGGGCCAGCCGGAGTTTCGTCCAGAGGATGTCCGACACACAAAGTGGGACCAGATTGATGCCAAATTAGCTAGCAATGATTTTGATGAACGCGGCAATGCCGAGGAGGAAGCAGAATGGGCGGACGAGGATGCCGGATGGCGGAAAACTCCAATCACTATCTCAGTTCCTTTCCATAGTCGAGCGAAGACGCCCGGCCCGCGAGACTATGTTGTGGGGGATTTGTACCATCGTTCTCTTATTTCTGTGATCCGCGAAAAGCTTGCCAATCCACACGATGTCCAACATTTTCATTACGAGCCATTCAAAGTCTTATGGAAGCCTACCTGCAGCAGCCCCGATATACGGGTGCATGGAGAACTTTATACATCGCCTGCATTCGTTGATGTTCACCGTGAAGTGCAAGAATTACCTAGCGAGCCCGGTTGTACTCTTCCCCGCATTGTCGTAGCGATGATGTTCTGGTCCGACTCCACCCATTTGACTTCATTTGGCACCGCCAAATTATGGCTAAGCTACCTTTTTTTCGGAAACGAGTCTAAGTATCATCGATGTAAACCAACATGCCATTTATGCAACCATGTTGCATATTTTCAGTCCGTAAGTCATCTTGTGCTGTGTCATTCTTCCTTTGATCATGTTTCACAGCTTCCAGATGCCTTCAAGGACTTTGCTACCCAGCACTTTGGGGGCAAGGGGCCTAGCGGTGCTTTCATGACACATTGTCACCGTGAAGTGCTACACACACAGTGGGAGATACTCCTGGATGATGAATTTCTGGAAGCATATGAGCATGGCATCGTCATCACATGCTGTGATGGAATTACTCGCAGGTTTTATCCCCGAATTTTCACTTATTCCGCTGATTACCCAGAGAAGTACGTGAATCTCATCTAATTTCTCTCTTATATCTTTGTTGATCTATTTCAGAATTCTCCTTGCTAGTGTCCGTGATAAAGGGCATTGCCCTTGCCCGCGATGCCTCATACCCCTTTCACGAGTCCAGAATCTTGGTGCAGCGCAAGATATGAAGCAGCGGAAAACACTTGCTCGCGTCGACGATGAAACCAGAAGACGTAAGATCAACACGGCACGAGATATCATTTATGAAAAGAATTATGCCATCAGCAGTGCTCCTGTCGAAACTTTGTTGAAGGAGCAGTCACTCGTACCAACATCTGTAAGCTCGGATACGTTTCTTTCGTCTGAGTCGCATTGGAATCTAACGCTCTGTTGCAGAATGCGTTTTCAAAAAAGCTTGGCCCACTAGGTTTTAACCTGTTCCTCATGCTTCTTGTTGACATCATGCACGAGTTTGAGCTGGGGGTCTGGAGAGCGTTATTCATCCATCTTCTTCGGATGTTAAATGCCATAGACAAGGGATTGATTCACGAGTTAGATCGTCGGTGAGAGAGCCAGTACACTTCATACATCGCTCGCTGTTCCCTTATGTTTTGCTTAGATTTAGGCAGGTACCAACTTTTGGCCGTGATACCATCAGACGTTTTTCAAGCAATGTCTCTGAAATGAAAAGGTTGGCTGCACGTGATTTTGAAGACCTTCTGCAGGTTGGTAGTTGTTATGTGACATAATGCGAGGCCCTCACTGCTGTCGTTAGTGCGCTATACCAGTTTTCGATGGCCTTTTCCCCGAGCCACACAATAGTGCTATTTTATGACTGCTCTTTGTCTGTGCACACTGGCATGGAATGGCGAAGCTTCGTATGCATACCGATCAGACCCTGAACATTCTTGATGACGCTACAATTCGTATTGGTGCCGAGTTTCGTGCATTCAATGACAAGACGTGTGCTGCTTTTGATACATGTGAACTTCGTCGCGAGACGGAAGCTCGTAAGCGTCGCCAGATGAAGAAAGCCAATACAACGTCTAAGGATCCAGCACCTGGTCCTGCCTCTGCTACGGGTCGATCAGAGCCAGATGGACCGCGGCGAAAAAGGTTCAACCTTCAAACTTACAAGTATCACTCCCTCGGCGATTATGCAACTACAATACGTAGATATGGCACAACCGATTCATACTCAACAAAGCCTGTAAGTAACGTCCAACTTGCTTCCAGATTTTTCTGTTTCCATGTTGATTTGTTTAGGGGGAGCTGGAGCATCGGACGCCAAAGGCCAGGTACTGCCGCACAGACCGTAAATTTTTCATCAGGCAGATGGCCCAGATTGAGCGCCGTGAAACCCGTATCCGTCATATTCGAGAAAAGCACTTCAAGGAAGGGTGATTTCCAACTGAAGTGATCCCTTCTACGCCCGAGGAACATCATCACATTGGGTTATCACAAAATAAATTCGAACACATCAGAACATTCCTTCGAAAACATTCTGGTGATCCAGCAATCAAGGTGCGGATATTCATAAAGAAGCAGGCTATAATTGAGGCTGCTCTTTGTTTTATAGGATTTTTTACCAAAATTGAAACGTCATCTGCTCCCACGCGTCTTGTCAAAACTTCAACTTGAAGACATTCGTGTTGATCCCGAGCCGGGCGCAAATACAAACTGGATCCTATTCAAACACGATCGTCTATACCAACACAACCTCATCCGCATCAACTACACGATGTATGACGTTCGACGCTCCCAAGATGTAGTAAATTCAACCACCTCACACTGCCATATCATGGTCTTAACTGATCTATGCAATGCCTCTGATTTTGTTTCACTCTCAAATCACCCATTTACATATGCTCGAGTCCTCGGTGTTTATCACGTCAACGTGGTATACATTGGTCCTGGAATGCGCGACTACCAACCAATCCG
Source organism: Hygrocybe coccinea (assembly GCA_963555575.2). Taxonomy (NCBI): domain Eukaryota; kingdom Fungi; phylum Basidiomycota; class Agaricomycetes; order Agaricales; family Hygrophoraceae; genus Hygrocybe; species Hygrocybe coccinea. Next base: position 2,629,662 of record OY741999.1, read on the forward strand.
AATAGAGTTCTTATGGGTGCGATGGTACCACAACAAGGAAGCGACTCGAAGTGGATGGGATACCCGAAAGCTCGATCACATTCGATTTCCATCTTTGACCGATGATGATGCATTTGGGTTCATTGACCCATCTGATGTCTTGAGAAGCTGTCATGTCATACCAGCATTTGCAAAAGGTCACGTTCACGTTGATGGTAAAGGCTTATCGTCTTGCACTAAGGATGCCACAGACTGGGGTGCATACTATATAAATCGGTGAGTGCCGATGACATAGATTAATCATATCTAAATGGTCCAAAGATTTGTTGACAGCGACATGTTGATGAGATACCACTATGGCCTTGGTGTGGGACATACATATGCGCAACGTCAAACTACCTCAGACTCTGGTTTTTACCAAACCAATCCTGAAGGGACTGAAAGCCAAGCAGAACTCGATTGCGACATGTCCAATCTAGACCAGTCGTATGATGACCTACAAAAGGTTACCACTGATGATGAATCTGATTTTGATCAGCACAGTGAGAACAGTGACATGGATTATGACAGTGATGATGATTCCGATATCATGGCCTCAGACGATAGCAGTGACTCAGCATTCCTTGTCATTCATGATATGTACTCTACCTAGACGTCCCATACAATCTTCAAGTGGTGGTCATTTAAATAACAGATACACATTTATTGTACAATCAGCTCTGGACGCATGCACTCATCAAGACTTCTCAACTCTCTAAGGACTCAGAGGCACACACACAAGCTTTCTAATTGATGTATGTAGTTCATTTATTCATTATTCATTTGTCGCTCACGCCCGGCTGCTGTCTGCATGGTATTGTGCAGATTGTTAGACTTCGACAAAATCGAAATCTTAGGCTGAACTACTCTCCCTCTCCCGATCATGTCTTCTCACTTCAATGCTCCGAACTCAAATTTCAATAACGTAGGCGGAAATCAAGTCAACTTTTACGAAATACACATCCAGGTTTTCAATGCCGACGGTGCATGCCTTTCTATGATATACTGTTCTGACACTAATATTGAAACCAAAGGGCCAACACAGACGGCAATCCTCCTCGCCCAAACCGAAATCGCTCGAATACAAGTGGAAATACTAAGAGCACAAACGGAAGCTGCTGGAATGCGTCGAACGGAAATTGTTCAAGCAGGTGCGAGAACCCCACAATTTCTCGACATCTTATGGTATGTCCATGTCTGCGTTGTACAATTCCATTATCAAGTGTGCATCTGGTAGGCACAACAAGGGACAGGAACAATAGGGTCAAGTTAGCTCGTGTCGACGATCTCCACCACAGAAATTTGGTCTCTGGGGCACGACAAGTTATTTATCAGGATAATTTCGCCGTCGACAGCGCACCCGTGGAGCGAATGCTCAAACATCATTCATTTGTTCCTACCTTTGTACGTCTCGGAGCAAGGACGAGATGACTGATTGACTATACACTTGCAGAACGCCTTTTCCAACCGGCTTTCTTGTTTTGGTTTCAATTATTTCTTGCTATTCGTGGTCGATCTTATGCACGAAATCAAACTCGGAGTGTGGAAGAACCTCTTGATTCACTTGCTTCGAATCCTGGAGTGTGCCCATGAAAACTTATTGCACGAATTTGACCGCCGGTGTGTTTTTCCTCCTTGTACACCGGATATCTTGTAATTTTTTCCAGCTTCCGACTTATTCCCACTTTTGGGAGAGGCACAATTAGACGCTTTACATCTAATACATTGAAGGCTAAAGACTACCAGTGCATTATTCCGGTTTTTGATGGCTTATTGCCAGAACCCCATAATGGGAGAATCCTTCGACTCTTGTTCACTTTCGCTCATTGGCATGGTCTAGCCAATTTGCGGATGCATATCGGAACTGGTTGGCAGGTAAAGATATTTCATCCACCTTCTTCCGCTCGCTCACTGGTATACGTATAGGTAATCATGAAGTCAATATTCCCGTCGTCCGTTAATGGGGATCTCCTTAAACTCGTTCATCTGTCTAATGGATTCCGAATGGTCAAAGGCATGAAACATCTCCAAGTCGGGGATATCTGCAGGGTCGAAGCACGCATTGTGTTGATCACAAACACGAACGAAGGCAAAATTGTCAAAGTCAAAGGCCACGTCTATTGCGCAGGCAAACCGGTCATTGAAGTAGTCTTAGCATTTCTGTATCGTGGACGTTTCTCTGACTATCAGAATACGTTTGAGACGACAGAGGAACCAGATTATATGGTAGATTTTGTGGATGACGCGGCCGTTGGGGTCTTACAATCTAAGGCATTGCGGGAACCTCTCTCATTTTCCGGATCCATTGGCAGGTGCTCATTCAAGGACAACGTTCAATGTTTCAGTGTAGGGTGACGTTTCCGTTCGCGATCAGCTCCAATGCCTCGTTAAAGTTGGGTCCGTGGATTTCCAACAGGACGATTGCAAAGGCAATCCTGTTCTCGCTTACCTTCAGCGTAACGGCAGTCCACAGGGGCTTCCAACGACTTTGGCAGATGACGGATCTACTCTGACTAACACAGAGACGGTTTTAATGCTCCTCTCACGAACGAACCCTACTCCAGATTTACAACTTATTACTCGATTTTAAACATATAATATCTTAAACATACACCATGGTCTTCGACGAAGCTGAACACTCGAATTTGCATGAATGCCAGTTCAATGACGTGAGAGGCAACCAGACCAATATCTGTAAGCCTTATTATTTCTTATGAAGTCATATTAATGGGTTTGTAGTGATCGTCAAGCGATCAAACGACCGGTCCGAGGCAAGGCGACAGAGACGGTTGCGAAAGGCCGCAGAATGGCGTGAGGCGCGCTTGAGACAGGAAATCGAAAGGTATGGGCTAGAAAATATTGTAAGTCGATGGCTGATAATCCGCAACAGTGTTATTTTAGTCGTCGTCGCTTTTACGTTGGGGTTTATGTTGGCGATATGGAGGTCGAGGCGCGAGTAAATGAATAAGATCCGATCAATATTCTTCAGAAATATGTGACGTTTGCTGGTATAATAACATGAGTACTGGTTCCGTAAGTTTTGTTCGTTTCCCTATATGATTGTATACTAACTGTTGTGATTCATTGTAGTTATAATGTTACCTTCGTCGGGATGTCTTACCTGGCGATGAGCTGTCCGTTACATTGGAATTCGCAACGGTAATATTGTGGTGAAAATTGAGTCGCGGCGAAAAAGTTCTCGAAGCTGAGGTTACGCAGCCCATCACGGTCTATGTATTCAACGAGCTCAACAACAGCAAAAGGCAGAAGGTTACATCAAGGTTTTGCCACCATTCCACTTCCTGGCATCGATGTCCCCTTTCACTCGCGTTATCTCTGGGTTACGCCATTCCGAGCTTGTAAATGAACAAGCAAACTTTTCTAGATCTATTCCTCACGGCCGTCCATAGATCTTTCAAAGAAAATTAATGCTGCCCAGCTCAACCCCAACATGCCGGTCGGGAAGTATATTCCTGACCTTGTCGCCAAGCCATTCGAAGTTTCTCGCGAGTACGCATAGTTGATCTATGACCAGACGTCGTCTCCACGCCTTGACAAGGTCCTACGGAAATGGGATCAAGAAAACTGGGCCGGAGCTGTGCAGCGCCAAAAGCTGGCCTATATTCTCGTCGAGCTCCTCGCATACCAATTTGCTTCCCCCATACGATGGATTGAAACTCAAGAACAGCCGTTCACGGAATTCGCCTTTGAGCGCCTGATCGAGGTCGGCCCTTCTCCAACATTGACTGGCAGCTACTCGCACACTGAAAGCCGAGTACGACACTCGAGACGACTCGGTGAGCCATTCCCGGGCTATTCTTTGTCACGCCAAGCACGGAAAGGAAATTTACTACCAATTTGAAGATGAGGTTGATGTACCGGCTGCAGTTGAACCTGTTCATGAGGCTACGCCCTTAGATGGTAGAAATAGACGCTCGCCTTGTATTTGTCAAAAGTCTGACTCTTGATAAGAATAAGAGGACTCTTCCTCCGCCGTAAATACCCCACCAAGCTGACCTCAAAATCTTTCAGAACGGCGATTTGCCTACAATCGCGAATGCTCTTCCCTTGCTGTATCACTGCACAATTCCCGTCAGCAGCCCACCTTTTCTTTAGGCGCCCCTGAACGCACTCCATTCTTTGCCGAGTCTGACATGATGCCCCCGAAAAATCGCCTGCGCCCATCTCCCTATCAAACAGATACCCTCAAAAGTTTTTACAAGTCCAATCCCCATCCAACTAAAGAGGACAGAGAGGATCTGGGAGGCCATATCGGCATGTAAGCACTCCCCAATGTGTTCTTCACCATAAGTTATCCGAGTCGACTCTCTTAATATTCTCAGGCAGTACCAGCGTATAACAAAATGGTTTCAAAACCAGCGTAGCCTAGCCAAGAAGCGCAAAGAATCATTTTCCATCCGGCCTACTGCCCCTAGAGCACGACGTTCACCTGGCTGTGCCTCCTCAGGCTCAGCATTGCCTCTAGACCCCTCCTCCTCGCGAGGATCAACCCCAGCTGAAGCATCTCCCTACCGCAATGATGCAGGCATTAAAGTTGAGGATGCGCTGTTACTTCTCAGTCTCCACCACCACCACATCGGGCACTGATAATTGGTGCGAATTCTTTTCGTTCTTTCTTGCGCAGTTCGTAGAGATTTACTTATTTTGTAGGTCTTCGACCTGTTTGCGATATATTGAGTGAATCACTATCACGTCTGAATCCCGTAGTACCGGCAGTGTGGTGATAATACTTGAAATTTATCAGCAAAATGGGAATTGTATATAAACAGTTATCAGAATGTCAAATTGTGTCAACACAAGACTTTGAAAATTTGGTATTTCACAGGAATCATTACATGTTTATCATAATTGCCTATATTGCATGGCCAAGGCTCCACAAGACTTTGAAATTTTGGTATTTCACAGGAATAATTACACATTTATCATAATTGCCTATATTGTATGGCCAAGGCTCCACAAGACTTTGAAATGTTAGTATTTCACAGGAATAATTAGGAGTATATGGTAACCCCTTATATACAGCAATCAATTCTCAGTGCAAATGATCAAGCATCACAATAATTATATTGTACTTGAATGCATTTATTAGGCTAGATAAGACATTGCAAACATCTACAAGTTGGCTTATCAATTATCAACTCCGCCTGGATATACCGGCGCCTCCCTGATTTCCTAATGAAGCTCCCAGTGAGAAGTGGCCATAGTAGTTGTCGGCCAGGTTTATTATCTCATCTTCGAACCATGCCATATGGGCAGCAACTCCAAGGAGAGTCAAGTTGGACTCTTCCAATTCAAGCAAGAACAAGCCCAGTTCCGTCAACTACTTAGTCTTTATTACAAGGACTCCGGGACAATTGCCTCACTATCTGCCTCTCCGTCCTCCTTTCCAAGTCGTATTATAACGTTCGTATTACAGCCCTTCAAGTTTGCATAGTAGATATTTATACAGCTATGTGGTCTTATTTTCTTTGTTATGAATTATATTTATAACAGGTCAGTGAAAATCATCTTAACAATAATATAGGGTCTTTAAATTATCAGATCTTTAGTTCATTCTAGACTGGGAAATCTATGAAGGCAAAAATGAGACCACCTAGCTATATAAATATGGACCAATTCTCTCACTACAACCATGTCAATCTGCAGTATAATTGCTGAGTTATTCACTTTACATCATGGGATAGCTAATAGCTCAAAGTTCATCTATTATCTTCTCACATGCACAATATTTCTTCAAACTAAATATAGGACCATCTAGCACATGTAAATTAGGTACTTTTTCCCTTCATGACCATCTGAATCCATGCAGTATTGCATGATCTATGCTTTTATTACTGCAATTACTGCTTTCGGTACAGTTTCTAAGCTCCGCCAGCCCCACCGAAAATGGCAGTTATTTGGTTGAACAAACAAACAGAAAAAATCTGGATGCAAAGGGCTGTATAACGTCTTAGGTCTTGTTTGGATAGGTACTTCATATTTGGTACAAGAATTTGACACGAAAATTGTCCTGAAATCAGTGATTGCTTGCCAAATGGTAGTTGGCATCCAAGGTCAAAGCATCTCTGGATGCTGTCTTGGTCACTGAGCGCTGGGTTCTTCTATTCTTTTATCTTGCTAGGTTATTGGCTGCCAGAACACCTCAGGCAGATTTATGCATGCACCGTCACCTCGTCCTTCTCTTCAGGCTTCACTTACTGAGTTAGTTTACCCTGTGCATGATCCCTTTGTCACCTTCCTCTTCATTGATAACACATGTCCTTTCTGCCTCACATTGGTTATTTTTCTAGCATAGCTCCAAGACAAACTTCGCGTTGACCTCGAAAATGGGCTAACCTAGCTCGTGATGATCGTCACCTTGATTATTGTCACTCGCACACATAGCAACTTTGAGCCTCACATGAATATTGGTTTATGTAGTCTTTTTCTTTGCAGCAACGACAAATACGATCGGAAAGCCAGCAGTAAAAATACAACAAGGGAATGACGAATACGGAGGGGGAATTGCTTCTAGATTATAATCCTCAGTTTACGTGAAGTTCAACATTTTGCCAAGATACTCACATGCAACTGTGTGTAGATAAATCCCTAAATTAATGAGTGATGTGATAAAGAAAACCTGCCAGCGGTTATCAAAAGGATGATTCTGGTTCGCAAAAATAGCCCAAGTACATACTGTGAATAGAGACAGCAACCCATACAATACTTTCTTGCTGCTGGCCCATAGTGCAACGGTACGTACTACTAAGATCACTGGCGTGAAAATGAATGAAACTTGAGATTTGAGAAGGAGAAAGGCTGAACAAGGAGCAACTTGTTCACATTCCACAACGCCGATCCCGATCACAGCCAACCCTGGGTGGTACAATATTATTGGGTACTGGCAATGGTCATGTCACAAGGATATTCACGAACAACTGATGGCATTGTTAAGAGGTACACATTGCTAGACCGCATCGAGCATCAGAATTAGAGCATTGGAACAAACTCAGATTGCAGGCCCAATACTCACATTAATTGGAATATTAGGAGTGACATTGACTATTGCAGAGGTTACATGTCATGCACTCTGATTTTTGCTGAAAGACATTTGCATGTTTAACTCACCATACACTGTCAAGGGAACGTCAAGGAATGCAAGGTACCGGGAAAGCAAATAAAGGATTTTCACAAGGTTCAGCTTTGGGGTGATCCAGATCAAATAGACCTGTTGTCAATACATCCAAAATCCAATTTCAGGATGGTGTGAATGAGTTCTGAAGTCAAACGGTTTGACTCAAACTTCGTCAGCCAGGGTAAGGCAGTAATCATAAATCTACCAGGTAGATCACTGGATGTCGAAGGCATGAGAAGTAGAACTAGCCTACCAGTATGGTGTTGTGTGAATGAATGTTTTCACCAAGGCTTGTGGAATTGATGTTTTTCAGACAGAGGCCTTGTTGTTCTGAGGCTAAACTAAATTTGTTAAAGTTATTGTCAAGGTTGAACACACCTTTATACAAGTATTGATAGAATAACAATGAACAGGGAGCAAGCTGAAATGAACAGTGAGCAGTGAACAGATGAACAGTGAGGTCTCTCCTTAGGTGGGACTGAGACTTTGAGTAAGCAAGCAAGCAATGGGCAAAGAGCAAGCAAGCAATGAGCAATGGGCAGTAAATGATAAGCAATCACTATAGATGAACTAGCAATGATGACAGACTAGCAATGATAATGGACTATACTAATGACTACTGACAGACTTGAATGAACTAGTAAGGAAGCTAAGCAACAAGAGTATCTTCAGGATATTGAATTATCTACTTAGTCCAAAGCTTCAAATGCACATTGGCTAATAGTTCAGGGATATCTTTTCAATACTCTGTTGAATAGAAGTAACCTTAACCCTATAACTACTGAATATGGATGCTGACTAAGGCAGGCTAAGTGAATAGCTGACTAAGCAAAGCACAAAAAGGGACTGGCAGACTGAGATGCACCTATTGAGTGATCAAAGATAGATCCACAGACTCAACAAGCAAGAATGATGATAGACAAGTATGAACTACCAAATATGGGTGCTGACTAATACAAGCTAACCAAATAGCTGACTAAGCACAGCAAACTGACAGACTGATATGCTATTGAGCGATCAAAGATAGACCCACATACTCAATAAGCAAGAATGATAAACTGATAGTGAACTGTTATAAGGATACTAGCTACTATAACTGAGTACTACTAGCACTAACTTAATAACACTAACTATAAGATTGAAGGGGTGAACACTAAGGGGAAGGTATAAATTGGGGGGAGAGAAGTGTTACTGACTACTGGGCAATTTGGGGCTCTATATATACTGTTTTGAGAACAATGGGGGACTGAGAACAATAGGGCTGAGTCAGGAGGAACAATGGAGGGAGTGCTCTAAGGCTGTGTTAACTCCATTAGGACAGATCAGCATCAGATCTGCTGCAATTTCAAATAACCCTGCTATGTTATCCCCATCTAAGATGTGGGTACAAAACAATTGATCCTTTATTCCAATTCCTTATCTTATCTTATCCCTCTCTATCTCATCTCATCTCTCCTTATCTGTTTGGTCTGCTGAGTGGCAACAAGACTAACAACAATCAACAAAGTCCAACATGATTTGTCATCTTCCTTCCAACAATAATAGTGCACAACATATCATTGTTATGCCTGTTCCCTTGCACACAGATTATAGAAAAATAGGAAATAAATGTAAATGAGTGTGGATAGTGTCTATGCATGCTAGCAATAAGTGGTTAAGTCTGGGCCACAGTAGGGACACCATAATAAAATATCCAAAGCTAATGCTAGGCAGTAAGGGTATACTTTACTATGCCTATTCACTTGCGTACGTGTTATAGAAAAATATGGAATAAATGTTAATGAATGTGGGGTGTGCTTATGTATACTAGGTATGAGTGGTTATCTCTGTGCTCTACTAATGAAACCATGACATTACACTTAAAGTCATTTAGGGTCATGACAACGGTCATACTGGCAACTTGACATAAATGCCCTCTTTGTCAAAACCCAACATTCTAGAATGCACTGTGCAGCAAAGCATGCACCAACAAGATACTGCAACCGGGGAAATCAGCGCAACATAACAGAACAAACCAGTGCCGTACTGACTCACATTGACAGTCTGAAAATCCTTAGTTTGAGTAACCAACCCTACAGAAGATGTGCTGTTGTTGTTCATGGTCAAGAAGAGGAGACCTTCACAGAAAGAGATCTCCGTGGGTTGACCAGGGTTCATCATCTATCATAGTTACAATGGATTTCAAGAACCATCAAATGTCAAACCACCAAAGTAGTGATGAGATCTACACATTCACTTTTGGCATCTTCGTGTGCTTTTTTACAGCACTTTTCACACATCTGGAAAAACCTTTCTCATAAAAATAGAATAATTTTGCCTGAATTTTTGTGAAATTACAGTAATTTTACCTAATGCCCATTACCAGAGCTTTGCACAGTCCAAATTACTTTAGTATCATCACAAGTAGCCTAGCAAAATTTAGTCCTCATTAGTTCTCATTAGTTCTCATTAGTCTTCCTGTGTTGCAGCTTGTGAAACTTAGTTAGGCCTTTTCATGCCTCAGAATGAGCAGCAAACAATATTCAATTTCAGAAAAAAGCAATGGTAGTAGTGGGTGAAATGAGGAGTAATGGGTAGCAAAATAGATATAATCAATGGCACCACAAGACTTGAACTAATCAGACATCACATCAAAGTCGACATCATACAAACTATCCTCCTCCATGTTCTGACTATTCATGGCTCTTGAGGGCAGCAACTGTCAATTTGGAAAGCTGTCAAATCAAAATATTACGAACTTGTGAAGAATGTCAACCATAATCTTGTGGTAGTACTTCAACTTCTTCTTGAAAAGTGACCACAGGAGTGAGAGGTGTGATTCGTATGGCTCAGTGCAGATATCACTGTGGAGAGGCCTGGCGATGTAGCTCCCAGTTTCAAATTCAGAAATTGTGTGCTGGACCTGAAGGAAAGGCTGAGATGCAAAGGACAGATGATGCTCAATGGACACATACAATAGTTACAATCAAGGACAGCATTGGTGCACCCATCTTGAGTTCATCATTGCCAGCAATCGAAGAGAAGAATCAGTCTATAAATTAATGCCCAAAATCCATTGGTTTCTTGAAGAAAAGTTTTGCCAGAATCACAGGAAAGACAAGGTTTTTGTAAGGTTCATCATGTTTGGGAATTGCCTAGATGCTGTTGCAAGTGAACATCAAAGGTGTGGTGGAGAATCATACCTTGTCAATGTTGCCAGGGAAGATGAAGTTTTCTTGTCTTTGAGCTTCTTGACAAGTTCGATGAGGCCAGGCTCCTCCTTCAGGTTATAATTAGGGTATAGCACGGGTTTGGGTGTAAATGTATGAAACAAAATATCAATATTGTTAGAATTACTTGGACTTTGGGTGGGTTATGGGTCTTGAAAATCCTTGGCAAACCTGTGTCCATCATTTCCTTCATTATCCACACTGTATACAATAGATAAAACCCATAAAATATCGCATATAGCCTCAAATGAAAAATTCACCCCCTGCCATATCCGCGTTTTTGCGTACATTATACCCGTGGGTTTAAACCCATTAAACCCGTCGCATTGTGTGCCCAATAGTGCCTTTCATATTGCACAATTATATCCAACACTTTGTAGCCATCTTATTTAACATAAAACAGACTTTTTCTCCCTATACCGCAAAGTGAATACATGTAAATTGAGCCTATCAACTTCAAAACAAATTGCAGGATCAAAAACCTGTGGGTTACCTGTGCCGAACCCTAGTTATAATGCTCAATGATGATGGGCAATGCTGCTATCTTAAGGTTGAGGTGGAACTGACTGATGCGAGAGATCACCTGAATGCAAAATGGTCAGTGAGATTGCAATAAAGACATAGACATACTGGTTTAGCTATTTCCTTGAGATAAGATGGATCACAGACCATGCAAACCTTGACTGCATCATCTTTGCAGTCTACAGAAGCATGTAAGGCCACATCATGGCTGAACTCAAGCTGCTTCCCATCAGCAGAGAATGCATGGGTGAATACAATACCTGCGTTGACAAGCTCCATAGTCCTTCAGATGATGGCTTGAATTGTGGAGTTCTGAGCAAGGAGTTGTAGCGGTTTTCCAGAGAGGTAGACAAGGTGTGTGTGGGGTAACCATTGATCCATCCTGTTCTCAAACTTGTTGACAGACGAATTAGAACATGGCGTTGGAGTAGGTGGGAGCCTACTCCATGAATGGATCAAGTCGGTGTCATAGTCACAAACTGTCTACTACCAGTCTAATCCTACGAAATCCTCTATCAACCGTGGGAACTATCACGTGATCACTGGACTAGTGGGCTACAATCCACTAGTGTATTGCACGGGTACGGGTAAACCTGTGGGTTTTTCCACGGGTACGGTGATACGCATCATACGATCCTATACTCCAAATACGCGAATCGGATGTACTATACTTCTCCATCAACCATATCCCGATACCTCACGATTTAACGAACGTCTGTGATCTCTTGCGACATCTCTCGACAACTATCGATCGCTTCCGAACTTGTCGCACCCACAAAACAAAGCTATCCTACATCAGACCGATACCGTTCCCGTCAGACACCATGTCATCTCATTTCGTTTCACTTTTCGCCTCGCTTCTCTACCATATATCCTGTTATATCACGCAGTACATCATTCCCCTATCTCTTCCTTTCTTATGTCTTTGTACTAATTTCATCATTTGATTCCTTTCTTTGCACTCTTACTGACTCCTATCGATATTTCTTTATCTTAGAATCCTTTCTTACGTTCACTCCTATTCGATCCTTTATTTCTAGTCTTCCCGATTCTCCGATATTTCGTTCCGACTTTCCGATTGTCGTAGTATAAAAAGCTCATGTATTGTAGCTAGAGAGACAGAGAAATCTACGACTTCCCTCCTATTCAATCTTAGTCTCAGAGCTATAAAGCTCCCCTTTAGTTTCAAACTCAAGTTATAGTCTTGAGTTTGTCTATCCTCGTCACCCGATATCGATATCTTTGTCGCGACCGTGTTCGCGAAGTCGCACAGTTGATCGCAACTGTCGCACGTATGTTCGCATCCTTTGGAAACTTTATAGTAGTTTCTATCTCTCTCTATACCTTTCTACGTGTAGTAGACATCTTCGCATCCTCGCATTCACCTAATAGGTAGTTTGTTTAGGGATCTCCCCCTTTACAGCCTCCTTTAGCATATCAACGGGTACGGGTACAGTATGGGTACGGATTCCTGTACCTGCCAGCCTTTTTTTAAGCCCCGGATCATCCAAAACGGTCAAGTATTGAGCTAGATATGATCAAAATACCTTATTGGAGTATTTTGAGCTTATCTAGCTCAATACTTGACCGTTTTGGACGATCCGGGGCTTAAAATGACAGGTGCGGGTACAGGTACAGCCAAAAATACCCGGGGGTTACCCATGCAATACACTACAATCCACTAGTCCAGCGTGATGCCAGACCATGCCATGTAGTGCTGCCAAAGTTCAGTTCTGAACTGATCCGAACTCGGTTCAAACCCTGAACTGAACCCCAAGTTCAGTTCAGTTCAGGCCTCTTGGCTGAACTGAACCACTTAAAGAGTTCAGTTCAGTCGAATTCATGTCTGAACTGAACCAATTGCCTTATATAGTAAGAGTTCAGGGTTCATAGCCTAGGCTGAACTGAACTGAACTGAATTTTGCAGTTCAGTTCAGAAACTTAGCTGAACTGAACTCCGAGTTCAGTTCAGGGTTCACAAAAAAAGGGTCTGAACTGGACTGAACTGAACTTTGGCAGCACTAATGCCATGACTTAACCCGACTGTGATTGGGCAACTAAGGATGACAATGTTGGGTTTGAGTCGGGCCAGCCGAGATGGGGTGAGAAATTATTATTGTTAGGTACTTGACGGGGCAACTGAGGAGTGTCATATGTGCGATGTGAGACCGGTGGGCCGAGTCAAGTGCTAGAGTATAGTGGATGGTCTGAGACCGTTGGGCCGACATTGGCTGGGATAATTGTCACTAATCTCAGACCATTGGGCCGGCATTGGCTGGGATAATTGTTACCTGTCTCAGACCGTTGGGCCGACATTGGGTGGGATGGTTGTCACCCGTGTCAGACCGTTGGGCCAACATTGGCCGGCATGGTTGTCATCCGTCTCAGACCGTTGGGCCGACATTCTCTGGGATGGCTATCACTCTTCTTAGGTGTAGGGATTGGCATCGGTGTTGTTATTGGTGTTGTCATTGGTGCTGTCATTGGTGTTGTCATGGGTGCTGTCATCGGTCTTATCATCGGCATTGTCATCGGTGCTATCATCGGTATTATCATCGGCTTTGTCTTTAGTGCTATCATCGGCGCTATCATCGGTGTTATCATTGGTGCTATCATCAGTGCCATCATCGGTGTTATCATCGGCATTGTCATCAGTGCTATTATCAGTGTTATCATCGGTGTTGTCATTGGCATTGTCATTGGTGCTATTATCGGCGTTGTCATTGGTGTTGTCATTGGTGTTGTCATTGGCGTTGGCATTGACATTGGCGTTGGCATTGACATTGGCATTGGCATTGGCACAGCTCCAATGGAAGGGCTGATCAGATTGGCATTTGTTGGGTGACAACCCATGTTCAAGTCTCAATGCCCTGTTGAATAAATATCCTTCTCAATCTACACAATGTACTTGTTATGCTACAGCCAGGAGATTGTATCCCCGGTGTGAAGGACAGATATGGATGTATTGCAAAACTCCGATGCATCGGTCATCATATCAGCGATTGTTGGCATAGGACCCATGGTCAAGTACCCATGCCCTGTTACCTAAATACCCTTGGCAATATACACAATTTACTTGCCATGTTACAGCCAGGGCATTATTGTTCTGAGTGGTCAGGTCAGAGTTTTGTGTATTGCCAAAACCCCGATGCATCGGTCATCGGATTGGCGTTTGTTAGCAGAAGACCCATGGTCAATTATTAATGCCCCATTGACTAAATATCCTTGGCAATATACACAATTTACTTGCCATGTTACAGCCAGGTCATTAATGTCCTCAGTGGTGAGGTCGGAGTTATGTGTATTGCCAAAACTCTGATGCATCGGTCATCGGATCGGCGTTTGTTGGCAGAAGACCCATGGTCAATTATTAATGTCCCATTGCATAAATATCCTTGGCAATATACACAATTTACTTGCCATGTTACAGCCAGGGCATTATAGTCCTCAGTGGTGAGGTCGGACTTTGATGTATTGCAAAACTCCGATGGCATCAGCCATCGGATCGGCATTTGTTGGCAGAGGACCCATGGTCAATTATCAATGCCCCATCGCCTAAATATCCTTGGCAATACACACAATTTATTTGCCATGTTACAGCCAGGTAATATGTAACCCTCAGCACTGAGGTTGGAGATTGATGTATTGCAAAACTCCAATGCATTGGCTCATCGGGTTGGCATTTGTTGAAGGACAACCCATGTCCATTTAATCATTTCCAACTCCTCAAATATCCTTGTCAATATTCATAATTTATCTGCCATGTTAGAATCATGAAGATTCCTCTGCTCAATGTTGGCCAATGTCAGCTCTAGTGCTACTTCATTTCTCAACTCAAACCACACAATTGAATCGACCAACATTCATAGAACACTATAGATACACACTCCCATTTACCACATCCCTTCTTAGACCACTAATAGTGGCCCACTCCTCAAAGAAAGTGGTCAAAAAATCGCTCAGAAAGCAGTCAACAGGCACTCACTCAACATGCTTCCCTTGACTCCTCATGTTTCCCCCAACCTCCTGGCACCACTCTATTATGGACAGGCTACTACTGACATTCTACATGAAAGGTCTCAAGGCCTGAGAGCATTTGGTCCAGTCAAATCTCTTGACACAGCACAAAAGTGCAAAAAATACCTGGGTGATCATGGGGAGCATCTTGGAGGTTAAACTCTGTTCCTGGCACTCCACAACAACATGAGGATGTCTGTACAATATACAATGCCCCAAATGACAGGTTATAGCACCTGAGAACACCTGTGTAAGCTTGGGACAGCAGAAGGTTAAAAAAGTGCGAAATGTACTTTGCTAGTGACAAGGAAGGCTAGGGAGGCTTCAGTGCTGCCAATAGATAGAGGTGTGAGCTGAGATATTGCCTGCAAAGTTGTGGAATTGAGGGTGGAACAGAAGTTGAGATATTGAGGTTGAAATTGACAAGTGGTGTACAAATGGCATTGAATCTGAGTTCGCATAGGCATGCATTTGGGAAGCACCTCTGAATAATAATGCCTCAATATCTCAACTTCTGTTCCACCCTCAATTCCACAACTTTGCAGGCAATATCTCAGCTCACACCTCTATCTATTGGCAGCACTGAAGCCTCCCTAGCCTTCCTTGTCACTAGCAAAGTACATTTCGCACTTTTTTAACCTTCTGCTGTCCCAAGCTTACACAGGTGTTCTCAGG